>CANXME010002057.1:2860000-3201309 GCA_948144175.1 Closterium sp. NIES-65
TCGGAGGCCGCCTGACTTCTTCGTCCCCGCTGCCTTCACCACGGTGTACGACGTGGATGATGAGGCCGACGACCTGCTGTACGACGATGCCGGGGAGGATGAGGAGTTTCCAGAGCTCGACCCCGACATGCTAGCCGACCCCGAGCACTGTTGGGACATCTCGACGATGACGGTGAAGGAGGCGTTGGCGAGCTAGAAGGGCCCGGCGGTGAAGGCCGCCATGGAGGAGGAGATTCGCAGCCTCATCAACATGGGCACTTGGGAGCTGGTCGAACGCCCGCCGGGGGTGAACGTCATGAAGAACCGGTGGGTGTTGATAACGAAGTACCACATCGACGACACCGTCGAGCGAGAGAAGGCGAGGCTGGTCGTGAAGGGCTTCACAAAGGTGTATGGCGCCGACTACGACGAGACGTTCGCGCCGGTGAGCAGCTACGTCACGTTGAGGATCTTCCTCAGCATCGTCGCTGTCCTCAACCTCAACCTGATGCAGCTCGACATGAATAACGCCTTCTTGCAGAGCAAGCTCGACCGGGTGCTGTACATGTCTCAGCCGGACTACTTCAACAATGGAACCGGCCGGGTATGTAAGCTGCTGAAGAGCCTGTACGGGCTGAAGCAGTCGCCGCTGTTGTGGTACTTGGCGCTCAATGATGTGCTGGTCGGCGCCGGGTGGAAGAAGAGCCAGGTCGACGAGGCTCTCTACTTCAAGGTTGGCGAGGATGGAGTGGCCTGCTGGGTGCTGGTCTACGTCGACGACCTGCTTGCCGCCAGCAGCAGCACCACGATGCTGAAGGAGCTGCTGGAAGCTGCCTTCGAGCTGCGCGAGATCTCGCCGGTGCAGAAGTATCTCGGGCTGGAGATCGTGCGCGACAGGTCGGCGGGGAAGCTATGGCTGCACCAGCAGGGCTACGCCGACAAGCTGCGTAGGTGCTTCCTCGACGAGGAGGAGACCGGGCGCACCCCGAAGACGCCAGTCTCGGTCGGTGCCTACGCCGAGCTCACCTTTGATGATGAGGAGTCGCAGGAACGGCAGGAGGAGGAGTACCGTCAGAAGGTCGGCTTGCTGCAGTTCGCGGCGACGACGACGAGGCCGGACATCGCCTTCTCCTGCAGCAAGCTGGGGAGCGGCCTCACGGTGAGGAGCGACCAGCACTGGCGCGAGGTCGACCGCTGCCACGCCTACCTCGCCAATACGCGCGACACTGCCCTGGAGTTCGGCGGTGGACCTGAGTCACTGGAGCTGGTCGGCTACGTGGACGCCGACGACGCTGGTGATAAACAGAACAGGACGAGCACGGGTGGCTACGTTTTCGTCTACGGAGGGGCTGCAGTCTCCTGGTCGAGCCAGCGCATCAAGTGCGCGACGTTGTCGTCGACCGAGTCGGAGTACGTGGCGGCCACTGAAGCTGGCAAGGAGGGACGCCGCCTTCGCTTCCTCCTCGCAGAATTCCGGCATCTGGACGCCGGGAAGCCGACTGTCCTGCGAGTGGACAACAAGTCGGCCATCACGGTCGCCGAGGGCATGGGGTTGACGGGCAACCTCAAGCACATGGAGCGGCGACACGCCTGGCTGCAGCACATGGTCAAGCGCGGGAAGTTCTCGCTGCAGTACATCCCAACCGCTGAGCAGCCGGCCGATTTCCTGACGAAAGCGCTGCACTATCCGGCCTTCAACCGGTGCTCCGTCGCAATCGGTCAGGTGCGCTTGGCCGACGTGAGCGACGGCGACAACGACGTGCAGCAGTAGGTGCCATGCCCTCTTGCATGCCTGGTGCGGTGACCAGCGTGCTGTGTGTTGGGTGCACGCTGACGAGCTATTCTCAGAGCTGTACTGCCGTGTGGGCTGGGTGCCCAAGCGTGAACGCGGCAGGGGAGTGTCAACGGGAGTTGGGTATTGGCCCCGTCCTCGCTTGGGCGGAGCCGACTTCGTGGTCGGGTGTGAGGGGAGCAGCCGACCTGTAGCAGTGGGTGAGCTGGTCGACGAGGAGGTCGACCTGCACGGGGGACCACTGCACGGGCGCCGACTTCAGGGTGGCGCCGACTTCAGGGAGGTCGTCTTGGGAGTCGACCTGCGGAGGACGTCAACTTGGCGAAGCCGATTTCGGCGGTCGGCTAACGGACTGCTAGTCGACCTGTTAGTGGTCGACTGGACCTGGTGGTCGACGAAGGAGGGGCCGACGTCGACCTTGACTCAGGGCGCCAAGCAGGAAGACGCCGAGCAGGAGGACGCCGCCCTGGAGGCCTGGTTGGCGTCCCGTGCGTCTGCACGGCGTCCGGGGTCCGGACGCCGATCTGGACGTCGGGTCCCGACACCAACCTGGGTGTCTAGTCGGCGTCCTGGGAGGAGGGACGCCGCTCTAGAGGTGTGGTCGGCGTCCCGGGCGTCTGGACGCCGACCAGGGGGTTCGGAAGGCGTCCAGGGCGCCTGGACGCCAGACTGGGGACGCCGGGCATGCGTGACCGGCTACGGACTGCGTGAGCCGACCAGGCGTGGTTGCCCGGTCGATCGGGATACCCGGGCGACGTGCGCGAGTGTCGCCAGGGTGGAGACTGCGAGGCCGACCTCGGGGGTGGTATCCCGAGGTCGATGTGGCTGGTGGGCACAGTCGCTGGCGTGGAGTCTGCCAGGCGTCTGCGTTGCGCACATGACAGGGAAGTGCGCACCAACCAGCTGCGCGCACCTGCGAAGCAGGTGCACCGTTGTCCTGCGGGTGCAACGCTGGGCAGCCGACTTGGTGCAGCGCTGGCACACCGTGGACTTGCAACGTTGGCGAACCGCTACCCTGCTACGCTGGAGGTCGACCAGCAGCCTAGCTAGCTCTGATGTAGTCAAAATTGCCAATGTTGTTGCTACCATTGTTCTGAACTTTTCCTAGTGAAACTCTTGCCAATTTTCCCCGTGAACTAGCAAGTAGTGTGTGCACAAGGAAAACGACTAAGGACTAACGAACGCAGAGATCACACGAGCACACGTGCCTAGCCCGTAGCCTAGCTCCCGTTGCTGCAGTTATCTCCGCATGGTGCGGTGAGCGTGGATCGAACACGCGACGTAGTTCAGTCTAGCCAACTTAGAACATACCGATCGTGTTCCTAGACCGGCAGCAATGAAGTCACTAGCGTGCGCGTAGGCGACGCCGAGGTGATGGACACCCTGGAGGGACAGCTGGAGGATGCAAGGAGACGCCATGAGGCCCAGGAGTATGGGGCGATACCCTGGGCAGTCGTCGAGGCCGGACTCCGCTCCGTGTGGGCGGCGGAGCATCCCCCTTCTCGACCTGCCTCTCCTCGACCGGTGAACAACGACGGCGGCGTTGATGTGGGCGTCAACGCCGGTGGAGGTCAGGTCGGCAGCAGTGTGGGAGGCACGTCGAGGCAACGAGGTGTGATACACGCCGGTGAAGCCGGCGGCGTTCAGGCGAGAGGGATGCAGTCGTCGGCGGCTGCAGGCTCCTCACATGGTGACGGCGGTGGGCGTCGAAGTGGGCTGTCGGCGATGACGGCGTCTCAGGTGACGGCAGGTGGGATTGCACCGAGCTACGGCTACTTCAAGTTTACGCCGGACAGGATCTCGGTCACCCCTCCGCTGGTCGGTCGACCCGACATTCTGACCTGGAAGGAAGCCATCAAGCCCCAGCTGGAGATGGCCGGGCTGATCGGCTTCGCCCGAGGGACCGTGGCGACGCCGAGTGAGCACCACCCCGACCTGCGTGCGGAGTTTCGCGCCGTGCAGCTGTTGACCTTCACGGTCATCTCGCGGTGCTGCTCGCCGGGCGTGCAGATCGCCTTGAAGTGGTGCCGGGAGTACCTCGACGCCGGCCACCAGGCGTGGCACTTCATTGAGTCGACGTACCAGGTCACCGACGACCTGTTCATCGCCCAGCTGGAGGGACAGCTGACACACCTGCGTATGGGCGACGAGGAGAGTGCGAGCGACTACTGCAACCGAACCAGGCGAATTCTCGCCACCATCAGGATGGCCGGCGCGCAGTACTCCACGGCGTCGTACATCACCCATGTCATGCAGGGTCTCTCTAGCAGCTACAACCTGCTGAAGCGGCTGTCTATGGCGCCGAGCTCAAGGGCGATGCTCAACGAGGACAACCTGACCTCGTACATCCTGCAGGACGAGGCGATGCAGGAGGCTGAGCGATCGCAGGAGCTCTTGGCGCAGGCCAACTTCGTCGCCCCTGCGAAGCAAGGAGGCCGACCAGGACAGCGCGGACAGTCTGGTGGCGGCGGGAGCGGTAGCTGGAAGTCGACCAAGGAGGTCGAGAAGAAGTCGACCAAGGACGGCGGTCGAGGAGGAGGAGGTCGACGTCGGGGTTGCTGGATCTGCCACAGCCCCGATCACCTCTCCTTCGATTGTCCCGACCGCAGTGACTCCGACGACAAGGGCGGCCGCGGGAGGTCTGGCAGCCGTCGTCCTTGTCGTGGAGGAAATCATCCGCGCAAGGAGAAACAGTCGACCAAGGCATCGACTTCGGCGAAGGACGCCGACTCCGTTGCAGGCGGCAAGGGGCGAGACGACAAGATGGCGTCGTGCTCGCTGGTCGGCGTCGTGGAGCCGACCATCTCTCTGGCACCGGAGGCCGGAGATGACTTCCAGGTGGTGGCGGCGGCTGTGCAGGCGAACCCGGCGGTGGTCCTGCTCGACAGCGGTTGCTCCCACCACCTGATGGGAACGAAGGAAGCCTTCGTTGACCTGCAGCCGAGTGGCTCCATCAAGCACGTGCGCGGCTTCAATGGGGCGCTGCAGGACGTTCAGGGCAGTGGCACCGTCGCTCTGCGAGGAGAAGCCGGGAAGGAGGTGCTCATCCCCGACGTGTTGTACGTCCCAGGTGTGCGAGCCAACCTGCTGTCGGCCGGCCAGCTGAAGGAGCACGGAGTGAAGCCGCAGGAGGACGGAGACGTCATGCTGCTCGTCTTGGCAGCAGGGGAGGTGCTCGGGCGGGCGACGTACTCTGGGCGAGTCCTCTGCACCGACCTGCGTCCCTGCGCGACGAGGTCGACGCCGCCCACGTCGGAGGTGGTGGCTCTGCGGGCGATCGTCTCGAAGACGAAGTCGACGCCGGACCGGATGCATGCGAGGCTTGCACATGTTGGCATGGACACCATACGGAGCTCAGCGAAGAATGAGGTCGCCACTGGGCTGGACCTCAAGTCGGCGACGGACGCCGACTCCCCGTGTGTCTCGTGCGTCGGCGGGAAGCTGGCGCGACACACCTTCCCCGACCACGGCTCCGACGCTGACGACGTGCTGGCCGTCGTGCGCATCGACCTGTGCGGGCCGTTTCGCGTGGCTGCGAAGGATGGCAGCCTGTACTTCTTGCTGCTGAAGGACCGCAAGACCCGTTACGTGTGGGTGAAGCCGGTCGCCAAGAAGTCAGATGCCTTGCAAGCGTTCGTGCAGTGGCTGGCGGTGGCTGAGCAGCAGACGAAGAAGTCGGTGTTGATGCTGCGCTCAGACCGGGGAGGGGAGTTCCTCGGGAAGCAGTTCACCGACTTCGTGAACGGCAAGGGGATCGTCCATGACCTGACCTGCCCATACACCCCGCAGCAGAACGGTATGGCGGAACGGGAGATGAGGACGGTGGTGGAGTCGGTGCGGACAATGCTGCTGCACATGGGTGTGCAGCACCACTGGTGGCACCTTGCTCTTCGGCAGGCCGTCTGGGTCCGCAACTGCCTTGAGAGGTCGACGCTGCCGCCGGGGACGACGCCGTACCAGCTGCTGACCGGGAAGAAGCCCGACTTGTCGCTGGCGCGGGTGTGGGGCTGCATGGCGCAGTTCCTTGTCCCTGAGCAGCAGCGTAGTGGGAAGCTGAAGCCGAAGGCCAGGTGGGGCCTACACCTTGGCGTGTCGGCGGCGAGCAAGGGCTGGGAGCTCCTTGACGTCGCCACTGACCGTGTGGTCACCACGTCGGACGTGGTGTTTTACGAGGAGATGTCACTGGCCGAGTGGAAAACGGAGCATGGGCCGGTGTCCGGCCGGTCGCCGTCCACCCCGCCCACTGACACCTCGTCGGCGACGCTGCCACTGCTCGCCGAGGTCGGTGAGCTTGCTACTGAGGACGTTGAGAACGTCCACACCCCTACCCTTCACCCTCTGACCCCTGCCCTTCCCCTCGTGGCCAACCTGCGTGGGCTGACGCCACCTTCGGCGCCGGCCAGGTGCATCGCCGGTGGCCGACGTGACGAGCGGCGAATCGACGTGGGATTGCAGTCGACAGGGGAGGAGCAGGTCGAGGAGCAGCAGCCGACAAGAGAGCCGGCTGCCGTGAAGCCGACCACGGAGCAGTCGGCGACCGGGCCGTCGGCAGGGGAGCCGACCACAGGGGAGAAGTCGGCTGGGAAGCCGGCCGCAGTAGAACAGTCGGGTGGGACGCCGACTGAGGAACAGCAGGACGCCGAGGGCAGCGACGACAGCGACGATGGAAGGGACGCCGAGGAGGTCCAGTAGGGACCACGGCGTTCAGGCCGACTTCGGAGGCCGCCTGACTTCTTCGTCCCCGCTGCCTTCACCACGGTGTACGACGTGGATGATGAGGCCGACGACCTGCTGTACGACGATGCCGGGGAGGATGAGGAGTTTCCAGAGCTCGACCCCGACATGCTAGCCGACCCCGAGCACTGTTGGGACATCTCGACGATGACGGTGAAGGAGGCGTTGGCGAGCTAGAAGGGCCCGGCGGTGAAGGCCGCCATGGAGGAGGAGATTCGCAGCCTCATCAACATGGGCACTTGGGAGCTGGTCGAACGCCCGCCGGGGGTGAACGTCATGAAGAACCGGTGGGTGTTGATAACG
This sequence comes from Closterium sp. NIES-65, assembly GCA_948144175.1. Taxonomy (NCBI): domain Eukaryota; kingdom Viridiplantae; phylum Streptophyta; class Zygnematophyceae; order Desmidiales; family Closteriaceae; genus Closterium; species Closterium sp. NIES-65. Next base: position 2,866,809 of record CANXME010002057.1, read on the forward strand.
AAGTACCACATCGACGACACCGTCGAGCGAGAGAAGGCGAGGCTGGTCGTGAAGGGCTTCACAAAGGTGTATGGCGCCGACTACGACGAGACGTTCGCGCCGATGAGCAGCTACGTCACGTTGAGGATCTTCCTCAGCATCGTCGCTGTCCTCAACCTCAACCTGATGCAGCTCGACATGAATAACGCCTTCTTGCAGAGCAAGCTCGACCGGGTGCTGTACATGTCTCAGCCGGACTACTTCAACAATGGAACCGGCCGGGTATGTAAGCTGCTGAAGAGCCTGTACGGGCTGAAGCAGTCGCCGCTGTTGTGGTACTTGGCGCTCAATGATGTGCTGGTCGGCGCCGGGTGGAAGAAGAGCCAGGTCGACGAGGCTCTCTACTTCAAGGTTGGCGAGGATGGAGTGGCCTGCTGGGTGCTGGTCTACGTCGACGACCTGCTTGCCGCCAGCAGCAGCACCACGATGCTGAAGGAGCTGCTGGAAGCTGCCTTCGAGCTGCGCGAGATCTCGCCGGTGCAGAAGTATCTCGGGCTGGAGATCGTGCGCGACAGGTCGGCGGGGAAGCTATGGCTGCACCAGCAGGGCTACGCCGACAAGCTGCGTAGGTGCTTCCTCGACGAGGAGGAGACCGGGCGCACCCCGAAGACGCCAGTCTCGGTCGGTGCCTACGCCGAGCTCACCTTTGATGATGAGGAGTCGCAGGAACGGCAGGAGGAGGAGTACCGTCAGAAGGTCGGCTTGCTGCAGTTCGCGGCGACGACGACGAGGCCGGACATCGCCTTCTCCTGCAGCAAGCTGGGGAGCGGCCTCACGGTGAGGAGCGACCAGCACTGGCGCGAGGTCGACCGCTGCCACGCCTACCTCGCCAATACGCGCGACACTGCCCTGGAGTTCGGCGGTGGACCTGAGTCACTGGAGCTGGTCGGCTACGTGGACGCCGACGACGCTGGTGATAAACAGAACAGGACGAGCACGGGTGGCTACGTTTTCGTCTACGGAGGGGCTGCAGTCTCCTGGTCGAGCCAGCGCATCAAGTGCGCGACGTTGTCGTCGACCGAGTCGGAGTACGTGGCGGCCACTGAAGCTGGCAAGGAGGGACGCCGCCTTCGCTTCCTCCTCGCAGAATTCCGGCATCTGGACGCCGGGAAGCCGACTGTCCTGCGAGTGGACAACAAGTCGGCCATCACGGTCGCCGAGGGCATGGGGTTGACGGGCAACCTCAAGCACATGGAGCGGCGACACGCCTGGCTGCAGCACATGGTCAAGCGCGGGAAGTTCTCGCTGCAGTACATCCCAACCGCTGAGCAGCCGGCCGATTTCCTGACGAAAGCGCTGCACTATCCGGCCTTCAACCGGTGCTCCGTCGCAATCGGTCAGGTGCGCTTGGCCGACGTGAGCGACGGCGACAACGACGTGCAGCAGTAGGTGCCATGCCCTCTTGCATGCCTGGTGCGGTGACCAGCGTGCTGTGTGTTGGGTGCACGCTGACGAGCTATTCTCAGAGCTGTACTGCCGTGTGGGCTGGGTGCCCAAGCGTGAACGCGGCAGGGGAGTGTCAACGGGAGTTGGGTATTGGCCCCGTCCTCGCTTGGGCGGAGCCGACTTCGTGGTCGGGTGTGAGGGGAGCAGCCGACCTTTAGCAGTGGGTGAGCTGGTCGACGAGGAGGTCGACCTGCACGGGGGACCACTGCACGGGCGCCGACTTCAGGGTGGCGCCGACTTCAGGGAGGTCGTCTTGGGAGTCGACCTGCGGAGGACGTCAACTTGGCGAAGCCGACTTCGGCGGCCGGCTAACGGACTGCTAGTCGACCTGTTAGTGGTCGACTGGACCTGGTGGTCGACGAAGGAGGGGCCGACGTCGACCTTGACTCAGGGCGCCAAGCAGGTTGACGCCGAGCAGGAGGACGCCGCCCTGGAGGCCTGGTTGGCGTCCCGTGCGTCTGCACGGCGTCCGGGGTCCGGACGCCGATCTGGACGTCGGGTCCCGACACCAACCTGGGTGTCTAGTCGGCGTCCTGGGAGGAGGGACGCCGCTCTAGAGGTGTGGTCGGCGTCCCGGGCGTCTGGACGCCGACCAGGGGGTTCGGAAGGCGTCCAGGGCGCCTGGACGCCAGACTGGGGACGCCGGGCATGCGTGACCGGCTACGGACTGCGTGAGCCGACCAGGCGTGGTTGCCCGGTCGATCGGGATACCCGGGCGACGTGCGCGAGTGTCGCCAGGGTGGAGACTGCGAGGCCGACCTCGGGGGTGGTATCCCGAGGTCGATGTGGCTGGTGGGCACAGTCGCTGGCGTGGAGTCTGCCAGGCGTCTGCGTTGCGCACATGACAGGGAAGTGCGCACCAACCAGCTGCGCGCACCTGCGAAGCAGGTGCACCGTTGTCCTGCGGGTGCAACGCTGGGCAGCCGACTTGGTGCAGCGCTGGCACACCGTGGACTTGCAACGTTGGCGAACCGCTACCCTGCTACGCTGGAGGTCGACCAGCAGCCTAGCTAGCTCTGATGTAGTCAATGTTGCCAATGTTGTTGCTACCATTGTTCTGAACTTTTCCTAGTGAAACTCTTGCCAATTTTCCCCGTGAACTAGCAAGTAGTGTGTGCACAAGGAAAACGACTAAGGACTAACGAACGCAGAGATCACACGAGCACACGTGCCTAGCCCGTAGCCTAGCTCCCGTTGCTGCAGTTATCTCCGTAGGGACGAGGCACTTGTCGAGCTCCTTCTTCTTCCCCACACCTCCTTGCCGCTGCTGGTATTTCTTGGAGACAGCTCTATCCCCTGCCCCCATTCCCCCTTCAACTATTCTACCAGCATCCCGTTTGCGAGCCTCATCAGAGACCAACACCTCCCATATCCAGGCCTTGGTCCATTTCTGTTGCTCAAGGTGAAGGTACTGCAGTAGGGCCTCGTTCACCTCTTGGTCCAGCCCCTGGAGTGCGGTGTAGATGATCTCCTTCTCATCTACAGTGTAGTTCAACTCCTCTAAGGCTCTCACATACTCATCCACCCTCTGGAGATACTGCACCATGGTCTCCCCATCGCCATAGTTGCGTTCCATGGTGTAGAACCGCTTCCTCCAGGTGAGTATGCTTAGCAACCCCTTTTGCAAATGTCGATCTTGAACTCTCTTCCATGCTAGTGCAGCTGCTCCTTGCTTGCCCTTCAGGTCAATCAGCATCTTTAGGAGCTCTAGTTGGCCTTCCAAGGCCCAACACAGGTACTGGAACGCTTGCTTGTCCTTGCGGTCCCATGCTTCCTGTGCCTTAAGAAGCTCCTCCGCACTAAGCCGTTGCCTTCCGGTTCGCGATGCTGCTGATCCACCTCCACTTCCCTCAGTTATGGATGAGCTAGAGGCTCCCCCAGCCCCTTCTCCCACTTGGCTAGAGACTCCAGTAGATGCCTTTCCTTCATCAGCTTCAGGTCTTCGCTCCGATCCCTCCAAAACGCCTTCTAGGTCTTTGATACCTAGCCAAAGCGTAAACTGGAACCGCCATAGCGAAAAATCCGAGCCAGTGAACCTAGGAGGGCCATCTAATTTCTGGGCCATGACCAACCCTAGATCTGGAGGTCCTTCAACCAATTCGAAATATGATGAAAAGAGGGAATGTCGCACGCCGAACCAGCTCTGATACCACTGATGGAAAGCGAGCGAATCAGGAGAGCGTACAAGAGATTAAGTCCGCCGACTTCGACGGAACATTGCGTGCAGCTCACGTAACCTTAAACTATGAGCAGGTACGCGTTAGAAAGGTCTTAATCTCTACTTTCCAGAATGGTAACGCACGCTTTCAGCAAAGATCTAGGCCGATCGCTATCGCGATCTAAGTGCGACGGTGTATCTTGGCGGAATTACTAGGCAGCCATGGATTAGTTCAAGAAAGTAGCTTTAGCAAGAGTTCAGATCTGAAAAGTGACGAGTTGTTCAAACCCTACCAACCCAACCCTCGCCCTACAACAATCCCCAACAACCCAAAGTGCTAAACTAGCAACACCAAAGGTGTTGTAGTGAATAACAAAGGTTTGTTGGTGCTTGTTGGGTGCGAGATCAATACCAGCCCGCAACAAGTCTAACCACCACATTTTGCCCAAACCCTTAGCACACAACCAGCTAGAGCAAAATACCACAACCACCTACACAATCAACAAGCCAGAGTGGGGGTGGGTTCTTGGCAAGGAACTCATCAGGCATGGCGGCGCGGAAGCGAGCCTCACTAGTGCGGAGGTGCGTAATGAGGTCAGCGACTGTGTGGAAAGAGGCTAAGTCGGGGAACAGGTAGGGAAGAGAGAGACGGCCTAGTGCAGCAGAGGCCGGTGAGGAGTAGCGGGCAACGGTAGCAGTGTACAGTGCCTGTGCAGTCTTGTGCTGCCCAAAGTGCTCGCGCTCATCTATCGGCAGGGAGTTGCGAATAGCGAAGCGAGCGTGGGCGTCACGAGTCTGCCACTGTGAGCGGGCAGTGCTGTCAGCAGTAGTAGCAGGAGCAGGAGCATGGCCTAGGGCGTGATCGTACAGTGAGATGTCCTCCTTGGCAATGAGCTGTAGGAAGAGGTGTAGGTCATCTAGCCAGGTTTCAAACTTCACTGGGCGGCCCTCAGCATCGAAAGCCAGTAAAGGAGGGCTAGCCATAGCAGTAGTAGGAGTATTAGCAGTAGGGGCACCCCAAAAACAGTAGGCAGTGCGACTCAGGTAGGGCGGCTCGGTCCAGTACGGGCGGCGCGGCTCGGTTCAGGTAGGGCGGCGCGGCTCGGGAAGGGCGGCGCGGCTAGGTTCGGGCGGCGCGGCTCGGTTTGGGCTGGGCGGCTCGGTTCGGGCGGCTCGGTTCAGGCGGCTCGGTTCGGGCTGGGCGGCTCGGTTCGGGCGGCTCGGTTCGGGCAGGGTGGCTCGGTTCGGGCTGCTCGGGTCGGGCGGCTCGTTCTGGGGGGGGGGCGTTCGGGGCCTCTAGGGGCGAGCGCGGGGCCGTAAGGGGCCGCTAAGGGCGAGCGGGGGGCCGTTCGGGGCCTCTAGGGGCGAGCGCGGGGCCGTAAGGGGCAGCTAAGGGCGAGCGCGGGGCCGAGTGGGGCCTCTAGGGGCGAGCGCGGGGCCATAAGGGGTCGCTAAGGGCGAGCGCGTGGGCCGACGGGGCCTTAAGGGGCGGCGCGCGAGTCGCTAAGGGGCAGGTCGCGGGTCGCGGGGCCTTAGAGGGCCGTGAAAACCGAGGCGCCCTAGGGCGCAGGTAGGTAGGTAGGTAGGTAGTGGTGGGCCCTAAAAAAAAAATCGGTCCTAGGAAGGACCTGCTCTATACCATGTTGAAATGAATGAACAGGAATGATTGAACTAACAGTGAAATCAGTACAAGTACCTAACCCTAGAATTGTGTACCCCCTATAGGCTAACCCACTGTAGCCTAAAGAAGCACAACATATATAATGTTTGACACGTTGAGATTGGAATCGATCCGACGGTCGAAATTCCACCTTTTTCTCCACTGGACCTGAGGAGTGTTCGAAAACCAGTTCAAGGGGGGCGTTAGAAAATAACGCAGAGCTGGTTTACGTACCCGAAATCGGCGCTTTCCTTCGTCGCCCTCGCGGTTTTAAAAGCTAGGTTATAGCGGTGAAAAACTTCGCGTGCAAACAGGCTCTGAGTGCCTAGTGTGAGGATCTAGGATCGAGCTCATAAAAGAGACTTGTAATTGAATGGATCACCTGGGTACAGCACGAGGCTCATATATAGGCTCGACACAAGGCCCCGTAACCAGGTGTTACGCGAAGGTTCCACGGGTCGCGAAGCGTCCCGAACAGATCCTTCCCGAATTAGGTAGAAGGCAATTCGGTGGCAACCGAAAAGGCAGAATTCGGTGCACGCAACTTAGCTCGGTGGTATAACTAAAGTAAAATATAGGAAAGCACCTAGCCTAGGAAATCAAGAAATTCATGCATGCATATAATTATCATATGCTAGAAATAGCATAATAAATTAAAGGCAAGCAAGCATAGCTGGCATAAGCCGTCGTACTCTCACAACGTTGCGTGCAACGAATTCTAGGCATATCGGTTGCCACCGGATTGCCTTCTACCAAATTCGGGAAGGACCTGTTCGGGATTCTTTGCGACCCACGAAACCTTCTAGTATCACCCGCGTTACTGCCTTTGTGTCTAGCCTATATATAGCCTCGTCTTGTACCCAGGTGATCATTTTATTATTTCTGAACCAATTCCTTCGATCCTCACAAATTGGAGCCAAACCCAGAAGACTTTAAGATTGATGGGGCATTAGAATACCACTTAAACACCATTCTACATGTTAGCAAGGGGAACAAACGGAAAATGGCAATGAAGAATAGGGCACTCATGGTGTGGTCAATTGTGCCAACTACCTATTGCAATGTCCCACTCCATTCAATAACAAGACATTTTCTCTTCAAAGAGCCTGCCCAGATGCATTTCGCCATACAAAGCATAGACGGACAAAAATGCTGATACAAGAATGCATTGGGTGTTCGGCAGCATGGTGAAAGAAACCAAGGAGTAAGAATGAATGCATTAGGTGTTAGATGTCAAGAAATGAGGAATGAATGAACTCGCAAGCAGGTGGGTACAAGTAGGAAAACCTAAAAGTGTTGTACCCCATATTGTCTACCCCACTACAACCTACACAGACTATTGCATATAAGTTTGACACACCCCCATAGGCAAAGTGGGGGAGAACAAGAGGTCACAAGACCAGTCAAGTAAAGCAAAGCAAGCTCAGGGTGGATCACAACGTCACCACACATTCCGAGCACAAGTTCAAGGCCACAAGGTCAGTTCACATGCAAGATCATATATAAAGGTAAACAAGCAAGTGCAGGTATAGAAAGATCACAGTACAAGCAAGGTCAAGAAGTGAGCAAGTGAGGCCAAGTAGGCACAAGACCTAGCATCGTACAGAAGCGCTGATGATCACAAGGCGGAAGTGCCTTGGTAAAGATATCAGCAGTATTGGCCTCAGAGGCCACGTAAACAAGGCGCAGCTGACCGCGCTGCTGCAGCTCACGAGCAAGGAAGTAGCGAAGAGCAATGTGCTTCGTTCTGTGCTCCAGTCTGTGCTCCCGACACAAGGCCAGCATGGCCTTGTTGTCTACGTACAGAACTGAAGGGAGAACGAGGCGGCTCTCCTAGGTCAATCAGCACGTAGGTGAGCCAGCGTAGCTCCTGTGCAGCCATGGCCCCCGCGTAGATCTCAGCCTCACAGCTGGAGCCGAGAACAGAAGACGAGCGGGTAGACCGCCACGAAACAGAGCCGGAACCAAGGCTGAAGGTGTAACCCTGTGACGAGCGCTGCGTAGCCTGGTCGTCAGCCCAAGAAGCGTCAGGGTGACCTGTGAGGACCAATGAACGTCGCCCTCCAAGCACTAGCCCCATGCCCGACGTACTGCACAAGTAGCGCAACACCCTCTTCGCTGCAGCCATGTGCTCTGGTCGGTGTCTCCCAGGAGCAACATAGCGTGCCAAGATGCTAAGAGGGTATGCAAGGTCAGGTCGTGTGCAGGTCATCAGGTACATGAGGCAGCCAACAAGCTCTGGGTACGGGCCACTCGGCTCTACGGACTCATCCGAAGGCAGAGCTTAGAGCGAGTGGCGAGCAGACAGAGGAGTGGCCTGAGGCGAGGAGTATGTGAAGTTGAAGCGTTGAAGGACCTGCTACACCATGTGTGACTGAGTCAAGGTAATGGTGCGCTGTGCCTTATCCTGGGTGATATGCAAGCCAAGGTAGCAGCGCAGTTCACCCAGGTCTGTGCACGTGTGTCACCAGGAGAGGCTCCTACAGCGACTATGCTCTTCTCTGCTGCCAGGAGGCACTCCTCGAGGAGGTCAACATTGAGTGTGGTGGGGCAAGCTGAGAGGAAGTGGTCCCTGACCAAGCAAAGGGAGTCAGGGAGCCGGGTGACTATGTAGTAGAGGGTGATGTACATGGGGGGAGGGTTCTTGGCACAGAACTGAGCAGGAAGCGCAGCGCGGTAGCGAGTGTCACTAGTGCGAAGGTGTGTAATGAGGTCAGCGACTGTGGGAAAGGCAGCAAGGTCAAGGAACAGGTATGGCAGTATGAGGCGGCTAAGAGCAGCAGTGGCAGGGGAAGAGTAGCGTGCAACTACAGCGTCGTACAAGGTCTTAGCACTCTTGTACTGACTAAAGTGCGCACGCTCAGCGGTCGGTAAGTGGCGACGCACAACAAGACGGGCAGCAGCATCGCGTGTGGCCCGCTGTGAGCAAACAGTGCTGTCAGCATCAGCAGGCGGGGCAGGAGAGGCACCAGAGGTGAGATAGAATAGGGAGAGTCTGTCTGCCCTATCGCACTGTAGGAAGAGCTGTAGGTCATCGACCCAGACCTCAAAGTCAACAGCACGACCCTCAGCATCAAAGGTAAGGACACTGGGGGTAGCCATGACAGCAGTGGTCTAGCAGGGAGTGCTCTCATTAGTCCGGGTGGGTAGGGCCGGGGCGCGCCGGTAGGAACAGAGCTGCAACCGCGGTGGCAGCGGCTCGGGAGTGGCAGTAGCGGCTCGACGGCGGCTCGGCGGCAGCGGCTCGGTAGTGGCGGCTTGACGACGGCCTCGGCGGCTCGGCGGCTCGGATGCTTGGCGGCTCGACGGCTTGGCGGTTCGGCGGCTCGGCGGCTGGCGGCTCGGCGGCTCGGCGGTTCGGCAGCTCGGCTGCTTGGCGGCTTGGCGGCTTGGCGGCTCGGCGGTGAAGGGGCCGAAAGGGGCGGCGACGGGGCCGGAAGGGGCGGCGACGGGGCCGCTAAGGGCGGCGACGAGGCCGCAAGAGGGCGGCACTGGGGCCGCGAGAGGGCGGCGACGTGGCCGCAAGAGGGCGGCACTGGGGCCGCGGAGGGCGGCGACGAGGCCGCAAGGAGCGGCTGCAGAGCCGCGACGCGCGGCGACGCGGCCGCTAAGGGCGGCGGCGGGGCCGCGAGAGGGTGGCGACGGGGCCGTGGAGGTGGGGCCGCAAGGGGCCGCTGAGGGCGGCGCGACGGGCCGCTCAGGGCGGCGCGACGGGCCGCTAGGGGGCGGCGACGGGGTCGCGAGGGGCCATGAGAGGGGGGGCCGCTAAGGGCGGCGCGACGGGTCGCTAAGGGGAGGGCGGCCCACAGGGCGCGCCTCGGTCAGGGGCGACTCGATCTAAGGGCAGGAAAAAAAAACTCGATTTTCAGTGGTGGGCCCTAGGAAAAGTTCCCACTAGGGAACCTGCTCTATACCATGTGAAGAAATGAGGAATGAATGAACTAGCAAGCAGGTGGATACAAGTAGGAAAACCTAAAAGTGTTGTACCCCATTTTGTCTACCCCACTACAGCCTACACAGACTATAGCATATGAGTTTGACATTAGATACTAAGGACGGAGTCTTCAAAGATTAGGAGCCTAAATTTCTCAAAATCGTTTGCTTAGAATTCTGGACACAAACGTCAAGTTCACTAGAAACTCCGTCGACAAAAGACGCACTATTCAAACTTACCAAACTCAAATATGTTGTAGCCCTGGTCCGTGGCTACAATTCCCAATCTGAATCATATCAAAGCATGGAGAATATCTCGAGTTATCAATTTTGGCACACTAGTGGGTATGCTGCCATAGCAACTTAACTCAATCACAATTAACTCACAAGTTCACACAAGAAAGTTGGAGTAGCTAGAAACCAGGTAGGAGAGAAGAGGAGGACGAGAGGGAAGGTCCCTAAGCAGTTCCCAACCAAGGAAACCCCATAAACACATCAAATCCCCTCCCTATAGCAACCCCACTTTTACTTTTGTCACTTTCAGATATCTGCTCAAGCAAAAAAACATTCACAGACACTCAGGAAATCCAAACCACACCAAACACAAATTCTTGCACACGCTCACACCACGTATGAAACACACGAACATGTGATGGGAGGCAGACAGACATGAATGCAAATGATAGCATCACATAACATTAGGCAAAAAGTTGGTACAAGTATAAACCTAATTGGGTTGTACCCCATGTACGCTACCCCACGACAGCCTACACAACACACATAACATAATAGTTTGACACACCCCCATAGGCAAGGTGGGGGAGAACAGGGGTCGCAGGACTAGTTAAGAAAAGCAAAGCAAGCTCAGGGTGGATCACGAAGTTACCACACACTCTGAGCACAAGCAAAAGGCCACAAGGCCAGTTCACATGCAAAAATATATAATTGGGAACAAGCAGTACAGTGATCACAACCTAGCAAGTGTAAGCATGCAGGTATAAGTATATAGATCACAGTACAAGCAAAGTCACGAAGTGAGCAAGTGAGGGAAAGTAGGCACAAGGCCTAACGCAGTACAGAAATGCTGATGATCATGAGGCTGAAGTGCCTTGGTGAATATATCAGTAATGTTGATCCAAGTGGCCACGTAAGCAAGACAAAGATGACCACGCTGCTGCAACTCTCAAGCAAGGAAGTAACGCAGAGCGATGTGCTTCGTCCTGTGCTCCAGTCTGTGTGAAAATAGTAGGCAGAAGTAGAAGCCATAGCTAAGAAAGCCCTAGCTAGGCAAGAAACAGTTTAGGCAAAAAGGGGTTCACTAGCAGTAATGGGGATACAAATAGCAAATTTTAGAAGGGTTGTACTCGCTATAGAGCACCCCACTACAGGCTAGAGCATAACATTCTGACACACCCCCATAGCCAAAGTGGGGTGTAATCAGCAGAGTAAGCAAAGCAGAACAAGCTCAGGGTGGATCACAATGTCACCACACATTCTGAGCACAAGTTCAAGAAGCAACAGTTTAAAGTTCACAAATGTAAGCAAAGCTAGAGGCTATCGCAGAGGGCAAGTGAGGAGGAGGAGGCGAGACTGTAAGAGGAGAGGAGATAGGAGGCGACGACTCAAGCTGCAGACACACGGGCAACAGGAGGCACACTGGCACAGCGGCTACTGGAACAGCGCTCCGGACTACTGGAGTAACTGGCCCCGCGGCTAAAAGTAGCGGCAGACGAGCAATGGACCCACGGGCGACTGGCACAGGTGGCTACGACTGGGCTACCGGAGCAATTCCCCGGACTACAGATGCTGCTGGCGACACGATGGCAACCTCCGTGCAACCTCCCCAAACAGTCCCACCCCTCCTTACACGCACCCCCTGCTTCACCCCTAGCTCCACTCCCACGTCACCCCCCTAGCACCACTCCTTCGGCTCCCACACACCCACCCCCCTGAGCGGCAGCTGCAGTAGCGGGAGACGGAGGATGAGGAGGAGCAAGGGACGCCGCTGAGAAACTGCACCCCCATACCCCCACACGCTCCACCCCCAAACCCTAATGCAGGAGCACAAGCAGTAGCAGGGGTGGGGCGCCATCAGAGGCACGGGGGACAGCGGGCAGTGCAGGGGCAGCAAAGAACGGGCCGCCCACGGGCCTGGCACAGCCGCCCGAACCGCGCGCAGGCGGCCCGATCCGCGCGCGGGCCTGGCGCAGCCCGTACGGGCCGCGCGCAGCCTGTACGGGCCGCGCGCAGGCCACGACGGGCGACGGGGGGCGACGCGCGGGTCCCCGTCGCCCGTTGCAGCGCCTCCTGGGGGCGACGCGCCGAGTGACGGGGCAGAAACCCGTCGCGCCCCTCGGGGCGCACGGCGGGCAGAAAACCGCCGCGCGCCTTGGGGCGCACGGCGGGCTGAAAACCGCCGCGCACCACGGAGCGCGCGGCGGACTGGGAGTAGCAGTAGCAGCGGAAGCAGTGAGGTGGGACCCACAGGCCAGAAGCATATCGCTCTGATACCATGTGAAAATAGTAGGCAGAACTAGAAGCCATAGCTAGGAAAGCCCTAGCTAGGCAAGAAACAGTTTAGGCAAAAAGGGGTTCACTAGCAGTAATGGGGATACAAATAGCAAACCCTAGAAGGGTTGTACTCGCTATAGAGCACCCCACTACAGGCTGGAGCATAACATTCTGACAGTCTGTGCTCCTGACACAAGGCAATCATGACCTTGTTGTCTACGTACAGATCTGGAGGAGAACTAGGCCGCTCTCCCAAGTCGGTCAATAGGTAGGTGAGCTAGCGTAACTCCTGTGCAGCCATGGCCCCTCCGTAGATCTCAGCCTCACAACTGAAACTAAGAACAGAAGACGAGCGGGTAGACCGCAAAGAAACAGATCTGGAGCCAAGGTTGAAATTGTAACCCTGTGACGACCGCTGCGTAGCCAAGTCGTCAACCCAAGACGCGTCTGCGTGGCCAGTAATAACAGCTCGACTCCGTCCTCCAAGCACGAGCCCCATGCCCGACGTACTGCACAAGTAGCTTAACACCCTCTTAGCGGCCTCCCAGTGCTCTGGTCGGTGTCTCCCGAGCGCAGCGTAGCGTGGCAGGATGCTGAGAGGGTAAGCAAGGTCAGGTCAAGTGCAGGTCATCAGGTACATGAGGCAGCCCACAAGCTCTAGATACGGGCCATTCGGCTCTACGGACTCGTCTGAAGGTGGAGCTGAGAGCGAGTGACCGGCAGGCGGAGGAGTGGATTGTGGCGAGGACTATGTGAAGCCGAAGCGCTGAAGGACCTGCTGCACCATTTGTGACTGAGTCAGGGTGATGGTGCGGCGTGTTCTGTCCCGGGTGATCTACAAGCCAAGATTGCTACGCAGCTCACCTAGGTCTGTGCACGTGAGTCTCTACTGCAACTCATACTTCACTATAGTCATTGCCCTAGTGTCAGCAATGGCAAAAACCAAGTCGTCGACGTACACGAGGATGTAGAACGGTGGCAACGAAGTGTCGGTGCGCAGAGCAGTGACGGCCAGCAGTCGAAGGAGCAAACCCAAGAGCCGCAAGTGTTGTCCTCAATGTGTCATGCCACTCACGAGGTGCCTGGTGGAGACTGTAGACTGGCCGCCGGAAGCTCCACTGGGTACCTGCAGGAAACGACCCAGTGAAGCCAGGTTGGCGGGGCAGCCAGATCCCCACGTGCAGGCTGCCCTTTAAGAAAGCTATGCTGAAGTCATGATAGTGAAGCGCGTGGTTACGCTTAGCGGCGACGAGCAGTAGCACCCGAAGAGTGGTCATCTTTGGGGTAGGGGAGAAGGTCTAGAAAAACTCAACTCCCTGACGCTGACTAAAGCCTCTAGCAACTTAACGAGCCTTGAAGACGGGCGGAGAACCCGGCGGCCGCTTCACCCTAATAATCCACATGCCATCGACTATGTTTGCCCTAGGAGGGGGAACTGCGTTGACGTAAGTGCCTGTGGACTTCCAGGATGCCATCCCAGAGTCCATGGTTGTCTGCCAGTCAGAGGAGTAGAGACCCGTAATCGCCTTCGCGTAAGAGCGTGGGGTCGGGATGTTTGGAGCATCCGGGTCTCCCTCAAGTGCAAGCAGCATGGACACGAGATGAGGTACAGCAGCTGCAAGACACTCAAATTCCTCCTGCCTATCCTCAAGGACGTCCGTGCTAAGAGCACACTCACCCCCGATGGATGGAGGACAGACAGACTCAGACTCGGCAACAAGACTAGCAGCGTAGTCGAGACGAGAGCTAGTAGCAAAGTCGACAAGTTCAGCAACTAGGGCAGACGAAGCAGTGGACTCAAACGAAGGGTCGGTGATAAAAGTGGCTAGGAGACGGGTGACAGTAGGACTGGCAACATGAACTAAGTCAGACTCAGGGTCTGGACCGTCAGGAAGAGAGGAGGCAGGAGGAGGCGGCAGGGGAACTCGTAGTGGAACAAAGGAAGGACGAAGTGTAATATTGTGAGTGCAGGGGACAGGAGGAGGACGCGAACGAGGAACATGACTACCAGTGCGACCAGCGCGAACAAGCGAGGCAGGGTGAGACGCAGGCTTACGATGCTCTGTAAGAGAGTCTGTGTGCTTAGTGTAAGGAGAAGGAGCAGGCAGTGGGGAGGCTGGCTGTAACTGTGGCTGCGACTGGTCTAGCGGTGGACATAGTAGAGGCGGAATAAGGTCAGTAGAAGACGGGAGACCAAGAACCTGGTGAAGCAGTGAAATGAAGTACGGTCGTGGCCGCACAGTGCCACTACCGACAGCTCCAGCACCCCCAGCGCCAGCACCTTCAGCTTCAGGGTCTCCAGCTCCAGCACCCCCAACGCCAGCAACTCTAGCTCCAGGGTCTCGAGCTCCATTACCCGCAGGACCACCAGCTCTAGCACCTCCAGCAGCTCTAATACCTGCAGCACCTCTAGAAGCAGCAGAACCACCATCTCTCGCAGCTCCAGTACCTCCAGCACAAGCACCTCCAGGACCAGCAGCTCGAGCACCTCCAGCACCTCCAATAGTAGCAGCACCACCAGCTCCGGCAGCTCCAGTACCTCCAGCATGAGCACCTCCAAGACCAGCAGCTCCAGCACCTCCAGTAGCAGCACCACCACCAGCTCCGACAACTCCAGTACCTTCAGTACGAGCACCTCCGGGACCAGCAGCTCCAGCAACTCCAGGAGTAGCAGCACCAGTGCCTCCAGCGCCAGCGCCTCCAGTGGCAAGACCTCCGGCTCCAGCAGAGCGGCTCCGAAGGCGGGTGCGCTAAGCGTATCACTCGCGCAGCTACTGTGGCGAGAGAGGCTCCCGCTGGATAGACCGCTGGGGCGAGGCACCAGTGGGACCTCCAAGACTAGTAGCTCTAGCACCCCCAGTAACTCCAGTACCAGTAGTACCTCCAGCACCTCCAGGACTAGCAGATCCAGGGCCTCCAGCTCTAGCAGTGCCACTCCGAAGGCGAGTGCGAGCCAATGCGACACTCACCAATCCCATTCTGCTGTGGGGAGGCCGGAAGCGTGAACGTCTGGCGGATGCCCTCCGCCCGACAGAAGGCCAGCATAAGGTTGGAAGAAAACTCTCCACCTCTGTCAGAGTGCAGACGCAGAACAGGAAGGTCCGAGCCGAAACTCTAGCAGAGCTGACGACGGGCAGCGCGGATCCAGTCGATCTGTTATGTGATGCTATCACTTTCATTCACATCTGTCTGCCTCCCATCATATGTTCGTGCGTTGCATGCGTGGTGTGAGCGTGTGCAAGAATTTGTGTTTGGTGTGGTTTGGATTCTCTGAGTGTGTGTGTGAATGTTATTTGGCTTGAGCTGATATGTGAAGTGCCTCCACTGCTTAAGAGCTTTTCGACGAACCAATTATCGCTTCAATCGGAGCACGAACAAGAAAGTTACGAACATTTGAACTTCGTATGCTTCTCATATTTGGTTGTGGTGACTATGGGAAGTTGTGGGGTTGAATCTATAAGGGGTACAGACTTTTGGGGGTTGGGAAATTCGTCAACGTCACTCTAGATGCTGCCAAGTGGTTGGGAGGAGCCAAACCAGGTTGGCAAGTGTGGCCAAGTTGGGCAAGGTGGATGGCATGGGTTGGAAAGTGACAAAAGTAAAAGTGGGGTTCCTATAGGGAAGGGATTTGGTGTGCTTATGGGGTTTCCTTGGTTGGGGACTCCTTGGGGACCTTCCCTCTCGTCCTCATCTTCCCTCTCACCTGGTTAATTGCTACTCCAACTTTCTTGTGTGAAATTGTGAGACAATTGTTATTGAGTTAAGATTCTATGGCAGCTAACCCCCTAGTGCGCAGAAATTCATAACTCAAGAAATACTTAATCGTATTGTACAATTCAAATTGGGAATTGTAGCCACTGACTAGGGCTACATCATATCTGAGTTTGGTGAAGTTTTTACTATGCGGTTTTTGTAGACGGCGTTTCTTGTGAGCGCGACTATTCTGTCCAGATTTAGAGACCAACGATTTTGAGATATTTAGGCCGCTAATCTTCGTAGACCTCCTCCTTAGTCTCTAACAAGTGGTATCAGAGCTGATTAAGGACTTTGTGGAGAGTCTACTGAAGTGTGAAGACCCTCCTAGACCCACCATGGCTGTGGGCGTGCCTAAGTGGAGTTCTGGAGGTTGCATGTGACTTCCGCTAAGGGGAAACTCTGCCGAAATTTCGTTGGCGCCGACACTTGTGAAGATTGTGTGGATCTACATTGTGACCAGCAAAAGGGGGAGCTGTAACATGTGATTGAGAGCAGAGGAGATGAGTCAAGGAAGTGGAGAAGCAGCTGAGAAGAGGAGTGAACCGCCACCATCCAAGATTGAAGCGTTGGATGGCTCCAACTACGAGGAATGGAGCGGGCGGATGAGGAGCGTCCTCAAGCGCTACAAGCTGCTGAAAATTGCGATGGGAGAAGAGAAGATGCCCAAGGAAGGAGATGCTCGGGATCGGTGGATTGAGCGGAGCGCGGTGTTGTTCGACCTCATCTTGCAATCAGTCAACAACGACATGTTCCAGCACATCAAGGACCTGGTTGAGTTGGACGACTCCGGTCCAAAGACGTGGAAGCTACTGCGCGACGTGGTTCAGCCCAACACGCTGCCGATGGTGATCGTATTGGAGAAGGAGCTGGCTACCCTCTCCATGCGGCCAGGAGACGATGTGAAGCCGGTGCTTGACAAGGTCAAGGACACCTATGCGAGGATGGCAGCGGCGGGCAGCAAGGTGTCGTAGATGCAGCAGTGCACCAAGATCATCTCGGTGCTCGACAACTCATGGGACAACCTCATCCCCACCCTCAACGCTCAGCAGGACAAGTGGACGCCTGAGTGGCTACGGCAGCAGATCTTGCAGGAGGACTTCCGCAAGCGCCACACTGGAGGTGGTGCTGCCAACAAAACTGCTGAGGGATATGGAGCTGCAGGAGGCAGCAGAGGAAGAGGGGGAGGGAGAGGCCGAGGCCGTGGGAGAGGCTTTGGCAAAGGGAGAAGCCGAGGTGACTACAACGAGGGGCATGGGAGCTCTGGAGGCAGGGGGAGCACCCGAATGGAGGGAGCTTGCTGGTACTGCAAGAAGGCTGGACACCCGTGGTTCAAGTGTTTTAGCCGGCCTGAGGGATGGGCACCCCCAGGCATGAAGCCGCCAAGTGGTGAACGTGCACGAGGTGGCGGTGTGCAAGGTTCAGGTGCACAAAGTGATGGTGCACAAGGTAAAGCCGACCCTGGGATGTTTCTCATGGTTGAGGATGTGCAAGGGAGTGGGGGTGATGTGGGTTCAGTTGGGAAGGTTGTGATGCACCCCCTCACTCACTGGGTAATCGATTCAGGTTGCACAAGTCACATGACCCTATGGGCAGATTTGCTTGACGAGGTGAAACCCCCTGGGAAGATCAAGTTTGTGGCTGCCGCTTTAGGTGCTTTGCTCCCTGTGATTGGTGTGGGGAATGCCAAGGACCACTTGCACTTGTGGGGCTGGGGAATGTGCTGTTGGTTGAAGGTTTGTCCGCTAACCTCCTCTCTGTGCGCCGGCTGCAGAAAAGCAAGGCCAAAGTGACTTTCGGCCCAACCAGCTGCTGTTCAAAGCTTGGGAAGTTGCTGCTGTGGGACTTGGAGGAGAAGAGCAGCTGCATCAAGGACCTCTGGCAGCTGCCCATCATTCCTTGGAATGGGAAACCACCAGCAACGGCAGCGGCAGCGGCAACGACTAAAACAACTGCGGGAGGAGAGGAGACTGCACCAACTGATGGGGCCCTGGATGCAGTCAAGAAGGTGTAGTAGCCACAGCAGCCACATGGTAAGGTGCTTGCAGGTGTGGATGGGACAGCTGCATGGGCAAAGGCTTCATCCGGGAGTGGTGAGGCCGATTGGGAGAGGTGGCACGAGAGGTTGTGTCATGTGAATTTCCCTATGCTTCAGAAGCTACTTAAGGATGGGTGCTTGAAGGGGTTGGAGGTGAAGGGGGCAGCGAAGGAGATTGGGAGCTGCCCTACATGCCTTGAGACCAAGTTCACGAAATTTCCCTTCAGCAGCAGCACGGGACCAGCCAAGGCTCCACTTGCACTTGTGCACATGGATGTGGTGGGCCCCACGAGGGCCCTTTCTCTCTCGAGCAGCCGCTACTTCTTGACCATTGTGGACGACCACACGCGTGCGGTGTGGGTCTACCCTCTGAAGACTAAGGGGGAGGTGGCGGCGGCTGTTCTCAAGGAGTGGATACCGAGAGCTCAAAGGGAGAGCGGACACAAGGTGAAGGTGATCCGCACTGACAACGGGGGAGAATTCATTGGCGCTGATTCTGAGGCGGTGTTGAAGAAGAAGGGGATCCAGCATCAGCTCACGGTGCCCTACAACTCTCAGCAGAACGGCGTGGCTGAGCGGTTCAACCGGACCCTGCAGGAAGGTGCTCGCACTCTCCTTGGGCGTGCAGGGCTGCCGGATCCGTTTTGGGTGACGGCACTGCAGCAGGTCGCCCTTGTGAAGAACAGGGTGCTGGCGACTGTGGGGGACAAGCAGTGGGTTCCCTACACCAAGTGGTATAGGAGTGCACCAGCATTCAACATGCTGAGAGCCTTCGGCTGCATAGTGGTGTTTCACGTGCCTAAGGAGAAGAGGGGAAAACTGGAAGCTTCTGGGAGATGGGGTGTGCACTTGGGGCTTGCTAAGGATCACAAGGGCTGGTTGATATGGGACTTGACCAGCCAGCAGCTGACTGTGTCGAGGGATGTGAAGTTCCTCGAGTCCTTATACGACAAGGAGTGGAAGCAGCAGCAGCAGAAGCTTCCTACTACACCGCTGATCATTGAGGCTGATGAGGTGCAGCGGCCTTGGAGGCAAGTGCAGGTCAGTGTCTCAGAGGAGGAGATTTCTGGGGTGACTGAGGATGGGGGAGAACCTCAGGTGGAGGAACAGCAGCAGCAGCAGCAGCAGCCGCAGGAGCAGCAGCAAGGTGCTCCACAAGGTGCCGCACGTACGGCTGACTGTCCCAGGAGGGATGTGCGCCCTCCTAACCGGCTGACCTATCCGAGCTTTGGCAAGCCAAAGGTGGTAAGGGCTGGGAGTGTGGCTGAGCAGTGTGATGAGGATGAGATAGCACACTGCTACTGGGCAGCCGTCCTTAAGCCCAAGACGATAGCCGAGGCGTTGAGCGGACCAGATGCTGAGAAGTGAAAGCAGAGTGTGAAGGAGGAGTATGATTCTCTACTGGAGAACGAGATGTGGGAGCTGTGTGAGCTGCCACCTGGGAAGAAGGCCATTTCTTCCAAGTTGATCTTTAGGCATAAGTACGGACCTGATGGGGAGCTGACCCGCTACAAGTCAAGGCTTGTAGCTAAGGGATTTCAGCAGACAAAGGGAAAGGACTTCAACGAGGTTTATGCTCCTGTGGGGAAAGGCACGACACTGCGGGTGTCATTGGCAATGGCAGAAAACCGTGGATGGCGGGTGAAGCAAATGGACATAACCACCGCCTTCCTCAATGGGATCATACTGGAGGAGCTGTACATGTTACAGCCTGAGGGATTGGATGATGGGAGCGGCAGGGTGTGCAGGCTGAAGAAGGCCATCTATGGCTTGAAGCAGGCTCCTCGTGCATGGTACCACAAGCTGGAGGAGACAATGCTGGCTAGGGGTTTCAAGAAGAGTGAGAGTGATCACAGCCTGTTCCTGTTGCAAGAGAAGGAGCAGTTCCTCATGCTCCTGGTGTACGTGGACGACATCCTTCTTTTGTCCGAGTCACCTGCGATGATTGAGCGTGTGGAGGAGATGCTGGAGATGCAGTTCAAGTGCTCGAAAGATGGGAGATGTGAAGTACTACCTGGGAATGCATGTGGAGAGGGACCTTGACAAGGGAGTGTTGAGGTTGCACCAGAGGAAGTACTGTGAGGGGCTGGCCAAGAAGTATGGGCTGCAAGATGGAGGAAAGCCAGCCACCCCACTGCCTTCGGGGTTCACAGTGGAGCCTTGTGCTGATGAGGAGGTGGTGGGTGAGAGTGATAGGAAGCTGTTTCATTCCATGGTTGGGGCGCTCAACTATGCGGCCAACCACACACGGCCTGACATTGCCTTTGCAACATCCATGCTTGCAAGTGTGGTTTCACGCCCCAGTCATGAGCAGCTGGAAGCGGCCAAGAGGTTGGTCCGCTATGTGAGTGCAACGGCATCAGTGGGTTTGGAGTACAGTGCTGTGCGACAGAGGCTGCAGAGGGGTGCAGCTGAATTGAGCAAGGGGGAGATGCTCTTGACCTGCTACACTAACGCTAGCTTCAACTCTGTGAAGGCGGATGGCACCAGCATTGGAGGCTATGTGTGCCTGTTTGGAGGTGGTGCAGTGAGCTGGCGCAGTAAGAAGCAGAATGAGGTGGGGCAGTCCTCATGTGAGACAGAGTACATGGCCCTGCATCATGGGGCAAAGGAGGAGGTGTGGCTGAGGCGTTTGTTGGAGGAAATTGGAGTTGGTCAGAGGGAGCCGACAATCATGTTCTGTGACAATGAGTCGGGCGTGAAGCTTCCAAAGAACGCTTGCCTTCATGGGCTGACAAATCACATCAGGCCTAAGTGGCACTGGGTGAGGAGGCTCCTTGACAAGGAGGTGCGGCTGGAGGTTGTGAAGACCCATCAGCAGGCGGTTGACATTCTCACCAAGCGCCTGGCTGAATTTGAGCATTGGAAGGGCATGAAACTTGCTGGAATGAGTGTGCATTGAGGGTGCATGCTTGAGCTGTGGCATGTGGGATGATGGTAGGCAGCCAGAGGGGGAGTTTGTTATGTGATGCTATCACTTGCATTCACATCTGTCTGCCTCCCATCATATGTTCGTGCGTTGCATGCGTAGTGTGAGCGTGTGCAAGAATTTGTGTTTGGTGTGGTTTGGATTCTCTGAGTGTGTGTGAATGTTATTTGGCTTGATCAGATATCTGACGTTCCTCCACTGCTTAAGAGCTTTCCGACGAACCAAGTATCGCTTCAATCGGATCACGAACAACAAAGTTACAAACATTTGAGCTTCGTATGCTTCTCATATTTGGTTGTGGTGACTATGGGAAGTTGTGGGGTTGACTCTATACAGGGTACAGACTTTTGGGGGTTGGGAAATTCGTCAACATCACTGTAGATGCTGCCAAGTGGTTGGGAGGAGCCAAACCAGGTTGGCAAGTGTGGCCAAGTTGGGCAAGGTGGATGGCATGGGTTGGAAAGTGACAAAGGTAAAAGTGGGGTTCCTATAGGGAAGGGATTTGGTGTGCTTATGGGGTTTCCTTGGTTGGTGACTCCTTGGGGACCTTCCCTCTCGTCCTCCTCTTCCCTCCCACCTGGTTAATTGCTACTCCAACTTTCTTTTGTGAAATTGTGAGACAATTGTTATTGAGTTAAGATTCTATGGTAGCTTACCCCCTAGTGCGCCGAAATTCATAACTCAAGAAATACTTCACCTTATCGTACAATTCAAATTGGGAATTGTAGTCACAGACTAGGGTTACAACATATCTGAGGTTGGTGAAGTTTTGACTATGCGGTTTTTGTAGACGGCGTTTCTTGTGAGCGCGACTATTCTGTCCAGAAATTGAGACCAACGATTTCGAGATATTTAGGCCTTTAATCTTCGTAGACCTCGTCCTTAGTCTCTAACACGATCAGCACCTCAATGACCTCACCATTGCGGCGCAAGGGGAAGACTGTGGTGTAACGCGAGTAGTCGTCAACGACCAGCAGAAAGTAACGCTCGTGACCCTGTCCACGGACGTGGGCTGGGCCCCACACGTCCATGTGGAGAGTCTGCAGCGGAGCCTCCGTCGGAGGGAACTCAGAGGAGTGAGAGGCGGCGCGCTGCCTTCCCTCGACGCAAGGAACGCAAGTAGGGGCAGGCCCCAGGGGGAGGGGAGGAAGAGACCAGGGAAGACCAGTGACAAGGACACGGGAGGCCATACCTCGAAGACGAGGTAGGGAGGGGTGACCAAGGCGGTGGTGCCAGAGGAGAGTCTGGTGTGACAGGTGACGACACGAGCAGGGGGCAGACTCCGGACCAGACCTTGACGCAGCAGCAAACACCTGACCAGACGTAGTAACTGGAGGGGACGCAGTGGTAAAGGTGTACAGGCTTGACCCAGGCTGATGGGTAAACGTGGCCAGGTGGCGGCCCGTCCGAGTACACGTATAGTGGGTCACCCGCTGACCACCAGGAGTGAACTGGTCAACCCACACGTCCTGGAGGTCAGCTCCACTCACCAAGTTTGTAGAGAACGAGGGGAGGTGACGAAGAGACAGTGAGCCAGACGGGACTGCCAGACACGGCAGAACCGTAGAGGAGTGTGCAAGGACTGGGCCCCCAGAGGGGTCCGCCAGGGAGACAGCAACTGGCCGAGTGAGCTGCGTGAGTGTGGTGCAGTCGCAAAAGAATGAGCGGGACGCTCCTGAGTCAAGAGTGAAAGTGTGCAAGGCCTCAGCAAGCGCAGTACCTGAGAGAGCAGACTCACCAGCACCTGGAGCAAAAGGCTCACCAGTACCTGGAGCAGCAGACTCACTGGCACCTAGAGCAGCAGCATCTATACCTGGGTCAGGCGGCACACACAGGTAACAGTCACCCTCATCACTAATAGTCACAGCATACATGGCAGCAAGGATAGCATCATAATCAAGATCAAAGATAGCAACTCTAGACTTAAGCAGATCAGCCCAGCGAGGGAGCTCAGTACCGTCAGGAAACTGTGTACGCCAGGCGTCAGTCAGGCGACCGAAACAGCGCTGCGTAGCGTGCGGCAGCCCACACGTCTCCCCATGGCGCTCGCCGGTGCAGAGAACGTAAGTGCAGGGACCAGCACCCCCATACCTCCCACGCCCAGCGTACCACTCACAAAGCTGCTGGGGCAACGAGGCCTCACGGGAACGCAACAGCTGCTGGCGCTGGCCACCGCCATAGTCTCCATGCTGCACGGCTCCACCCCTACCAGCACCACCGCCGCTGCCACCCCCACTGCCGCTGCCGCCGCCGCCTCCACCTCCACCGCCGCCACCAACGCCCCAACTCGCGACTCCACCCCCACCTCCACTCCTACCCCCTCCACCTCCTCCACCGCCACCACCACTGCCCCCGCCATCCCCTCCACTACCCCGACCGCCTCGGTGCCAACAAGGTCGACAGCAGCAGCAGAAGCAACAGAGGGCAAAAGGGGGACAGGGGAGCACCCCTCAAAGAAAGGCGCGCGAGGGTCACCGTGAGAAGCTCCTACAGCGACTATGCTAGCCTCACCTGCAAGGAGGCGCTCCTTGAGCAGGTCGACAGTGAGCTCAGTGGGCCAAAGGGAGAGAAAGTGGTCCCAAACTGAGTGGAGAGAGTCAGGGAGGCGGGTGACGAGGTAGAAGAGGGTGATGTACATAGGAGGGGGGTTCTTGGCACAGAACTCTGAGGGAAGCGATGAGCTCTTTAGGAACCATTCAGACCACGATGAGTTGACTTAGGAGTCAACTAACTGTCACTGGATGTGTTGCCATGTACGTGCCTCGCATGGACTCCCAAAACAACTGCGTGGGAGCCCACTGTCAAACATTATATATGTTGTGTTAGTTTAGGCTACAGTGGGTTAGCCTATAGGGGGTACACAATTCTAGGGTTAGGTACTTGTACTCATTTCACTGCTAGTTCATTCATTCATGTTCAGTGATTCCAACATGGTATAGAGCAGGTCCTTCCTAGGACCGAAATTTTCTAAGGACCCACCACTACGTAACTACCTACCTACCTACCTACCTGTGCCCTAGGGCGCCTCGGCGTGTCACGCCTCTAGAGGCCCCTCTTGACGGCCCCGCGCTAGCCCCGTTCAGGCCCCGTCGGCCCCACGCCCGCTCTCCCTAGCGGCCCCGTTCAGGCCCCGTCGGCCCCTTTAAGGCCCCGTTCAGGCCCCGCGCTAGCCCCGTTCAGGCCCCGTCGGCCCCGTTTCAGGCCCCGCGCTAGCCCCTCTCAGGCCCCGTCGGCCCGCGCTAGCCCCGTTTCAGGCCCCGTCGGCCCCGTTTCAGGCCCCGTCGGCCCCGCGCTAGCCCCTCTCAGGCCTCGTCGGCCCGCGCTAGCCCCGTTTCAGGCTCCGTTGGCCCCGTTTCAGGCCCCGTCAGCCCCGCGCTAGCCCCTCTCAGGCCCCGTCGGCCCGCGCTAGCCCCGTTTCAGGCCCCGTCGGCCCCGCGCTAGCCCCTCTCAGGCCCCGTCGGCCCCGCGCTAGCCCCATTCAGGCCCCGATCGGGCCCGCGCTAGCCCCGTTTCAGGCCCCGTCGGCCCCGTTTCAGGCCCCGTCGGCCCCGCGCTAGCCCCGTTCAGGCCCCGTCGGCCCCTTGCTAGCCCCTTTTGGCCCCGCGCTAGCCCCGCTCAGGCCCCGATCGGCCCCGCGCTCGCCCCTCTAGGGCCCCAACCGGCCCCGTGCCGACCTCGCTGACCCCTGCCCACCACCTAGAGGCCCCGGGCGGCCCGTTCCCGCCGTAGCACACGAGGGAGAGCGGGCGGCCCGTCCCCGCCGTGACCGGAGCCGCGCGACCCGAGCCGCGCGCCCCGAGCCGAGCCGCGCGCCCCGAGCCGAGCCGCGCCACCCAGCCGAGCCGCGACCCGACCTGAACCGAGCCGCGCCACCCTGCCCTACCTGGTTCGTCCTACCTGCTTCTCCTACTGCTACTGCTGCTATTTCTACTGTTCCTATGGCTAGCCCACAGGTTCTCGTGTTCGATGCTGAGGGCCGCCCTGTGGAATTTGACACCTGGCTCGATGACCTGCACCTCTACCTACAGCTCACAGCCAAGGATGACATCTCACTGTACGATCACGCCCTAGGCCATGTCACTGCCCCTGCTGCTACTGCTGACAGCACTACTCGCTCACAGTGGCAGACTCGTGATGCCCACGCTCGCTTCGCCATTCGAAACTCCCTGCCGATAGACGAACGCGAGCACTTTGGTCACCACAAGACTGCACAGGCACTGTACACAGCTGTAGTTGCTCGCTACTCCTCACCTGCCTCTGCCGCACTAGGCCGTCTCTCCCTCCCCTACCTGTTTCCCGACCTGGCCTCCTTTCACACAGTCGCTGACCTCATCACGCACCTCCGTACTAGTGAGGCCCGCTTCCGTGCCGCCATGCCTGCTGAGTTCCTTGCCACGCACCCCCCTCCACTCTGGCTCACTCTCTACCACCTAGTCACCCGCCTCCCTGACACACTGCGTGCTGTCAGGGACCACTTCCTAGCTCGTTGCCCCACTGAGCTCACCATTGCCCTCCTCGAGAAGGAGCTACTTGCAGCTGAGACTAGCATAGTCGTTGTAGGTGCCTCTCGTGGCGACCCCCGTACCCCGTTCTTTGAGGGGTGTTCTCCTTCCCCCCTTCTTCCCTCTGTCGCCTCTGCTGCTGCTGTCGACCTTCTTGGTGCTGAGAAGGTCGGCGCTGCGTCTGCCTCGAGCGGACGCCGTAGCGGCAAGGGCAAAGGGGGCAAGGGTGGTGGCGGTGACAGCGGGGGAGGTGGCGGTGGGGGCAGTGGAGGCAGTGGGGGTGGTGGCTCGGCTGGAGGGGCGAGTGGTAGCGTTGGGGGTGGTGGCGGCAGCGGCAGGGGAGGTGGCAGGAGTGGAGGCGGCGGTTGGGGTGGCGGTGGACGAGGCGGCGGCAGGGGTTGGGGTGGTCGAGGAGGTGGCAGCGGTGGTGGTGGCCGTGGAGGCACTGGCGGTGGCCAGGGCCAGCAGCACACTCCCTCGCCCCAGGAGGTCCGTGAGTGGTACTCTCAGCACGGGGGTGGGGGTGGTCTTAGCTGCACGTACGTCATTCGCACTGGTGACCGCACTGGTAAGCAGTGTGGACGACCGCACGCCACACAGCGCTGCTTCTCTCGTCTCGACAACGCTTGGCGTGTTCAGTTCCCTCAGGCCACTGAGCTGCCCCGCTGGCTTGATATCCTGAAGAAGGGGATTGATATCTATGCTCTAGACTTTGATGCTATTCTATCTGCCATGTATGTGATGTCTACTAGTGGAGAGGGTGCTGAGTCCTTGTGTGTGCCGCCCGACCCGGGCATTAGGGCCAGTGCGTCTGCCGCTCCAGGTACTCTCGTGTCGGCTACCCCAGGTGCTGGTGAGGCTGCTGCTCTAGGTGCTCGTGTGTCTCCCCCCCTTGGTACTGCGTCGACTGCCGCACTGCACACCTTCACACTGGACTCAGGTGCTTCTCGCTGCTTCTTTCGTGACCGCACTGCCCTTGAGCCGCTTGCTCGGCCAGTTGCTGTCTCCCTTGCTGACCCCTCTGGGGGTCCGGTCATTGCGACCTCTTCCACTGTCCTTCCCTGCCCTGCGGTCCCGTCGGGCACACTGCCAGGTCTCCACCTCCCCTCGTTCTCTACGAACTTGGTGGCAGGTAGTGCACTCTAGGACGGGGGTGTTCACCAGTTCACCCCTGCCTACGAGCGCGTGACACACTGCACGTGTGCTCGTACGGGCCGTCACTTGGCTACCTTCACTCGGCAGCCGGGGTCGGACCTGTACACACTGACTACTGAGTCCCCTCACGTTGCTGCGACTGCGTCCGCGTCCGCGTCAGGTCAGCTGTCCGCCCCCTGCTCGTGTCGCTCTTTGGCACACGAGACTGTCCTCTGGCACCACCGCCTTGGCCACCCGTCTGTGCAGCGGCTTCGTGCCATGCACTCCCGGTACCTTGTCTCTGGCCTGCCCAGGGTCCTTCCTGCCCTCCCACCCTCGCCTGCTCCTACCTGTCTCCCCTGTGTCGAGGGACGGCAGCGCGCCGCTCCTCACTCCTCCTCGTTCCCCCCGACGACTGCTCCCTTGCAGACACTCCACATGGACGTGTGGGGCCCAGCCCGCGTCCGTGGTCAGGGTCAGGAGAGGTACTTCCTGATAGTTGTTGACGACTACTCGCGCTACACCTCGGTCTTCCCCTTGCGCACCAAGGGTGAGGTCCCTGATGTCTTGATCCCTTGGATCCGCAGAGCCCGTCTCCAGCTCAGCGAGCGTTTTCACTCGGACTTTCCTGTCCTGCGCTTGCACTCTGACAGAGGTGGTGAGTTCTCCTCCGACCTCTTGGCAGCCTACTGTGCTGAGCACGGCATTGAGCAGTTGCTCACGCTTCCGGCTTCTCCACAGCAGAATGGGGTTGCGGAGCGCCGCATTGGCCTGGTCATGGAGGTCGCCCGTACCTCCTTGATCCATGCGGCTGCCCCCCACTTTCTGTGGCCGTTTGCGGTCCGGTACGCTGGGCATCAGCTGAACCTCTGGCCCCGTGTCTCCTTGCCGGAGACCTCGCCCACGCTGCTGTGGACGGGGGAGGTTGGCGATGCGTCGCGTTTCCGGGTCTGGGGGTCTCGAGCTTTTGTCCGCGATTCGTCTGCGGACAAGCTCTCCTCCCGTGCTGTTCCCTGCGTCTTCCTCGGCTTTGTCCCAGACGCGTCTGGTTGGCAGTTTTACCACGCCACCTCGCGCCGGTTCTTGCCCTCCCAGGACGTCACTTTTGACGAGTCCGTCCCCTACTACTGCATCGTACAGAGACTTAGCAGTCTTGTACTGACCAAAGTGCGCGCGCTCAGCAGAAGGCAGGTGACTGCGAACAGCAAGGCGAGCAACAGCGTCACGAGTAGTTCACTGTGAGTTTACCGTACTTTCAGCGTCAGCTGCAGGTGCAACAGAAACGCCGGACATGTGATCGAACAGCGAGACTCCATCCATGGAGTCGCACTGAAGATAGAGCTGCAATTCATCCACCCAATCCTCAAAATCGACGGCACGGCCCTCAGCATCGAAGGTAAGCACATTAGGACTAGCCATGGCGGCAGTAGCAGCAGGGCAGGGCGGCGCGGTTTGGCAGGGCGGCGCGGCTCGGCAGGGCGGCGCGATAGGCAGGCAGGTGCAGCGGCGCGCTTATGAGGGTGGATGCAGGGCAGGGCTGCGACGAGGCGGCGGTGGGCAGGGCCGGTTCAGGGCGGCAGCTGGGTAGGGCCGCGATTGAGCGGCTGCAGGGTAGGGCTGCGACCGGGCGACTGCAGGGTAGGGCCGCGACGAGGCGGCGGTGGGGCAGGGCCACGACGGGGCGGCAATAGGGCAGGGCCGTGGTTGAGCGGCTGCAAGGTAGGGCCGCGACTGGGCGGCTACAGGGCAGGGCTGCGACGAGGCGACAGTGGGGCAAGGCCGCGACGCGGCGGCAGCAGGGTAGGGCCGCGACGAGTGGCGCCAAGGCAGGGCCACGACGGGCGGCGAGGCCGGGCCGCGACAGGCGGCTAGGGCGCGCCGCGAAGGGCGGCGACAGGGCAGGGCCGCAGCGGGCGGCTAGGTCAGGGCCGCGAAAGGGCAGGGCCGCGACGGGTCGTTAGGGCAGGGCCGCTACGGGCGTGGAGGGCAGGGCACGCGTCGGTGCTGGTGAGAAAGGCGCGAGGCGCGCTTCGGGCAGGGCAAGAAAAAAATATATCATGGTGGGCCCTAAAAAAACGTTCCCACTAGGGAACCTGCTCCAAAAACATGTCATAAACTAGGAGGAAAGAATGACTAGAAACACAGCAGTAGAATGTTTGTATATGAAAACCTAATTGGGCTAAAACCCATAATGAGTGCCCCACTACAGCCTACAGCATAGTTCCGACAAGTTCGACTCGAGGAAATCAAGCCAGCGAATCTGTCGTGGGTTGAGGTGGGGCTGTGCGCGGAGGTACTGTAGCGATTTTTTATCTCTCCGTACTGTCACGTCTGCGCCGGTCAAGTAGCATCGCCATACTATCGGGTAATTTTTCTCTGGCGGATGCTGTTTGCGGGACTCGTATGCGATGGGCTGTAATCCGTTGCCGAAATCCTATAGCAGTACGGCTCCGATGGCGATGTCGCTTGCGCCTGTAACTATTTCGAATTGGCGGTGTGGGTCGGCGATGCGTAGTACGGGCAGTGAACAGAGAACATTTTTAAGGGCAAAGAAGGCAGCATGCTCTTTCTCCCCCCACGTAAAAGCGACTCCCTTTCGTAGCAAGTCTGTCAGCGGCGTCGTTAACCATGCCATATCGGGGATGAACCGACGCACGTAATTTACAAACCCCAAAAAGCTCTGCAGCTCCATGATATTCGTCAGGGGGTGCCAGGCTTTTACCGTGTCCAGCTTCTTCAGGTCAATTTCAACCCCAGCCTCTGAAATAACGTGCCCCAAAAACTCTAGCCTGTCCTAAAAAAACTCGCACTTGGACCCATACCTAGTCCTAAAAGTCGTCTTTGCGCAGTCCGATGGTTCGACTCGAATCTGATGGTAACCTCCCCGTAAATCGGTTTTCGAAAAGACTCGTGTTGTTCGCAGTTGATCTATCAGTTCGTCGTCGCGGGGAATGGGGTATCGCGACTTGACTGTTACCCTGTTCAGTGCTCTGTAATCGATGCACATGGAAAACCCTCCATCTTTTTGCGACGTGAACAGTATCGGTGCGGCGAACGGTGACGAACTCGCGCTGTGTCAGTCTGAACTGTCGCTGTACGGCTGGCTGTGCCCCGGGTTTCAACTCTATTTGGTGGTCGTGTGCTCACTGAGGTGGCAGTCCTTCCGGTAAGTCGTCGGGAAAAATCCCCCGGGTACCGTTTCAACAGTTCCTGCAGTTCGCGTAGTACTGCTGCCAGCAGTTTCTGAAAATCGCTCAGTTGCTCTGCTTCCTCCACTACTGCTATATCCACCGCTACACGTCAGCTCTAGTGGCGACAACCCGTTTCATTGTGATGGCGTTGACGTGGACCGTTGAAGACTCAGGCATCTGCCAACGAGGTAGTTCAACCCAGTTACCGGTACTTTGCACAGTGCAGCTACACGTCGTCCAGTCAATTCGCGGGTCGTCGCAGCCAATCGCGTCCCAGTAAAATGTCGTGGCCATCCAATGTCGTCGCGAGCATTTCCTGTGTAAACCCAAAGTTCCCCCCGCAGCGGACTTTCACTCTCTCCGCCTTCTCCCGTATGGCCAGCGGCATTCCGTCAACTAAGCGTGTGTCTATTTCCGGTAAACACCGACTAAGTGCCAGTTGCAGCTTTCGTGCGGTCGCGGTAATAACTAAATTTTGACTTGCTCCTCCATCTATAAAAATCTTCGCTGCTGCTCCTTGTATTTTCCCGTGGATCAGTACTGAGCAATCCGTCCCTGTACCCTCCTTGTTCGTCCGAGCCCGATCGATGGCATGAATCGGTACTGTGACTCGGTGAGGATCGGTGAGGTTGGGCGAGCAGGCAGTCTCGTCAGTAGTTGGCCCGATTCCTACTGACTGCTCGCGTTTCCCTGCCTTGGAGACTCCCTCCCCTGCTCTGCTCTGTGGCGCCTTAGCTCCTTTGGGCACTCATTCTTGCGATGGCCCAGCCTATTGCAAGCAAAGCAGTGCCCCTTAAATGGCGTGGCAGATGCATTTGTCGCAACGGCATATACGGTGGCGTGCTTGATCGGTCCCTGAGGGCGATGTCCGTAGTAGCACCCCCGTCTCGGACAACGTAAGATGTCGATTTTCTCGGCAAACGCGAGGATCTCGTTGAAATTTGAGAGCCCGCGTAGCATGATTTCGTGCGAGACGTTCGGCTTCAGCCCTCCAATGTAACGGTCCACCTCTTCCGCTCAAAGCAAGTAGCTGACTTGTTTGCATAATGCGAGAAAACCGCTCGTGTAGTCTTGAACCGATCCGAGCTACCACCAAGTACGCAGTCTCTGACGCGCCGAAATGGAAGCCGCGATCGGCTCGAAGCGCGCCCGAAGCTCTGCACACCACGCATCCCACGTGCTGTACTGGGCGGTTTTGCAGAATGAGCTCTAGGTGATGGCTGGGCCCGTGGGCTCTTCCTCTTGCAACGGTGGCTTGTAGGCGCGTGGCGACGTCACGATGACTCGCCACCAGTCCATGGCGGGGCCCCTCAGCGACAAGACCGCATAGCGAATCTTCGTTGCGTCCCACTCGACGTAACTTGCGTCGAAGAAGACGTTCATCATGAAGACCCACGATTGAACAATCGGACCTCCACGCTGGCTCGGGTCGAAACAGGGCGGGCGCTGCGACTTGAGCGGCATTGGTGCCATGATGGCGTTGTCTCCACTTGTCGCTGCAAACTCCACATGCCAACGGGCTTCACGAGGCTCCCGCGGGCTTGGTGCAGCCCTGTTACTCTCCATGTCAGGCATTGACTGAGCAGCGCCATCACTGGCTGCGCCTGAGCGCGGTCGCACGCTGCCGTGTTGTGACGGTGTGCCGGACGAGATGACAATGGGTCCATTTGTGGAGGTGCATTGGCGGGTGTCTGTGTTGATGCAAGTGCATTCGTCGTAGATTGCAGGCGGGCGGCGTCAGGTTCCGCCGTGAACGTCGCAACTTTGAGTGTCGAGTTTTTGAGTTGGCTCACGAGACAATCGAGTTGCTCCTATGTCAGTGTCGCTAGGGTGAATTCGGCCATGGCAGGGGTGTCGGGCAAGCTCAGCGAGAGCCTCGGTCGTGGCTGTGCGTGCTTACAAGAGATCAATTTAAACGGCGGTGCTTGTTTCGCTGAGAGACGTCTACCCCCCCCCCCCCCAAAAGAAAGAGATCGTGGGGAAGTGAAGGTGTGGGTGCGGTCCGGGAAGAGATCGTAGGCTTTGAATACCAATTGTTACGAGTACAATTGAGTGAGTGAGCGAGATTGCACTATCGAAGCAAGAGTACAATGAGCGAAGGCATGAGCGAAGAATATATAGCAAAACTACAGTGGTAACGGTAATGTGTGGAAAATGGGGTGCGCGACGGGCCCAGCGCCGAGGCTGGAAAATGTCGAGGCGGAGGTCCGGAGCGCGGGTTACCAACCGAACCGTGAGGTTTGGTCGCGTCATGAACAGTGGTGGGAACAGTGTCGAGGCGAGTGTTGCAAGTGGTAATGGATTACTATTGGGTGCTGTTGGCGGGAACGGGGTGTACGCGCTGAGCAGGGACGCGAAGTAAGGAAAAGGAATTTTCCTTACACTCCACAATTTGATAAGCTTTGCACAACCTTTTTGGCAAAATGAGCTTTAGAGTACACCTGGTCCGCGGTAAATTCATCACGTGAACGTTTTTTTTCCAGTCCCCCTTTGTGCGTGTTAAAGACTAAGGACGGAGTCTATTAAGATTATGGGCCTAAATTTCTCAAAATCGTTGGTCTCAATTTCTGGACAGAAAAGTCGAGTTCACAAGAAACGCCGTCGACGAACAACGCACCGTTTAAACTTCACTAATTTCAGATATGTTGTAGCTCTAGTTGGTGGCTACAATTTCCAAGTTGAATCGTACAAAAAGGTGAAGTATTTCTTGAGTTATCAATTTTGGCGCACTAGAGGGTATGCTGCCATGGAATCTTAACTCAATGACAAAGTTCTCATAATTACCACACAAAGAAGTTAGAGTATCAATTAACCAGGTGGGATGGGATGAGGAGGACGAGAGGGAAGGTCCCAAGAGAGTCCCCAACCAAGGAAACCCCATGCCACACAATTCCCCTCTCCATAGGCAACCCCACTTTCACTTTTGTCACTTTCCCAACCCATGCCATCCACCTTGCCCAACTTGGCCACACTTGCCAACCTGGTTTGGTTTCTCCCAACCATTTGGTAGCATCTACAGTGATGTTGACGAATTTCCCAACTCCCAAAAGTCTGTACCCCATATTGAGTCAACCCCACAACTTCCCACAGTTGCCACAATCAAATATGAAAAGCATACCAACTCCAACGTTCGTAACTTTCTTGATCGTGCTCCGATTGAAGCCATACTTGGTTCGTCGGAAAGCTCTTGAGCACAGGAGTCACTTCAGATATCTGCTCAAGTCAAATAACATTCACACACACTCAGAAAAAACAAACCACACAAAACACAATTTCTTGCACACGCTCACACCACGCATGCAACGCACGAACATATGATGGGAGGCAGACAGACGTGAATGCATATGATTGCATCACACAACAGTGCGTTTCTGTCTAATCTGATGGTCACCCAGAGACTGCGGGGCTACAAGTAAACAGCCAGGAATCATTTCTGTCTAGCGCGTCTGGTACTTAGTGACCAGAGATAAGGGCGTGATTGGTTTTCCTGGTCAAGTGAGGGTAGTCATGATTTTGCCCCCTCTGAATCCGAAACTACCTTTCAAAACCTGCTTGACCGAGGGGAAGTACAGCATGTGGTGAAGATACCGCCGGTGAATTTACCGCGGACCAGGTATAGTAGTAGCAGAGAGGGAAGGGCGCGTCACCTCAGTTCGGAAGCAGGTACCCAAAATTCGAAAACGTTGCCAGGACACGGCGAGAAGTCGCGAAGCATGTCACCTTTCGCGTGTTCGAACGATGGGCCCTGTTCAAATTACGCCTTGACGCGCCCTTATGGATGCGAACCTACTATCGACCGTGTGAAATCGAACCTCCACCGAACTTAAATCCCGCTTTTTGCGTTAATTTGTATTCAAACCTTTTCTAACAACGCACCCGATCGATCCTGCACAGGATCGATCGCAGGAGGGGACGCGTACTACGCAATTATTTCCGATTCCCAGTCCAATATCTTGGCTCGACTCCCCACCTACGTCACCCACAGAGCGCTGCAATTATTCCTGTAGGGGGGGGTTCACTCTCATCCAGTAATCCCTGGGCAGTCAGAAAATGGCGACTCGTTCCCTCGCCTTGTTTTCAGTGCTTCGCCATTATACGAGGCGAGCACGACACACCTCCGAGTTGGAATTTCACCTCGCTGCAGCTTCAAGCGAGTCGCACCCGTCACTCCTGCTCGCCGCATGCACCCGCTAGCGATGACGTCGCGTCCTTCCCCATTCCTTGGTCTAGGCTTACAACGTGATTATAAAGTGGGAGGTTCGAGTCCCTAGCGATTCATTCAGCGACAATCTGCCTTTCACTCTTCAAGCAACCCACCGTCTTCCTCTTTCAATCCGAGCTCGTCGGCTCTCTTCTGGATCATGGCCTTCACTTCCACTCGCCGCATCTTATTCTTAGGTAACCGTTAGTAGTACCTTCGTCCTTCCAATGCGCGCCGAGCGCATTCCTTGCTGGCAGCATGCAATGTGTACCGGCACTCCGGTTCGAGCTCTAAGTGATTCCATTTGATTATGTTGGCACCAATTCATTTTTGCGCCATGTTGACCTAATCGCGTGCTTCCATCGCAAAAATGTGGGTCTGAGGGGGGGGGGGAGGGGGGGTCTGTTTTGGGGTTGAAATCGGCTTCGTAAATGGATGTACACAAGGGACATTGCCCGAGTAGGTTTTGCAGGTGGTTTACAACCTAGAAACTGTCGCGAACCAGCACGTACTCACATTGACTGTGCAATTTTGTTTTGTGGCAGTTCTCCATCTTTGGATTCACCCCGTTGATGGCCGTATACTGTCGTTCGTCAGCAGTGATTGAAGTTTGTCGCCAAGTCACTGTTCACTGCCCATAAATCAGGGCTCTTTGCAAGTTTACAGGGTGTTAAGATTTCCGTGCATGGGAGCGAGAAGCGGGAAGCGATTTTACCGCCAGAAAATGAACGGAGATGGGAGAGTTTGATCGGACGGCAGGAAGCAAGAATGAAAAGAGTGAAACAATGGTGGCATGGAATGCCACGTGTCATGCCTCTCGCGTTATGTGTTGTTTCCTTAAAATATGTACAGTCAAATTTGAGTACAAAGTGTTGTTCAAACATAGTTGTTGCATATCTTTGACTATAATTGCGCAGCTTTAACTCGTAACGTACCACTTTCCCATGGGGTAGCTAAAAAAAGTGCGTAATTTTGCACATAAATTATGTTTATAACGTTAGATCAATGTGAAAGAACGAGGAATGAAATGACTAACAGCAGGATGGGTACAAGTGCTAACCCTAAAAGTGTTGTACCCCATATTATCTACCCCACTACAGCCTACACAGACTATAGCATATAAGTTTGACACACCCCCATAGGCAAAGTGGGGTAGAACAAGAGGTCACAAGACCAGTCAAGCAAAGCACAGTAAGCTCAGCGTGGATCACAACGTCACCACACATTCCGAGCACAAGTTCAAGGCCACAAGGCCAGTTCACATGCAAGATTATATATAAAGGTAAACAAGCAAGTGCAGGTATAGATAGATCACAGTACAAGCAAGGTCAAGAAGTGAGCAAGTGAGGCCAAGAAGGCACAAGACCTAACATCGTACAAAAGCGCTGATGATCACAAGGCGGAAGTGCCTTGGTAAAGATATCAGCAGTGTTGGCCTGAGAGGCCACGTAAGCAAGGCGCAGCTGACCACGCTGCTGCAGCTCACGAGCAAGGAAGTAGCGAAGAGCAATCTGCTTCATTCTGTGCTCCTGTCAATGCTCTCGACACAAGGCAAGCATGGCCTTGTTGTCTACGTACAGAACTGGAGGAGAACGAGGCGGCTCTCCTAGGTCAGTCAGCAGGTAGGTGAGCCAACGTAACTCCTAAGCAGCCATGGCCCCTGCGTAGATCTCAGCCTCACAGCTAGAGCCGAGAACAAAAGACGAGCGAGTAGACCGCCACGAAACAGAGCCGGAACCAAGGCTGAAGGTGTAACCCTGTGACAACCGCTGCGTAGCTTGTTGGTGAGCCCAAGAAGCGTCTGCGTGACTAGTGAGGACCACTAAACGCCGCCCTCCAAGCACTAGCCCCATGCCCGACGTACTGCACAAGTAGCGCAACACCCTCTTCGCTGCAGCCATGTGCTCTGGTCGGTGTCTCCCAGGAGCAACATAGTGTGCCAAGATGCTAAGAGGGTATGCAAGGTCAGGTCGAGTGCAAGTCATCAGGAACATGAGGCAGCCAACAAGCTCTGGGTACGGGCCATTCGGCTCTACGGACTCATCCGAAGGCAGAGCTGAGAGCGAGTGGCGAGTAGGCAGAGGAGTGGCCTGAGGCGAGGAGTATGTCAAGTCGAAGCGCTGAATGACCTGCTGCACCATGTGTGACTGAGTCAGGGTAATGGTGCGCTGTACTCTGTCCCGGGTGATCTGCAAGCCAAGGTAGCTGCGCAGTTCACCCAGGTCTGTGCACGTGTGCCTCTTCTGCACCTCGGACTTCGCGTGGGCGAGTCCAGCAGTGTCAGCAGTGGCAAAGACCAAGTCGTCGACGTACACGAGGATGTAGAACGGCGGCAAAGAGGTGTCGGTGCGTAGAAACAGCGACGGGTCGGCAGAAGAAGGAGCAAACCCAAGAGCCGCAAGTGTAGTCCTCAGTGTGTCGTGCCACTCACGAGGCGCCTGGCGGAGACCGTAGACTGGCCGCCGGAGGCTCCACTGGGTACCGAGAGGAAACGACCCAGTGAAGCCAGGTGGGCGGCGCAGCAAGATCTCCTCATGCAGGCTGCCCTGCAGGAAAGCTGTGCTGAAGTCAAGAGAGATTGAAGCTCGTAGTCGCGCTGAGCGGCTATGTGCAGTAGCACCCGAAGAGAAATCATCTTTGGGATGGGAGAGAAGGTCTGAAAGTAGTCAACTCCCTGCCGCTGACTGAAGCCTCGGGCCACGTAACGCGCCTTGAAGACAGGCGGAGAACCCGACGGCCGCTTCACCCTGAAAATCCACATGCCACTGACGATGTTCGCCCCAGGTGGGGGAACCTTGTCGACGTAGGTGCCTTTGGACTTCTAGGAAGCCATCTCTGCGTCCATGGCTGACTGCCACTGAGAAGAGTAGGGACCCTCGATCGCCTCAGCGTACGATCGAGGAGTCGGGATGTCTGGTGCATCCGGGTCTCCCTCAGGGGCAATCAGCATGGACACTAGATGAAGTAAAGCAGCACCAAAACACTGGAACTCCTCCTGCCTGTCCTCAAAGACGTCCGTGCTAAGAGCACACTCACTCGCGACGGACGGAGGACAGACAGACGCACACTCAGCAACAAGACTAGCGGCGTAGTCTAGACGACAGCGAGCAGCAAAGTCGACAAGCTCAGCAACTAGGGCAGACGCAGCAGTGGACGCAAAGGAAGGGTCAGTGACAACAGTAGCCAGAAGAAGCGTGACAGTAGGACTAGCAGCACGAAGAGAGTCAGACGTCGGGTCAGCAAGAGCAGGAAGAGAGGACTCTGGAGGAGACGGCAACGGGACACGCATTGGAGCAGTGGAAGGACGCAGTGTCATCTGGTGTGTGCCTGGGACCGCAGGAGGACGCGGACGCGGAACACGACTACTAGTGCGAGCAGCAGGAATAGGCGACGCAGGATGAGACGCAGGCGCACGACGCTCAGCAAGACCTCCAGTAGGACCGGTGTAGGGAGAGGGAGCAGGCAGTGGAGAGGCGAACTGAAACTGTGACTCAGACTGCACAGGTGGCGGACACTCTAAGGAAGGAGCAGGACCAGCAAAAGGGGGGAGACGAAGAACCTGCTCAAGGAGCGGAACGATGTACGGCCGCGGCCGCGCAGCGCCTCCAGAGCCAGCAGGGACAGCACCAGCACCCCCAACAGCAGCACCAGCACCAGTAGTACCCCCAGCTGCAGCACCGCCAACTCCAGCACCCTCAGAAGCACCAGCGCTAGTAGGACCTCCAGCGCCAACGCCCCCACCAGCTCGAGCTCCAGCCGGACCACCAAACGACTCAGCAGCCACAGCTCGAGCACCTCCAGTAGCACCTGCTCCAGAAGAACCGCCAGCAGCTCCAGCTCCACCAGCGGCTCCTGCACAAGGAGCACCCCCTGGCCCAGCAGCTCCAGTACCTCTAGTACGAGCACCTCCAGGACCCGTGGAACCAACACCCTTAGTAGCAGCAGAACCGCCAGCAGCACCTCCAGCCTCAGCAGCACGGCTCCAGCGCCGAGCAAACCACTCGCGCAGCTCCTGGGGAGAGGGGAGCTCCCGCCGGGACGAAGCAACCGAGGGACCCCCAAACCCAGCACCGCCAGACTCCACACGAGCAGGCCCAGCACCCTCAGGCTCCGCACCCCTAGGCTCAGCACCCCTAGTCCCAGCACCCCCAGGCTCAGCACCCCCAGACTCAGCACCCCCAGGCTCAGCACCCTTAGACCCCGCACCCGCAGGCTCAGCACCCCTAGTAGCACCAGAGTCAACAGCTACCTCGACAGGCTCGACCGCGTCTACCAGAGACACACCTGAGGGGGCAGGACCCTGAAGGGGAAGGGGGTCTACCGGGGGGGGACCTGGCGCGAGGAAGAGCGGCGGCGGGGGAAGGGGTGCAGTGCGGTAGGGGAAGAGACGGTAGTAAGGAAGCGACTCGTCAAACGTGACGTCCTGGGAGAACAGAACACGGCACAAGGTGGGGTGGTAAAACTTCCGACCAGGCGCGTCAGGGGGGGAGCCAAGGAAGACTCAGGGAACAGCACGGGGGGACAGCTTGTCCGCAGACAAGTCGCGGACAAAAGCCCGAGATCCCCAGACACGAAACGCAGACGCATCGCCAACCTTCCCCGTCCACCGCTGAGTAGGGGAGGTCTCCGGCAAGGAGACTCGGGGCTGAAGGTTGATCTGATGCGCCGTATACTGAACCGCGAATGGCCACAGAAAATGGGGAGCAGCCGCATGAATCATGGATGTTCGAGCGACGTCCATGACCATGCCAATGCGGTGCTCAGCAATCCCATTTTGCTGTGGAGAGGCTCAAAGGGTGAACGTCTGGCGGATGCCCTGTGCACGACAGAAGGCTCCCAGAAGGTCAGAGGAAAACTCTCCACCTCTGTCAGAGTGCAGACGCAGAATAGGAAAGTCCGAGCCGAAACTCTCTCTGAGCTGGAGACGAGCTGCGCGGATACAGTCGATCAACACCTCAGTGACGTCACCCTTGTTGCGCAAGGGGAAAACCGTAGTGTAACGCGAGTTTTCGTCAACCACCAACAGGAAGTAACGCTCGTGACCCTGGCCACGGACGCGGGCGGGGCCCCACACGTCCATGTGAAGAGTCTCTAGCGGAGCCTCTGTCGGAGGAAACTCAAAGGAGTGAGGGGCGGTGCGCTGCCGCCCCTCGATGCAGGGAACGCAGGTAGGGGCAGGCCCCGGAGGGAGGGGAGGGAGGGACCGGGGGAGACCAGAGACAAGGACACGGGAGGCCATGCCTCGGAGACGAGGCAGGGAGGGGTGACCAAGGCGGTGGTGCCAGAGGAGAGTCCGGTGGGACAGGAGACGACACGAGCAGGGAGCAGACTCAAGACCAGACCTGGACGCTGAAGCAAACACCTGATCGGATGCAGCTACCTGACCAGACTCAGCAACCGGAGGAGACTCACTAGTCAGTGTGTACAGGCTCGACCACGGCTGACGGGTAAACGTGGCCAAGTGTCGGCCCGTCCGAGCACACGTACGGTGGGTCACCCGCTGACTCACAGGAGTGAACTGGTCAACCCCCCCATCCTGTAGATCAGCACCACTCACCAAGTTCGTAGAGAACGAGGGGAGGTAGAGACCTGACAGGGTGCCAGAGGGGGCCGCCGGACACGGTAAGACAGTGGAGAAGTGGGCAAGGACAGGACCCCCAGAGGGGTCCGCCAGGGAGACCGCAACTGGCCGACTAAGCGGCGTAAGCGTGGTGCGGTCTCGAAAGAAGGAGCGGGAAGCACCCGAGTCAAGGTTGAAGGTGTGTAAGGCATGAGCCGACGCGGTACCTGAGAGAGCAGACTCACCAGCACCTGGGGCAGCAGACGCACTAGCACCTAGAGCAGCAGCCTCACTAGCACCTAGAGCAGCAGCCTCAATGCCCGGGTCAGGCGGAACACACAGGTAACAGTCACCCTCATCACTAGTAGACACAACATACATGGCAGCATGAATAGCATCATAATCCAGATCAAAGATAGCAACCCCCGACCTAAGCAGCTCTCCCCAGCGGGGGATTTCAGTGGCGTCAGGGAACTGGAGAAGCCAAGCGTCTGTCAGGCGGCCGAAGCAGCGCTGGTTGGTGTGCGGGCCATCGCACGGCTCACCAGTGCCGTCGTCGGTACGCAGGACGTAGGCACAAGGACCAGCATCTCCACCCCGCTGACGCGCAGCGTACCACTCACGAAGCTGCTGGGGGGGCGGGGTCTCACGAGTGCGCTGCTGCTGCTGGCGCTGACCACCATCGAATCCGCCCCGCTGCGCAGAGCCACCCCGACCAGCCCCACCACCGCTGCCACCACCTCCACCACCGCCTCCTCCTCCGCTCCCACCGCCACCGCCGCCGCCGCCTCTGCCTCCACCGCCGACTCCGAAGCCCCCACCCCCGCCACCACTCCCACCGCCACCCCCACTCCCTCCGCCGCCTCCACCGCCACCTCCACCACCCCCGCCAGCTCCTCCAGCGCCCTTGCCCCCCTTGCCCTTGCCGGTGTGGCGTCTCTCGCTACGGGCAGACGCAGCACGGACCAACTCGGTGCCAACGAAGTCGACGGCAGCAGTAGAGGCAACAGAGGGCAAAAGGGGTTAGGGGGAGCACCCCTCAAAGAAGGGGGTACGAGGGTCACCACGAGAGGCTCCTACAGCGACTATACTCTTCTCAGATGCCAGGAGGCGCTCCTCGAGGAGGTCAACGGTGAGTATGGTGGGGCAAATAGAGAGGAAGTGGTCCCTGACCGAGCCAAGGGAGTCAGGGAGCCGGGTGACTATGTAGTAGAGGGTGATGTACATGGGAGGGGGGTTCTTGGCGCAGAACTCAGCAGGAAGTGCAGCGCGGTAGCGGGTGTCACTAGTGTGAAGGAGCGTAATGAGGTCAGTGACAGTGGGAAAGGCGGCGAGGTCAGGGAACAGGTACAGCAGCATGAGGCGGCTAAGGGCAGCAGTGGCAGGGGATGAGTGCAACTACAGCGTCGTACAAGGTCTTAGCACTCTTGTACTGACTAAAGTGCGCGCGCTCAGTGGACGGCAAGTGACTACGCACAGCAAGACGGGCAGCAGCATCGCGTGTGGCCCACTGGGAGCGAACAGTGCTGTCACCATCGGCAGTAGGGGCAGGAGAGGCGCCAGACGTGAGATCGAACAGTGAGAGACCGTCTTTCCTATCGCACTGCAGGAAAAGCTGCAGATCATCGACCCAGACATCAAAGTCGACAGCCCGACCCTCAGCATCAAAGGTGAGAACGCTAGGGGTAGCCATGACAGCAGCAGCAGCAGGCTAGTAGCAGTAGCAGCAGGCACGGCTCGGCGGTGCTCTTACCAGGGCGGGTGGGTAGAGGCCCGCAAGTGGTGGGGCAGGGCTGAGGCGCGTCCGCAGGGACAGGGCCGCGTGTCAGAGGTCCACTGGTGATCCCCGATTAATCCTAGGGAAGGGTTACAGGCACGTTGGTCTGGGGGGTTATGGGCGCTCTTACCCGCTACACAAACAAGCCCTTTTATCCCAATGGTCTAGTGGTTGGGATTCTGACATGGTATCAGAGCGAAGGTCTCGGGTTCGAATCCCGGTGTGTGCACTTCGGGCATCCCAGTGCGGGGGGTTGTCAGAGGTCCACTGGTGATCCCCAATTGATCCCAGGGAAGGGTTACAGGCACGTTGGTCTGGGGGGTTATGGGCGCACTTTCCCGCTACACAAACAAGCCCTTTTATCCCAGTGGTCTAGTGGCTGGGATTCTGACACCGCGATTGCGGCGGCGGCTCCTGCTCTCGGCGGGAGCAGCGGCTGCGGCCCCGGTTGCGGCGGCGGCGGTTGTCACGGCATCGGCGGCGGCGGCTCCTGCTGTCGGCGGCAGCTGCGGCTGCGGCCCCGGCAGCGGCGGCGGCGGCGGCTGTCACGGCAGCGGCGGCGGCGGCTCCTGCTGTCGGCGGGTGCGGCCCCGGCAGTGGCGGCGGCGGCTGTCACGGCAGCGGCGGCGGCGGTTGCTGCTGTCGGCGGCGGCAGCTGCTGCTGTCGGCGGTTGCTGCTGTTCGCGGAGGAGCCGAGAAGGGACCGCAAAGGGCGGCGAAGGGGCCACGAAGGGCCATGAAGGTGTCGCGAAGGGCGGCGACGGGGCCGAGAAGGGGCCGTGAGGGGCCGTGAGGGGCCGTTAAGGGCGGCTACGGGGCCGAGAAGGGGCCGTGGGGGGCCGCGAAGGGCGGCGACGGGGCCTAGAAGGGGCCGTGAGGGGCCGCGAAGGGCGGCAACGGGGCCGAGAAGGGGCCGCGAGGGGCCGCGAAGGGCGGCGACGGGGCCGAGAAGGGCGGCGACGGGGCCGCGAAGGGCGGCGACGGGGCCGCGAAGGGGCCGCAAGGGGCCACGAAGGGGCCGCGAGCGGCCGGAAGGGGCCGCGAAGGGCCGTGAGAGGGGCCGCGAGGG
Source organism: Closterium sp. NIES-65 (assembly GCA_948144175.1). NCBI lineage: Eukaryota > Viridiplantae > Streptophyta > Zygnematophyceae > Desmidiales > Closteriaceae > Closterium > Closterium sp. NIES-65. The sequence continues at coordinate 2,908,710 of CANXME010002057.1, forward strand.
GCCGTGAAGGGGCCGCGAGGGGCCGTGAGAGGGGCCGCGGAGGGTAGCGACGGGGCCGAGAAGGGGCCGTGAGGGGCCTCGAAGGGCGGCGACGGGGCTTAGAAGGGGCTGCAAGGGGCCGCGAAGGGCGGCGACGGGGCCGAGAAGAGCGGCGACGGGGCCGCGAAGGGCGGCGACGGGGCCGCGAAGGGGCCACGAGGGGCCACGAAGGGGCCGCGAGGGGCCGGAAGGGGTCGCGAAGGGCCGTGAGAGGGGCCGCGAGGGGCCGTGAAGGGGCCGCGAGGGGCCGTGAGAGGGGCCGCGACGGGGCCGTAAGAGGGCGCGACGGGCCGCCAGGCATACGAGGCGCGACTCGGGCAGGGGCGAAGCGCGCTCCGGGCAGGAAAAAAAAATCGATTTTCGGTGGGCCCTAGGAAACGTTCCCACTAGGGAACCTGCTCTATACCATGTGAAAGAACGAGGAATGAAATGACTAACCGCAGGATGGGTACAAGTGCTAACTCTAAAAGTGTTGTTCCCCATATTATCTACCCCACTACAGCCTACACAGTCTATAGCATATAAGTTTGACAATCAAATCATATTAATACGATACAGGCATGTACACTAACAAATGTCACTCGCCTAAAACGACAATTTGAAGCTTCGAGGGAAGGCATACTTCTAATGTTATGTATAGGGATAAGACACCGCATGTAAAAAAAGAAATGCAAGCTTTAAAAGACACCATGTAACGCTGAAGCATGTCCTTGATCATATTTGACCCGCTCTGCAGACGGGTGCTTGTTTACCTATACAAATCAATCGCGAATGATCTCAAAACGGGACAATCACACCTAGATACATCATAGATGCTATTGGTCCAAATATACGGGTGTTACAATAAGGGGTGGGGCTCTAAACTGCTGATAGCGTGTTGACTGCCTATCCTTGAACAGATTTGGTCCGTTCTGCGCATGGAAGCTTGTCTACCAGTTCAGATCAGTTGCAAATGATCTCAAACCCAGACAGCCTTATCTGGATACACAGTAGATGCTATTGGTAAAAAAAAAAACAGGAGTTCAAATGAAGGACGGAGCTCTATACTGCTCATAGTGTGCTGAATGCCTATCCTTGAACATATTTGGTCTGTTGTGCGCACCGACGCTTGTCTACCTAGCCAAATGAGATGCGAATGATCTAAAACCCGAACAACCTTACCTAGATACATATTAAAAGCTATGGGTACAAAGAAATAGCAGCTAAAATGCGTGACGGGGCTCTAATCTGTTGATAGAGTATTGATCGCCTATCCATGCACTGATTTGGTCCGTTATGCGCACCGACGCTTGTCTACCTATCCAAATCAGTTGCGAATGATCTCAAACCTGGAGAGCCTAACCTATGTACATAGTCGTTGCTAATGGTACAAAGAAACAGGAGTTAAAACGCGTGACGGGGCTTCGTACTGCTGATAGTTTATTGACCGCCTATCCTTGCACAGATTTGACCCGTTCTGCGCACCGACGCTTGTCTACCTATCCAAATAAGTTGCGAATGATCTCAAACCCGGACAGCCTCACCTAGATACATAGTAGAGGCTACAGGTACTAAGAAACAGGAGTTAAAACGCGTGACGGGGCTCTAATCGGCTGATAGTGTATTTATTGCCTATCCTTGAACAGATTTTTTCCGTTCTGCACATCAAAGCTTGTCTACCAGGCCAGATCAGTCGTGAATGATCTCAAACCCGGACAGCCTCACCTAGATAAATATTAGATTCTATTGGTACAAAGAAACGGGGGTGAAAATGAGTGACGGGGCTCTAAACTGCTGATAGTGCGTTGACTGCCTATCCTTGAACGGATTTAGTCGGTTCTACGCACAGACGCTTGTCTACCTATCTTAATCAGATGCGAACGATCTCAAACCCAGACAGCCTCACCTCGATACATAGTAGAGGCTATTGGTACAAAAAAACCGGAGTGAAAATGAGTGACGGGGCTCTAAACTGCTGATAGTGTGTTGACTGCATACCCTTGAACGTATTCGGCCGGTTTTGCGCACAGACGCTTGTCTACCTATCTAAATTAATTGCAAACGATCTCAAACCCGGACAGCCTCACCTAGATACATAGTAGAGGCTATTGGTACAAAGAAACGGGAGTGAAAATGAGTGACGGGGCTCCAAACTGCTCATAGTGTGTTGACTGCCTACCCTTGAACGGATTTGGCCGGTTCTGCGCAGAGACGCTTGTCTACCTATCCAAATCAGTTACGAACGATCTCAAACCCGGACAGCCCCACCTAGATATATAGTAGAGGCTATTGGTACAAAGAAACGGGAGTGAAAATGAGTGACGGGGCTCCAAACTGCTGATAGTGTGTTGACTGCTATCAATGAACGGATTTGGCCGGTTCTGCGCACAGACGCTTGTCTACCTATTTAAATCAATTGCGAACGATCTCAAACCAGGACAGCCTCACCTAGATACATACCGTACACTGTATTACAGTAGGTTGCTTGATTATGATCAGAAGTGGAACATATGTGTTGTATGATTGTACTGTCAGAATGTTATGCTCTAGCCTGTAGTGGGGTGCTCTTGTCAAAACATATAGCTTGTGCTTACTGTGTAGGCTATAGTGGGGTAGCCCATAAGGGGTACAACCCAATTAGGGTTAGTACTTGTACTCAGTTCATTCATAGTTCATCCACTTCTCGTTTCAATCTTCTCATGGTATCAGAGCAGGTTCCCTCGTGGGAACTGTGCCTAGGGCCCACCAACTCGAAATAATTTTTTCCTGCACGGAGCGCGCGCACCCCGAGTCGCGCTCCCCTTTCCTAGCTGTGCCCCGGCCCTGTCGCCCTACCTGCGCCCCGGCCCCGTCGCCCTACCTGCGCCTCGGCCCCGTCGCCCTACCTGCGCCCCGGCCCCGTCGCCCTACCTGCGCCCCGGCCCCGTCGCCCTACCTGCGACCCCGGCCCCGTCGCCCCCCCCTTGCGACCCCGGCCTCGTCGCCCTACTTGCGGCCCGGCCCCGGCCCCGTCGCCCTACCTGCGCACCGGCCCCGTCGCCCTACCGTCGACCCGGCCCCGTCGCCCTACCTACGACCCGGCCCCGGCCCCGTCGCCCTACCTGCGCACTGGCCCCGTCGCCCTACCGTCGACCCGGCCCCGTCGCCCTACCTACGACCCGGCCCCGGCCCCGTCGCCCTACCTAAGACCCGGCCCCGACCCCGTAGCCCTACCTGCGCACCGGCCCCGTCGCCCTACCTTCGACCCGGCCCCGTCGCCCTACCTACGGCACGGCCCCGGCCCCGTCGCCCTACCTACGGCCCGGCCCCGGCCCCGTCGCCCTACCTACGGCCCGGCCCCGGCCCCGTCGCCCTACCTACGACCCGGCCCCGGCCCCGTCGCCCTACCTACGGCCCGGCCCCGGCCCCGTCGCCCTACCTACGGCCTGGCCCCGGCCCCGTCGCCTTACCTTCGGCCCGGCCCCGCCGCCCTACCTACGGCCTCGCCCGCACGCCTCCGCAGCCGAGCCGCCCGCGCCGCTACGCCGCCCGAGCCGCCCGAGCCGCCCGAGCCGCCCGAGCCGCCTGAGCCGCCTGAGCAGCTGAGGAGCCGAGCAGCAGGTGCCGCCGAGCTGCAGTTGCTGCCGAGCCGCCCGAGCTGCCCGAACCGCCCTGTCTGGTGAGCGCAGCGCCTCTGTCACCGCACTGCCCCTGCTCTACAGTTAGCACTGCTAGTCTACTGCTGTCATGACTACCCCCAGTGTTCTCACTTTTGACGCTGAGGGTCGGGCCATTGACTTTGACGTCTGGGTAGATGACCTGCAGCTTTTCCTACAGTGCGATAGGGCAGACGGTCTCTCCCTCTTTGACCTCACCTCTGGTGCTTCCCCTACCCCTGCTGCCGATGCCGACGCCACCGTTCGCTCACAGTGGGCCACTCGCGATGATGTTGCACGTCTTGCTGTGCGTCGCCACCTTCCTACCACTGAGCGCGCGCACTTTAGTCAGTACAAGAGTGCTCAGACCTTGTACGACGCTGTAGTTGCGCGCTACTCTTCCCCTGTCACTGCTGCACTGAGCCGCCTCATGCTACCGTACCTCTTCCCTGACCTTGCTGCCTTTCCCACAGTCGCTGACCTCATTACGCACCTCCGCACTAGTGACACTCGCTACCGCGCTGCGCTTCCTGCTGACTTCTGCGCCAAGAACCCCCCCCCCCATGTACATCACTCTCTAGTACTTAGTCACTCGCCTCCCTAACTCCCTTCGCGTAGTCAGGGACCACTTCCTCTCAGTCTGTCCCACCACTCTCACTGTTGACCTCCTCGAGAAGTCCCTCCTAGCGGCCGAGAAGAGCATAGTCGCTGTAGGGGCCTCTCGTGGTGACCCGCGCACCCCCATCTTTGAGAGGTGTTCCCCCTCCCCCCTTCTGCCCTCTGTTGCCTCTGCTGGTGCGGCCAACCTCCTTGGTCTTGAGTCGGTCGGTGCGGCGTCTGCCCCTAGCGGGAGACGCCGCTCTGGCAAGGGCAAGGGGGGCAGGGGCGCTGGAGGAGCGAGCGGGGGCGGTGGAAGTGGAGGTGGAGCGGTGAGGGGAGTTGGGGTGGTGGTGGGAGTGGTGGTGGGGGTGGAGGTGTCGGTGGCGGCAGTGGAGGCGGAGGCGGCGGCGGCGGTGGCGGTGGGAGCGGAGGTGGCGGAGGTGGTGGCGGTGGAGGAGGCGGCGGAGGCGGCGGTAGTAGCGGAGGCGGCGGAGGCGGCGGAGGCGGCGGGGGTGGCGGTGAAGCTGGTTGCGGGTCTACGCAGAGGAGTGGCTCCGGTGGTGGTCCGCGCCAGCAGCAGCAGCGCGGTCCTGAGACCCTGTCCCCTCAGCAGCTCCGTGAGTGGTACACTGCACGCCAGCGGGGTGGGGGTTTTGGTCCGTGCACCTACCTCCTGCGCACCGGCGACCGTGCAGGTGAGCAGTGTGGGGGTGCGCACCCCACCCAGCGCTGCTTTGGCCGCCTGACAGACGCGTGGCGTCACCAGTTCCCGGAGGCCATTGAGATCCCTCGCTGGGGCGAGCAGTCTAGGGCGGGAGTTGCCATCTATGATCTTGATTTTGATGCTATACTTTCTGCCATGTATGCTGTGTCTATTAGTGATGAGGGTGACTGTTACCGGTGTTTCCCGCCTGATCCGGGCATTGAGACTGCTGCTCTAGGTACTGGTGAGGCTGCTGCCCTAGGTGCTCCCGACACTGCTGCTCTAGGTGCTAGTGCGTCTGCGCCCTCAGGTACGGGTGAGTCTGCGCTCTCAGGTACTGCGTCGGCTTCGGCCTCCCTCACCTTCACCCTTGACTCTGGGGCTTCTCGCTCCTTCTTTCGGGACCGCACCACACTCACGCCGCTTAGTCGGCCTGTTGCGGTGTCTCTGGCTGACCCCTCTGGGGGTCCTGTCCTGTCTCACTTCTCCACTGTCCTCCCGTGTCCGGCGGCTCCCTCTGGCACCCTGTCTGGTCTCTACCTCCCCTCGTTCTCTACGAACCTGGTGAGTGGTGCTGACCTACAGGATGGGGGAGTACACCAGTTCACTCCTGCGCCTCAGCGGGTGACGCACTGCACAGAGGCTAGCAGAGGCCGACACCTGGCTACGTTTACCCGTCGCCGGGGTCGAGCCTGTACACACTGACCACTGCGTCTCCTCCGGTTGCTGCGTCTGGTAGGGTAGCTGCGTTGGGTCAGGTGTTAGCTGCAGCGTCCGGGTCTGGTCCTGAGTCTGCCCCCTGTTTGTGTCGTCTCCTGTCTCACGAGACTCTCCTCTGGCACCACCGCCTTGGTCACCCCTCTCTGCTTCGGCTCAGAGGCATGGCCTCCCGTCTTCTTGTTTCTGGTCTCCCCCGGTCCCTTCCTCCCCTTCCTCAGGGCCCTGGCCCTACCAATGTCCCCTATGTCGAGGGGCGCCAGCGGGCTGCCCCTCACTCCTCCCAGTTTCCTCCAACAGAGGCCCCGTTGCAGACGCTTCACATGGACGTGTGGGGCCCAGCCCGCGTCCATGGACAGGGTCACGAGCGCTACTTCCTGCTCGTTGTTGACGACTACTCGCGTTACACCGCAGTCTTCCCCTTGCGCAGCAAGGGTGATGTCACTGAGGTGCTGATCGACTGGATCCGCACAGCTCGTCTCCAGCTCAGGCAGAGCTTTGGCTCGGACTTTCTTGTTCTGCGCCTGCACTCGGACAGAGGCGGAGAGTTTTCTTCTGGCCTTATGAGAGCCTACTGTCGCGCACGAGGAATCCGTCAGACCTTCACGCTTCCGGACTCCCCGCAGCAAAATGGGATTGCTGAGCGCCGCATTGGCATGGTCATGGACGTCGCTCGTACATCTATGATGCATGCGGCTGCTCCCCATTTTCTGTGGCCGTTTGCGGTGAGGTACGCGGCGCATCAGATCAACCTACACCCCAGGGTCTCCAGGCCGGAGACCTCCCCAGCCTTGCTGTGGATGGGGAAGGTTGGCGATGCGTTGGCGTTCCGGGTCTGGGGATCTCGGGCGTTTGTCCGCGACTTGTCTGCGGACAAGCTGTCCCCTCGTGCTGCTCCTTGCGTCTTCCTGGGGTTCCCCCCTGACGCGCCTGGGTGGCAGTTCTACCACCCCACCTCTCGCCGTGTTCTGTCCTCCCAGGACGTCACGTTTGACGAGTCGGTCCCCTACTACCGCCTCTTCCCCTACCGCACTCCGTCCCTCCCCCCGCCGCCGCTCTTCCTTGTACCAGGTCCCCCTCCGGTAGACCCCCTCCCCCCTCAAGGTCCGTCCCCTTCAGGTGTGTCCCAGGTAGACGCAGTCGAGCCTGTCGAGGTCACTGGTGACTCTGGTGCTGTTGAGGGTGCTGAGCCTGGGGGTGCTGACTCTGGGGGTGCTGAGCCTAGGGGTGCTGAGCTTGGGGGTGCTGCGACTGGGGGTGCTGAGCCTGGGGGTGCTGAGCCTGGGTATACTGAGACTAGGGGTGCTGAGCCTGGGGGTGCTGAGTCTGGGGGTGCTGCGCCTGGGGATGCTGAGCCTGGGGGTGCTGAGCCTGGGGGTGCTGAGCCTGGGGGTGCTGAGCTTGGAGGTGCTCCGCCTGGAGGTTCTCCGGGTGCTTCGTCTCTACGGGAGCCACTCTCTCCACGGGAGCTGCGCGAGTGGTTTGCCCGGCGCTGGAGGCGTGCTGCTGGTGCTGGAGGTTCTTCGGCTACTGAGGGTGCTGCTCTCGCGGGTCCCGACCATGCTCGTACTGGGAGTACTGGAGCTGCTGGGCCTGCGGGTTCGACTGGAGCTGGTGCTGCTGAGGGTGTTGGAGCTGAGACTACTGCTGGCGGTCCTGCTGCGGGTACTCCTGGTACTGCTGGAGGTTCTGGCGCTGCTGGTGGTGCAGCTGGAGCGGGTGCTCCTGCTGGGGGTACTGGTGCTGTACCTGCTGTGTCTGGCGTCGCCGCGCGGCCTCGACCGTACTTCGTTCCACTCCTGCAGCAGGTTCTTGGTCTTCCGCCTTCTACTGGTCCTCCTCCTTCTTTAGAGTGTCCACAGCCAGTCCCGTCACAGTTTCAGTTGCAGCCTACCTCCCCTTTGCCTGCTCCTTCTCCCTACACTGGTCCTACTGGAGGTCTTACTGAGCGTCGTGAGCCTGCGTCTCGCCCTGCGTCGCCTGTCCGTGCTGCTCGCGCTTGTGGTCGTGGTTCGCGTCAGCGTCCTCCTCCTGTCCCTGGCACGCACCGGATGTCTCTGCGTCCGTCCACTGCTCCTCTGCGTGCCCCTTTGCCTTCTCCTCCTGAGTCCTCTCTTCCTGCACTTGTCGACCCGGAGTCGGACTCTCTTCGTGCTGCCAGTCCTACTGTCACGCGTCTCCTTGCTACTGTCGTCACTGACCCTTCTTTCGAGTCCACTGCTGCGTCTGCCCTAGTTGCTGAGCTCGTCGACTTTGCTGCTCGTTGTCGCCTAGACTACGCTGCTAGTCTTGTCACTGAGTCTGAGTCTGTCTGTCCTCCATCCGTCGGGGGTGAGTGTGCCCTTGGCACGGACGTCCTTGAGGACAGGCAGGAGGAGTTCCAGTGCTTGGCCGCTGCTTCACCTCATCTCGTGTCCGTACTGCTTACCCCTGAGGGAGACCCGGATGCACTAGACATCCCGACTCCGCGCTCTTACGCGGAGGCGATAGAGGGTCCCTACTCTTCTCAGTGGCAGGCAGCTATGGATGCAGAGATGGCTTCCTGGAAGTCCACAGGCACCTACGTTGACGCTGTCCCCCCTCCTGGGGCGAACATCGTCAGTGGCATGTGGATCTTCAGGGTGAAGCGGCCGACGGGTTCTCCGCCTGTCTTCAAGGCGCGTTACGTGGCTCGTGGCTTCAGTCAGCGGCAGGGAGTTGACTACTTTCAGACCTTCTCTCCCACCCCGAAGATGACCACTCTTCGGGTACTGCTTCACGTTGCTGCTCACCGTGACTACGAGTTGCACTCTCTCGACTTCAGCACATCTTTCTTGCAGGGCAGCCTGCACGAGGAGATCTGGCTGCGCCGCCCACCTGGCTTCACTGGGTCTTTCCCCCCTGGTACCCAGTGGAGTCTCCGGCGTCCAGTCTACGGTCTCCGCCAGGTGCCACGTGAGTGGCACGACACACTCAGGACTACGCTTGCGGCTCTTGGGTTTCCTCCTTCTACCGCCGACCCGTCGCTGTTTCTACGCACCGACACTTCTCTGCCGCCGTTCTACATCCTCGTGTACGTCGACGACTTGGTCTTTGCCACAACTGACACTGCTGGACTCGCCTACGTGAAGTCCGAGCTGCAGAAGAGACACACGTGCACAGACCTGGGTGAACTGCGCAGCTACCTTGGCTTGCAGATCACCCGGGACAGAGCACGCCGCACCATTACCTTGACTCATTCACACATGGTGCAGCAGGTCCTTCACCACTTCGGCTTCACGTACTCCTCGCCTCAGGCCACTCCTCTGCCTACTCGCCACTCGCTCTCAGCTCTGCCTTCGGATGAGTCCGTAGAGTCGAGTGGCCCGTATCTAGAGCTTGTTGGCTGCCTCATGTACCTGATGACTTGCACACGACCTGACCTTGCATACCCTCTTAGCATTCTCGCACGCTATGTTGCTCCTGGGAGACACCGACCAGAGCACATGGCTGCAGCGAAGAGGGTGTTGCGCTACTTGTGCAGTACGTCGGGCATGGGGCTAGTGCTTGGAGGGCGGAGTCCAGTAGTCCTCACTGGACACGCGGACACTTCTCGGGCTGACGACCAGGCTACGCAGCGGTCGTCACAGGGTTACACCTTCAGCCTTGGTTCCGGCTCTGTTTCGTGGCGGGCTACCCGCTCGTCTTCTATTCTTGGCTCCAGTTGTGAGGCTGAGATCTACGCCGGGGCCATGGCTGCACAGGAGCTTCGCTGGCTCACCTACCTGCTGACCGACCTTGGAGAGTCGCCTCGTTCTCCTCCAGTCCTGTACGTAGACAACAAGGCCATGCTGGCCTTGTGTCGAGAGGAGAGACTGGAGCACAAAACAAAGCACATTGCTCTTCGCTACTTCCTTGCTCGTGAGCTACAGCAGCGTGGTCAGTTGCGGCTTGCGTACGTGGCCTCTGAGGCCAACACTGCTGATTTCTTCACCAAGGCACTTGCGCCTTGTGATCATCAGCGCTTCTGCACCCAGCTGGGTCTTGTACCTGTCTTGCCTCACTTGCTCACCTCTTGACCTTGCTTGTACTGTTACATATATATATACCTGCTCTTGCTTGTCTAGCCTTATATATATATATGTACTCCTGCATGTGAACTGGCCTTGTGGCCTTGAACTTGTGCTCGGAATGTGTGGTGACTTTGTGATCCACCCTGAGCTTGCTTTGCTTTGCTTTGCTTGACTGGTCTTGTGACCCCTTGTTCTCCCCCACTTTGCCTATGGGGGTGTGTCAGAACATATAGCTTGTGCTTATTGTGTAGGCTATAGTGGGGTAGCCCATAAGGGGTACAACCCAATTAGGGTTAGTACTTGTACTCAGTTCATTCATAGTTCATCCACTTCTCGTTTCAATCTTCTCAGCTCTATAGCGAGTACAACCCTTCTAGGGTTTGCTATTTGTATCCTCATTCCTGCTAGTGAAAACACTCCTCTTTTGCCTAAACTGTCTCTTGCCTAGCTAGGACTCTCCTAGCTATGTCCTAGCTATGGCTCCTAATCCTAGCGCTTACTATCACATGGAATCAGAGCACACATGCTCCTGGCCTGTGGGCCCCACTACTGCTTCCGCTGCCCTACGTTGTGTCGCTCTTATTTTTCATCCCGTCGCGCGTTCGAGTTGCGCGGCGGTTTTCTGCCCGCCGTGCGCCTCGAGGCGCGCGGTGGTTTTCTCCTCGTCGCGGCGCCCTGGGGGCCCGCGCGCCGGCCCCTCCCGTCACTTCGTCGCGTCGCCTTGGGGGCCCGCGCGCAGGCCCCTCCCGTCGCCTCGTCGCGGCGCTTTTGGGGCCCGTGCGCAGGCCCCTCCCGTCGCTCGTCGCGGCGCTTTGGGGGCCCGCAAGCCGGCCCCTCTCGTCGCCTCGTCGCAGCGCTTTGGGGGCCCGCGCGCCGGCCCCTTACGTCGCCTCGTCGCGGCGCTTTGGGGGCCCCCGCGCCGGCCCCAACCGTCGCCTCGACGCGGTGCCTTGGGGACCCGCGCGCGGCCCCTCCCGTTGCCCGTCGTGCCGCCCTCGTGGGCCGCGCCCTGCTTCTTTGTGGCGCCCTGGTTACCCCCTACCGCCTCCCTTTCCTTTCGTGACCCGCCCCTCCTACTTCCCACGCTCCTCCCTCCATTAGGGTTTGGGGTAAGGAGTGTGGGGGTGGCGGGTATGGGGGTGGCAGTTGTGCATTCCTCCCTTTGCTCCTCCTCCTCCTTCGTCTCCCACTGCTGCAGCTGTCGCTGAGGGGGGTGGATGAGTGGGAGACTGGGGTTTAGGGTTTAAGGGGGGTGCGTGGGAGTGGAGCTAGGGTTTGAGCAGTGGGCGTGTACCGAGAGTGTGGGGCAGTTTGGGGAGGTTGAGTGGAGGCAGCAGTCTTGTCGTCAGCAGCAGCAGCAGTCCGGAGGCTACAATCTCCGGTAGTCGCCAGTCGCCCGTGGGTCCGTTGCTCGTCTGCCGCTACTTTTAGCCGCGGGGCCAGTTACTCCTGTAGTCCGGAGCGCTGTTCCGGTAGCCACTGAGCCAGCAGCTCGTCTGTATGTCTGCAGCGTCAGCAGTCGCCTCCCATCTTCTCTCCCCCACAGCTCCTCCTCCTCCTCATTTGTCCGCTGTGATTAGCTCTAGCTTTGCTTATCTGTGTAAACTCCTGCTTTATACCTGCTTTCTCACTATGCTGATTACACCCCACTTTGGCTATGGGGGTGTGTCAGAATGTTATGCTCTAGCCTGTAGTGGGGTGCTCTATAGCGAGTACAACCCTTCTAGGGTTTGCTATTTGTATCCTCATTCCTGCTAGTGAAAACACTCCTCTTTTGCCTAAACTGTCTCTTGCCTAGCTAGGACTCTCCTAGCTATGGCTCCTAATCCTACCGCTTACTTTCACATGTACACAAATATAAATGCAAACGACATTGTATTTAGAAATTGATGGGCTGATGTGCTCATACCAGAAGCTGTATTTATACGTATGAATTAAGCTAAATCTACTTAGTTTGATAGTTGTGGGGAGCTTCGCGTTCCAACGAATTATACCTTCATGACTAATTATACAAATCATAACAAGTACTTAATACATTATAAATGATGTATGCGAGGTTGTGTGCGGTGCAGATGTGCTGAGTTTGTTATTCTCAGCAGCTCGCCTTTGTCTTGTCTGTGCAGCAGATGCTCAACTTCCCAACCACTCTCATATTTTGCGCAGCTTCCTTTTGTCTTGTCCGTGCAGCAGATGCTCGCCCTTCCGTTCCGTGCCACACACCTTTTTTGCCGAGCTGGCCTTCGTCCTGCCTGTGCGGCAGACGATGGCCTGCCAAGCCTCGATCATTCGTCACGACATGCTAGGTTGCGAATGAGCGAGGCTCGGCAGATTCTGTGCTGGTCTCAATGTGTCTGCCGAGCCTAGATCATTCGTTAGAACAGCAGTTTTTGTGTGTGGTCAAGCAGTGACCTCGCTGCTGGCCAACTTGGTCACATCGCCTTCCTTGTGCGAGAACGTCTCTGTTTTTTTAACCTGAGGCAAATTCGATTTGTTAGAATCGAACCTCCTCCCCTCCCCCACGCTGGTTGTTTTTTTTTTAAGCACGTCCTCTTCACCCCACCTCTATCAACTTCGAGCTGTTCTTGTTTCCCTTCAATCAACACCTAGTCGACCACGGCTTAGTGTCAGAATCCCAACCACGAGACCATTGGGATAAAAGGGCTTGTTTCAGTAGCGGGTCAGTGCGCCCATAACCCCCCAGGCTAACGCGCCTGTAACCCTCTCCAGGATCAATCGGGCATCCACAGTGCAGATCTACTGACACCCCACATTGGGAGGCCCAGGACTAAGCACAGCGGCAACGGCCTACATGTGCATACACCGGGAATCGAACCCGAGACCGCTCTGATACCATGTCAGAATCCCAACCACGAGACCATTGGGATAAAAGGGCTTGTTTCAGTAGCGGGTCAGTGCGCCCATAACCCCCCAGGCTAACGCGCCTGTAACCCTCTCCAGGATCAATCGGGCATCCACAGTGCAGATCTACTGACACTTAGCTTCACCAGCGCAACGTAGTTGTCTTGCTTTTTCGCGCCCTACCTACGTGGCACGGAATGTTCGTTGTAGCATTCTTTAGGAAAGCCGCTCGCTGCGCCCTGCTGTTTAAGTGATTTCGACAGATTTTTCAGTAGGACATAATTTTCTAACCTACGATCTACGTTTCTGTTTTGTGCAGGATCAGTTCGCTATCAGAAATGACTTGGCTTCATTCTATTGCCAGTGTTTCGTTTTCATGTTTGTTTTTTTCCTAACATCGACACCTCCTGCTTTTGCTGTGGACAGGTTAACTTCAACCACTTAGTACGTGGACGGGATAAAACTGCGTGCTCCTGCGTGAGTAAGACTTGGTGTTTTAGCCGTTTTCCCTGTATTATCCAGTGTCGCATGTCTTTGTTTAATTGGAGCTTGCTTTGGTGCTGCAGGGCTAAACTCTGTTAGCCATTAGGCAATGTAATTTTAGGTTGTATGGGTAGTGTAGAGTGGCTATTGTATGTGTGTGATCGCTGTCACCCAGCAGTTTTCAAGCTAGCATCTGGTGCGGATAATGATTCTACTTAGCAGAAGCAGTTCTAACTTGTTGCTTGTTCATAATGCATTATTATTGTAAGCATTATTCACCGATCAGACAGAATTACAATTTCAGGCTTACATTGAAAGTATCAGAACTATATGCCCGCTGCACTGGTGCAAATAAAGAAATTGAAAGTATCGAAATTGAATTGAATTAGAACTCTTGTGCACTCTCCGCTAATTCATTTTATCAAGCGACATTTGATAAGCACAAATAGACAGTAGAGTGTATTTAATGTTACGCAGGATAACCGGGTGTTAGAAGCTGGAGGTTACAGTTACGATTCGGGTTACGGCAATGTCGACGCCCAGTCGCGACACCTGGGTGCAAGGTCGTCAATGACTGTACGCGGCGTTGAATTTCCATTTACAGGCGGAAACAGAGGTTGCCGTAAATCGGTAGTGTCAAACATTATATATGTTCTACTTGTTTAGGCTACAGTGGGTTAGCCTATAGGGGGTACACAATTCTAGGGTTAGGTACTTGTACTGTTTTCACTGTTAGTTCATCCATTCCTGTTCATTCATTTCAACAGGTAGCAGCCCACCCCAGTTTACCTGGCATGCAGTTTCCCAACGCGAACTGCAGTACACAGCTATTTGCGACCATGTTCGCCAGTTTGGCTAGTGCTACAGTGGTACCCCCAAAAGGTCGTTTACAAAGCTCTACATGGGGCTCGGTAAGTGGGTCACAATTGGCTAAACGCCAATCCATATACGGGGCACTTGGCAAACAGCCATGAGCATAGGTAAACAACACCTCGATCACACTAAACAGCCGAAAACAGAGCCTTCTTTTTTGCGATGTCCATCGCATGTGTTTCCGTCCAGCGTTCTTTGCGGTGCTGGTGGCCGTTGCCTTTGCAGACCACGACGACCCGAAATTAACTGGTCAGTGCTTCGCGCTTCCCCATTCCGCCGATTGCCCTTCCCTCTCCTTCACACTTTTCACGTTCCCAATTTTTGAGTGAACTCACAATCCCTCTCGCGCTCAACCCGACAGACACCTTAACAGCGAAGCTGATTGGCACCAACAAGGTTCCCAAGAATGACTCCGGAGCTGTGAGGAAGGCCGTTGGTGACAAGAAAGGCGTCGTGCACATGAAGCTCGAATTCTACAGGTAAGCTCCTCACGCCTTGCATTACTTTTTGACGAGTCAGCCGCTGTGTAAATTACTCTCTTCAAGTACCTTTCCTTTCCAATCTAAAAAGTAAGCACATGTAATTTAATAGTTGCCACTCTTCCTGCGATGAACAGCAGAGCAGATATTATATCCTACTTCCAATGTGTTCGACACCTGTGGTGCCACGTGTGATCAGGAAGGAGGGCGAGGCTGTGTGGGTACAGTACTCAGTGAAGGCGTCGAAGCTGGAGGGCGAGATGCCGCCCACCAAGACGCACATCCACCCGGGTTTGAAGGGGCAGAACAACCTCGTGCTGCTGGACCTGCCTTGCAAGTACAAGCAGAAGAGCCGCAACGACTGGCGCTGCGAGGGCGTGATTGAGAATCTCTCGCAGGTGGCGGATCTGACGAAGGTCACGGATAAGCCCAGCGAGTTCTATGGGAATATCCACACCAAGCGGTACCCTGATGGCGCCGTGCGCGGCCAGTTCTCCAGGAAGTAACGGGTGAAGTTTAGCACAATCCTAGAGAATTCCAGGGTCAGCGTTTGAGGAGTAATAAAGAGCAAGGGAAGGCGCAAAGAGCAGTGAATAAGGTCCTTGGGGCCACTTTGGAAGGAAGGATTGAAAATGAAGGAAGTGCTTGCTCGGCTAGGCAGTGCTTTTGGTGACTCCAATGGTCAGAATAAACAGCAAGCTCTTATGCTTCTTTTTCGTTCTACACCAGGGCCCAAAATTGGTTTAGGCCTACTCTTACAAATCAGGGTACCAGCCCCTCCTAGAACAGACCCCTAGGGTAGAATTTTCCGTAGCCTGATTTCAGCAGGGTAACTCTGGCACTAGGCTGATTTGAGCAGGGTATTTTTGGGCCAATTCTGTTTTGGTTACAGTTTTGTGAGCTACGGTTTTAATAAAATCAGAAATAAAGTAATACACCCAAAGTCCATTCACTCTACAATAGTCACACATGAACTACACACCTACTCAGTGCCACCCCCACTGCCTACATCTTCTACAAACTGAGTCTATGAAGCTCTGGTGGGGTCGAACACCCTGGTGGATCGCCTCAACCTCTCTCCACGAAAGATAGCGACCACCTCAAACCAGTCGACATCGTACCGCAGTAGGGAGCAACGCATCAGATGCTCCAGGCTTGTGTCGCCAAGGCTGCCACGGCCCCACGTCTTGATCAGATTCTGCTTCGAGAAGCCACGCTCGCATTCAACCGTGCTCAATGCCAGCACGGCCACTGATTGCCACATCCGCATGATGTTGGGGAAGGAGACATGCCATGCATCATCCCGCAGCATGTTCGTCAGCGCCTGATGGAATTCCTCGTTGTTGTGCTGGGCGAACATTGTGGATGTAAACATCCACAGCTCCTGCTGGGCTCTCTTATATTCGAACCCTGTGGTGGGGCGGAGTGCGGGTGAAAGCTAAGCCGATGCTCGCAGACACGGGTAGGGGTGGGGGGCATTATTCCAACAGGCCACAGTATGCAGGATGTGCAATGGTTAACCTCATGTCAGGCATGAAAGTGACAACAAACATCATAACATGTGCAAGCGCTACAGAAGGCTTACCAGGCAGCTTGTGGTGGTATAACTTGTGCAGTTGGCCGAGCCACCTCTTGAAGGTTTCCAGTCGCTTCGTGTCGTCGGACAGGTACGAGGCTGTGCGAAACAGCTTCGAGCCTTCCAGGAGCTCCAAGTCGCGCATCCGCCACTCCAGCTCCTTGTCAATGGCGCGCACGTACTTGATCAACAGCTCGACGCACGCCGTGACATCGCCTTCCGTCTCATGTCCAGGCAGCGGGCGCTCGTGCAGCGTGAACTCAAACGTGACGGGATTCCCTTCCCCGTCTATGCCTTCCCCCTTCATCTCGCGCTTGTCCTTTGCCCCGTGCCTCTGAATGAACTCGGGAAGCTGCATTTTCTCGCCGGTGCCGAAATGGTGTGCAGGGTCGCGGAGGGAATACCGCGTCTTCAAACGCATCCTTGTCTGCTGCACGATGTGCGCAACAAGGGTGACGTCCACCTGCACATGGGGATCGCTGCGAGTTAGTTATTACACCTGCTTGGAAGCGACAACAAAGACGCCAGCAACGAAGACGCTTACCTGGCGCTGCTGGAATCGCAGGTTAAGGCTGTTCAGTTCCCAAAGCACATCCGCAAGAAAGCGGATGAGCCAGTGGAACTTGAACGAGGTCACCACCTCGTAGAGATCCGCGTTGTAATCCTTCATCACCACAATGGCCGCAGGGAGCACGTCTAGCAGGCGCTGTACCGCTTCACCGCGGGCGAGCCATCGTGTGTCGCTGATCCCCTGCGCCTCGAGATTCGTCTTGCAGAAAATCCGCTGCATCTCTTGAAACTTTGTGTAGTCTACGCTGCTGCGGCCGATGTGGTCAGCGAAGGCGCGCACGACGTGGTTGATCATTAGCAGGTCAGGTACCTCTTCTGCAGCATCACTGGCAGCGAGTGCCTCCCCGTACATAGAGGAAACACGACATATTGTTAGTCAGCGTCAGCACTTGGTAAGCGAGCAGCACGGAGCACACAACGGTGATGCTTACCGATGCACGATACAGTGTGTTGAAGCCAGATGCGGAATGCGCATGCAAAGACGTGTCACGACTCCTCGGTTCTTGCCGACCATGACGCTGGCACCATCGGATGCGACGCTGGATATCTTCTGGAGATCCAGCCCGATACCTGTCAGGGACTGCACAACAGCGGATGTGAGTGAGGCACCGTCACAACGGTCAACAGTGATCAGAGTCAAGAACTCTGTAACCACAATGGTGCGCTGGAAGAACATGGCGAATAGAATGAGGTGTTTCCCATTCACACGGTCCGTGCTCTCGTCGAGTTGAATCCCTATCCACGGGGATTCGAGCAGGTGCTGGCGCTATGTCTCTTGAAGGTATGTTGAGAGGGCGCGCAGGCTCTCTTTGAAACCGTAACTGCCAGGGGACAACATGGGTGGTTAAATACCACAGTGGATAATATAGAACACAGCAGAAACACCAAATCAAGCAGCCACTTACTCTGTGTAGTACGCGCCGTAGCCGCCAGCGGGAGGCAGGTCTGGTAACCCCTCCTTCGCCAGAAACCAACACAGCGGGACGAACATCGCTATGGATGCATCGGCCTTACAGACAAAGTGCGCGATGTGGAGGAGCCGAATGATGTGCCGTGTGGAAGCGTCTGCAGCCTGCCATCGTGTGATTGAGGCCTGCTTCGCCTTCTCCGCTTCCGCCTTCTCCCGATTCTCCAACGACTCCTTGTGTGCATGGGAGGAGGTGTGAGCGCGGATGCTGCCGATCTGGAGGTCCCGAGCGCCTTCGCCCTTTGCCCCGTACGCGGTGTGCGCCAGTGGATCTCCATGCTTCACACAAATCGTACACTTCAAAGACGGACGGCCGTTAAACATGCGGAGCAAACGTAACCACTTGAAGCTACCTGCCCACTGACCCTCAAACGTCTTCTTCACCGACTCATACTCAGCATCCGCCAGAGTGGTGGGTGGCGTCGGGTCGGCCGAAGGAGCAGGGCGCTTGTGTGAAGTAGCGTTTTTCGGAGGAGGGGCGCCCCACAGCGTCTGCTGCTTGTACGTAACTCCCACACGCGGTCGCTTGACGGGCGCGGTGCTGACCGTCGAAGGCGAAGCAGTAGGCGGCTTTGACGAGCCCTAGCCTCCTCCGGAAGCCAAGTCTATGTCAGGATGTGGCTCCCACGCCGTGGGTGAGTCTGGCGGCTCGAACGGATAAACCGTTCCTACCACACATTCAGGTGACGGCTCACGAGGCGGCGGCTGAGCGATGGGCACGGCGTAGTTCTCGCTAAGGCGTGGTAAAACGCCCAGCACAGAGAGGCCGTTTCTCGCGCCATCAGGTGGATCGGGCTCTCCAGTGGGCATTGTTGAGGTGAAAGTTGGAGCATGGTTGAGAATGAGGGCCAAGCGAGAGGCCCCCTCGAAGAGAACGACCCCCTGGCTGCCTCTCAAGGGCCGTTTCTTCCACGAGGCGGGAAGTGTATGGTCAGCACGGCAGGACTGCTGCTGCATTCTGTTGTCAAGGACAGCTTGAAGCTGTCCTTGACAGCAAATTCTGCTGTGTTGGCGGTGGGCGTGGCGACCAGGCCTCTCGTTATCAGGGTAAAATACCCTTTTTGCACTGACTGGCGGCCGCTTTTTTCAGTTACCCTTTCACAGGCAGGGTAGTGGATTTTTTACCCTAGGCCAGAAAGTGTAAGTTTTTCAATACCCTTTGAAAAACAGAATAAGGAACACATTACTCTGACTGTACAGTGTACAATCCCAGCTATACTGGTACCGAGTGCTCCGTAGCGAGATGAAACACTATACGGTACAGTTCCCTGCAAAATGATCTCATAAGCGAGGCCCGAACCTGTGACCTTCCATATCTAATGCGCAATCAAACCAGCTGAACTATCAACTACTGAATTTTAATCTTTAGCATTGTTTAGAAAAACATGTTTTCAAGAATACCCTGCCCAAGCAGTCTAACTGTTTTTTTACCCTGCATTTGTCAGGGAAACAAAAATTTTACCCTACGCATCAGGGTTGACTATACCTAGAACCGTGATTACTAAGGGTGGCCCAAAACGAATCTGAAGCCCTGGTGGCGACGGGTGGCAAGATTCGAGAATGAGTTGGCAGCCCTGCAGGAGAAACAACAAAAGAAGCAACATGGCGCGTTGCCGACAGCGAGGCATTGTTTTGCGCGTGGGCACAAGCGACAACCGGTGTTTGTGGGGGTGTGGTACATTTTGTCACAAAGCGGACTGTGGTCTGATTCGCGTTAGAAAAGTTTCGGTAAAAGGGTAGTGTACACCACGCCCTGATTCCGTCAGCCTAACCTTAAAACCAGTCAGGGTAAAAAAAAACATGTTCTTTTAAGAGAAGGGCAACTAATTCGCATTCCTGATTTTGGCAGGGTAATCCCGAAAAAACGGCCAACCCCCAGGGTAATCAGGGCGTTTTACCCTGATATTTTGGGCCCTGTTCTACACTGCTCTTGTAAAGATTTCGCTCTGCAATGCTTATGGAAACTGGAATCCACTCTGTGCCAGTGCAAGGACTTTCAACATTGCCTCAGACTCTTTATCAAGTACCCCATCATGCTACTGCATATTACCTGCTCACAGAGTATCACGCTGCATGCGCTTGCTTCGAATAAAAGAATATGGTAAGAAGACGGCTCTGGTCTCTGAGTCCACTCGAATGCCGGGACGGGGCTCTGGTGGTATCACTGTCGGAATTTTGCATGTGAGCTGCGGCCGTTGCTGCCTCAGACTGTCATGTCATTCATCCTATGCAAATCTCCACTTAGAAACGCCTCTGCTCTCCACCATCTGCTTCCCACCCTGCCCTCACTCCCGCTCCTCCTCTCCCTCGCCTGCATCCTCCCTCACCACCAGCACGTCCCCTTCCGCACCTTCATCCCCACCCATCCCACCATCATCACCTATGCTCGGGCCCACCCTCCCTCCCATCCCCTCCTCCCCCCAATGCACATGCTTTGCCGGCGGCCCTCTTCTCTCTTCACCTGCTTTCTCCTGCTTCCCCATTCCTTCCACGTCCTTCCCTCCCTTGCGCTCTGACCCGCCTGCTTCCCTCGCTCCTGCAGCACCACCACCATCCCTCCGACTGCCCGAAACAGCAACAGCACCAGCACCAGCAGCAGCGGGCAGCAGAGCGAGACGATTGGAGCGGGCGGCAGCAGCCAGGGCAGCCGCTGCAGCCTGGGCTCGCAGGCTCTCCAGCACCAGCCTCACCGCCTTCCTCCACCTCTCCCTCGGAGACACCCTCCCTGCCCACCTCCGCTGCCCCTCCCTCGCCCCTCGCCTCTCCCCCCGCTCCCTCTCCCCTCGCTCCCTCCCCTTCCCTCCCTCCTCCCCGTCCACTCCCCCCTCCACACCACTCCCCTCCTGCCCATTCATCCCCTCCCCATGTCCTGCCATCCTCCCAGAATCAAGCTCGGAGCCTGGTTGCAGGTACAAGTGCCGTACAGAGTCCATAGCAGCCAGCATGGACGCCAGATTCACCCTCTCAGTCGCCTCTGCCTGCTGCTGCACCGTATCCCCCATTGCCAGAGCATCTGGGTCTAGAGCTGCAAGGATGCGGGCGGCACGGTCGCGGGCGGCTTGGGTGGCTTCTGGGGTGAGGGAGGCGACAGAGGGGCGGGAGGAGGAGAAGCGGCGGGAGAGGCGGAAGGAGGGCAGGCCGAAGTGACCCCACGTGGTGACGCTGGCGTGCACTGGCTTGGCGTCTATCAGGTGGGCTCGGGTTATTAGCCCCGCCTGCAATGGAGGGGTAGAGGGGAGAACGGGGTGGAGGGGGGGAAATCGGGGTGTGAGGGTTTGCACATGATGGCACGGGACAGCATGGCATGAGAGCATGGGGAAGTGCAATTTTGGTGACGCTGGCGTGCACTGGCTTGGCGTCTATCAGGTGCGCTCAGGTTATTAGCCCCGCCTGCATGAGATGAGATGGGGGCAAGGGAGGAGAGGGGAGGGAAATGGGGGGAGAGGTGGGAGTGCGTGTGTGTATAAGCGTGCAGGTACTGCAAAACCACACCACAGAGGGTCTGGCATGGCATAGGGTGGCATGGCATGGAATGGCATGGGATGGCATGGGATGGGATGGGATGGGATGGGATGGGATGGGATGGGATGGGATGGGATGGGATGGGATGGGATGGGATGGGATGCGATGGGATGGGATGGGATGGGATGCGATGGGATGCAAAGGATTACTGTGGTGACGCTGCCGTTCACTGATGCAGGAAGGGGAGTGGAGGCTGTTTTGCATGATGAATAAAATTGCGATGAATGGCTGGTGGTAGATGGCATGGCATGGCTGGTGACAGATGGCATGGCATGGCATGGCTGGTGACAGATGGCATGGCATGGCATGGCTGGTGACAGATGGCATGGCATGGCATGGCTGGTGACAGATGGCATGGCATGGTGTATGGCACTGCAGGTGAATGGAGTCTCACCGGCTGGCCTGTGCTGTCCACCACACACACGTACGTCAGGTTGAGCTGCGGGTAGGGGTGGATAGAGAGGAAGGGGGCGGATGAGGAAGGGAAGGTGCAATGCGGCGCCTGCCAGGGAAATCATACAGCCTTGCATGAGTTTGAAGAGGGAGCAATCAGGGGCCTGGCAGAGCTGAACTCAAACGGCACAGCAGATCACTCGCAAGTGGGTCACCTGATGGCACGTGCAACTTAACTCGAGGCCCATGAGCCTCACCTTGCGCATGAGGGGGAAGACGCGGAGGATGGGCATGCAGAGGGGCACGTGGAAGGGGAAGGGGTCCATGATGGCCGTCACATCTAATAGCACCTCCGCCTCGCCCCCTCCCACCACCGCTCCCACCGCCCCCCTGCTGCTCTCCGCCTCCTCCCCTCCCACCACCGGCCTTTCTGCCCTAATGCTGCTCTCCGCGCCCCCCAACTCCCTCTCCTCCCCATCTACCCTCTCCCTGGCGTCCTGTGTCTCTTTTCCCCCTCCTCCAACTTCAAAACTTTTCCTCCATCCCTCCTCAAGCTCGTTCTGCGTCGATGTGGCACAAGCATCAGCCGCGGTATCAGCAGCAGCAGCAGCCGGCACAGGCGCTGGAGCATATGGTGCAGCAACGGCAACAGCAGCAGCAGGCGCAGGCGCGGGAGGGGAGGCAACGAAAACAGGCGGGCGAGGGGGAAGAGGGCTGTGGCTGCCAGCACTGCCCAGCTGCCACCTCCTGCCATCAGCACTGCCTGCGGGGGCTCCTGCAATCTGCCCATACCCATGCCCATGCCCATGCCCATGCCCATGCCCATGCCCATGCCCATGCCCATGCCCATGCCCATGCCCGAACTCATGACCATAGTCATGCCCATACCCATACCCATGCCCACGCCCACGATACACATCAGTACTAAACGCATGCTCCACCTGACCACCCACGCCGCCTCGTTGCACAGACTCAGCAGCCGAGAAAGCAGCAGCACTGCCACCAGCAGCCCCAGCAGTGGCAGTGACAGCAGGAGCGCTGTGCAAAGACGGCGCAGCTGCCCAGAGCGCGTCTTCTGCCGCCCACTGCTGGTCCGCCAGCCTGGCATTGGTCTCCATGGCCAGCAGAGTGCGGTCCAACAGCCGCTCCTCGCCCTCCCTCCGCACCATCTCCCTCATCCGCCTCTCCTCGCCCGTCTCACTGTCGTTGTGGCACGTCAGAAGCTTCTGAGCAAGTTCCTCTGTGTACCGGTGGCCTCTTCGTCTCTCTCTCCTCACGCGCCGCTGCGCCTCTGTCTCCCACTCGTGC
Source organism: Closterium sp. NIES-65 (assembly GCA_948144175.1). Lineage (NCBI taxonomy): Eukaryota > Viridiplantae > Streptophyta > Zygnematophyceae > Desmidiales > Closteriaceae > Closterium > Closterium sp. NIES-65. Next base: position 2,931,444 of record CANXME010002057.1, read on the forward strand.
TCCTCACCTTCCTCCTCTTCCTCCTCCTCTTCCCTCTCCTCTTCTTCCTCTCCCCCCTCTTCCTTCCCTTTGCCCTTCGCCTCCTCCTCTCCGCCCGCCCTCCTCCCCTCCTCCATCCTCGCATCACCCCCTTCCTCCATCCCCACTCTCGCTCCCTTAGTCCACGGAGCCTGCTTCATCACAGCACTCAGCCGCAACCCTACCATCCATCCCAGTCGTGCCAGTCTGCCCCCCCCACCACCTGCAGCACCAGCAGGGCCTACGGCAGCGACAGCCGCACACAACGAACCACGACTATCACCAACCCCAGCACCACCACCACCACCAGCACCAGAAGCAGCCGCACCAGCAGCGGTGGCGGCAGCGGCAGCGGCGGCAGCGGCGGCAGCAGCATCACAGGTGTGGTTATGAGCAGCGAGCAGAGCAAGCAGCCTGGTCCGACTGACCACCCCTTTCAGCCCGCCCTCCACATCCACCACCATCAGCGCCGGCGACAAGCAGCCGATCAATGCCGCCCGCACAAGCGACGGCGTCTCCATCTCCCGCAGCTGTGCCACGTGGCGGTCCATGAGGTGCCGCGCCAGCAAGCCCTGGTGGCGCGCGTGGGGCTTGTCTTGAAGGAAAGGAATCTTCTTGATTGACAGCAGCACCTCGTCGTAGCTGCGGCCTAACAGCTGCGCCACTGCCTTGGCCACCCCTATGCTGGGATGGTGTGAGGGACGATGTGGAGAATGAAAATCCGGGAAATAAAATTTTTGATAGTAAGGATGTGGAAACGACAATGTGGATCGGGATCAGGAGGGAGACTACTTCAAGGCAATAACATGACCTCGGAATGCGGTGGCTGCTTGGAAAGACAATGTGAATGTGTCATGCGTTGTGAATGCGTCTTGCATTGTATATGTGTCCATTGTGAATGTGTCATACATTGTGAATGTGTCATACATTGTGAATGTGTCATACATTGTGAATGTGTCATACAAGGTGCTACACGGTACATAGCGGTGCGTGTCTAGAGATGGGTGCACATACCCACAGAGGATGGGAAGCAGAAGGCTGATGTCTCCTGATGCCTCCATTAGCATCACCTGCTCACACACATGCAGGCACGTATGCACACGCACGCACACACACACACGCACGCACGCACACACGCCCTCGAGTAAGAAGTGTCACCGGCATTGGTGCATGATGCAGAAAGATAGCCGCATTGCACTCGGAGCCGATCACTCCTGGCACAGCACCGCACAGCATTCACAGCCAGTGCACTACCGCACCATCAGAGCATCTCTGGCACTCACACCAGTGCACTACCGCCCGCAGCACTCACAGCAAGCGAGATGGTGAGGTGGGTGTACCCCGCCAGGCACGCAGCAGACCCCACGTGCGCATAGATGCTGGGCTGCGCAAACTGCTCCGGCAGCGCAGCATGCAGCGCCATGCCGTACAGCCGCCCCAGTGCCGCCCCGTAGAGCAGCTGGGGGATGAACTGCCCGCTGGGCACCGCCAGGCCTGATATGGACGCCGCTAGCAGCGAGTAGGCGATGAGGAACACGCCCACCACGCCTGCTGGGAAGACCCGTGCGGTGATGGCCTCCCCGGTGGCGGTGGTGCTGGCAGTGTCGCCCATGAGGTGCTTGACGGCGCCCTCCTCCCCGCGCAGCAGCAGTGTGGCGAGCTCGTTGTAGTGCCCGGCAGGGCAGTCGTACTGCACCAACACCACATGCCCCTCCCCTGCTCCCTCTCCGTGCCCCTCCGTTGCTCCACTGTGTCCCCCTGCCTCCGTGCTGCCACTTGCTGCTGCTGTTGGTGGTGTCTCTGGTGCTGTTGTTTCTGCTGGTGTCTCTGGTGCTACTGTTTCTGCTGGTGCTGCTGGTGCTGCTGGTGCTTCGGGTGCTGCTGGTGGCGCTGTTGCTTCAACTGTGCTGCCTGCCGCTGCTGCTGATGCGCTTGCTGCTTTGACCCGAGGGACCAACACTCCTAGTGATGCCGATGCTCTCGGTTTCACCGGTGCGGCAGATGTGCTTGCTAACTCAGCAGCATGCCACGTTGGAGAAAGTGACACGTGTGCAGTGGACGTGGCACTGGAGTGAGACGCAGGGGGGGCAGCAGGAGCGGAGGCAGTGGGAGGAGGGAGGGAGATGCAGGGCGACATGGCTGGGAGGAGGTGGAACAGCAGTGACACCACCAGCGCACTCACAGCCGCATCTATAATCTTCACAGCTTTGCGCCGCCTCCACGTCTCCGTCCGTCTCGCTCTCAGCACCTTGAGCGACAGTACAGTGTAAAGGCGACTGAGCAGCCCTCCTACAACGCCTAGCACGAGGAATGGTCCTACGTCCTTGGCCGTCCAGGATATGGTAACTGGGTTTAGGACGAATAAAAGGAAGGCTTCGTATGTGACTATACCGGCCATGGCCTCGACGAGGAGGACTATAACGAGTGTGCTTATAGTGGCGGAGACGAACGATTTGAAGGTGGCTTCGGTGGACCAGAAAGAGGAGACCTCTTCGAACATGAACAGCACTCCGCCGATTGGTGCTTTGAACGCCGCTGCCACGCCCGCTGCGCCGCCGTACGTCACGAACGCGCGCTGCTCGTCGCGGTCCATCCACGCCACCGCCGCGCCGCCGTGATGCCCCCCGCTGCCGCTGCTCGCGCTGGACTTTCCCCCGCGCGCGCGGCCTGTTTCTCTCCGCGGCTTGCTATCCACACGCTTCTTTCCGCGCGCGCTCGCGTGCGCGTGCAGGCCGATGAGCGGGAGGTGCACGAGCGCAACGGCGATCCCCGCGCCGATGTGCGCCATGGGCCCCTCGCGGCCGACGGGCATGCCCGCCGCGACGACGAGCAGCAGCCCGAGAAACTTGACGACTGTTGTGCGCAGCTCAAAGAACCCTGGTATGCTGTTTCCGTTAAGGAATCCCTTTATCTCGGGGACGCCCGAGCCGTTCGCGAGCGGCGCGACGTTGACCGTTAGAACGGCCGCCAGGCCGACGAGCGCGGCTTGGACGAGGGCCATGAGGAGCGACGCGACGAACACGCGGGAGAAGGGAACGCGCGCCGTGGCGTGCGCGCCTAAGAGCGTGTCGTTGAGAGCGTAGAGGACTTCGAAGAATTCGACAATGACGGTAGCGAGAAGCCATGAGAGCGCGCCGATGGTGACTCCCGCGAGCAGCACCAGCCCCCACAGGCGCAGCGACCGCGCCCTCGCCGCAGACTTCTCGTCGCGAAGCTTCGTGTCTGCTTCGCCGCCTATTAGTCTGGCTTCCGCCGGCGCGAGAGCATCCGTGGACGAGTCTCCGGATGCTCTTTCGCCGCTACCGCGTCTGCGCCACAGACGAGGTCGGAACCTCACCGCCATGTGCTGGCACGCGCGGGACGTTTCTATTGAAAGATACGTATCATAAGGACTTCGTTACTGACAATGCGAGGGTTTCCCGCTGTCACGGTCGCGAGTTGGTCGACCCAAAAGTACGCATGTCTCTGGCCTGAATGACTCTGTATGAGCGTAGAGAGTTATCCGAGACCTGATTGAACTGGTGGTACATAGACTTCCTGCAGCATGTCTCTACTTGTTTGGTCCGCTGTATTTAGATGCAGGGAGCGAGCAACGAGTTCACGCCGCAAGGCCCCACGGACGGTTATGAGCGGCAGAGAGCTCCCAGTGCTCCGAAAGACCGCCGTGCCGTGCGCTCCGCAGATTCTGACTTCTGCTGCGGAAATTCCCATGGTAGTGGAAATCTCAAGGTGGTCCCCCACGGCCATCCATCGATTCCTCCTCGGCCCCTATGAATCTCCAAGATGTGTCAGAAGTGTGTCAACGGATGGCCTCCGCTTTTCGGCTGCACTGTCATACGAATGAAGGGGACCGTCGGATCTGTGCGAATTGATGGGCTTCGCGAACTGTAGTGGGCTGTAACGAGTTTTATAAGAACCGGCCAGTTCGAATTGTCAGCCTAAAACTTGTTACAAGCTGATCTAATCCTTACCCACTTTAGGTGTGTTTTGTTGGGTCACATGGCTATGGCCATTCCAATCACCTCAGCTCTTCTATTTTGGGATGCTTGAAAATCGAACGAAGACTTTGCACTTATTCACAGCAAAATGCACTGCCATGGCATTAGGCAACACCTTATTGAAAGGTCGTCAAGGGGCGAGCAATATAGCACAAGCGACTGCCAGCAGCAGACGCACCAACACAGCTACAACCCCTATACGACCCATAGATGACGAGGCAGCACTGTATGGAAGCACAAGCGGCGCCCTGCCACCCGCACCGGACCCACCATCCATCAAGTTCAACAGGCCGCCATTGCCATTTGGATCATTACCAGACAAACCGTTTGCGGCAGGATTCAAAGAGGGGTTTACGCCATTCGATCCCCCACTTAGTGCTGCGTTTTGTGAGGGAAGATTGGCGCCTGGGACATTCAGGTCCGGTAACAGGCCTCCTTGGTTCGGGTTGACTCTGTTGGCGCTTCCAGCCAGGCCCGGGATGAGAGAGGCGAGCCAATCAGAGCTCTCCGGGAAGGCTTCTGCAGCTGCTGCTGCTGTGTCTGCTGCGGCAGCAGCAGCATCAATGGGGTCTGTGGTCTGTGCAGCGTGCAGGATCTGGGAGCCTGCAGCACGGCAGGTGATCGGGGAGGGGGATAGGTGGTAGGGAGGTAAGTGTACATACATGAGATAGGTGGGGCCATGTAGGGGAAAGGAGTGGGGCATAGTAGTGGGACTTGCACAAGCTGATAGTCTCAAGAAGATGTGGGAGAAGGTGCAAGCAGCGCAAGCTGGGTGGTGCTGCACAGGGCCAAGGTGGGGTCCAATGAATGCCAGGTGATGTGGTGCCTTGAACATTGCGGTTGGGATGCTGTAGAGTGCGGTGCACAGGGGTATGATGGCATGGTGGGGCAGGGAGAACCGAAACATAAACCCACAGCCCAAACCTTCAAAAGGGTGTACCCCCACTATGCGAGGCATGTCAGAGAGCTGGAAAAAGCTGTCGCGTTTTAAATCAACGTGTCAGGCTCAATTGACGGGTTACTCGGGGTGAGGCCACAGTGGGAGGGGAGCGGAGAGCTCACACTGGGAGGGCAGCCAGCGAACGGTGTTGGCCTCCACGTCAAACTCCACCAGCAGATTGCGCAGCGCTAGGTCTACAGGGGGTGGGGGAAGCAGAGCGGGAAGAAATAAAAATAGGGTGAAGTTGGTGAGAGTTTGGGGTGAACTTTGAGACACTGGTGAGATGGGGAGGGACCAGGTGAACAGAAACGTGTCACCCAGGATCTCATTCGCCAAGCCTTTGCCAGAGGAATTCGTACGGACTAGTGCAGTACAGTAGAAGTATACAACAGAAACAGAATTACAAAACAGAAACGGGACAGATGTGGCCATATAGTATGGAAGAATTCCATCCATTCTCTCCACTTAATCTTTTGCTCCCCTCCCCTCATCTCCCACCTCTCCTGTCATCCCCAGCCCCTAACATCACCTCCCATCCATCCCATCCCTCTCCACCCACGCTCGCCTCTGATGTCTCCATCCTCGCCTCCCTCCTCCCCGCTCCCCATAATTTCTCCTCCCTTCCCACCCGACCCCTCCTCCCACCCCCTCCCCTCTCCTGTCTCCCCTCCCCGCTTCCATTGCACCCGCCTCCCTCACCGACGTCCACTCACCGCCCAGCACAGCGAGGGAGGAGTCGGGGCCGGCGCTCTGCCACGCAATGCATGGCACCTCGAAGCCCTGGAGGGGGAGGAGAAAAGGGGTGAGGGTTGACAGGAAGGGAATGAGCGGGCGGAGGGGCGAGGGAGGAGTCGGGGCCGGCGCTCTGAGACGTCTCAAAACCACGCAGTGCAGCGCGCCTCGAAGCCCTGGAGGGGGAAAGGGGGGGCGCGGGATAAGACGGGTGATGCGGGGGAGAATGGGCGGGCGGAGGGGTATTGGGAAGAGAGGGCGGGGGGGGAAAGAGGGGTCGTCGGGTGTATTTCAAGGTGTTGCACAACAGGGGGAAAAAGAGGGGGGTTGTGGGAGGGGATGAGAGGGAGCGAAGGGTGAAGGAGTGGAAGAGGGTGGGTGGTGGGAGGAGTGCTTCGTGCATGCCTGGGCCATGTGGGAGCGGATGGGGGAGATGAGCGGGCATGGCAACACATGGCATGGATGGCATCCCATCCCACCGCACCCCACCGCACTCCACCCAGTCCCGAGCGTACAGCAGTGGTGGCGAGCAGCAGGATGTAGTTTTCGGGCGGCAGCACCATGCGAGCCCCGGTGCCGAACGTCAGAGTCAGGTCCGGGAACAGGTAGCGCGCGCGGGGCCAGGGGAGCCTGCGGATAGAGAGGCGCAACACGAGGGAGAGTGCGTGTGGTGAGGGCGAGGGACGATGGTAACGTTGGGAGACATGGAGGGAAGGATTGGGGGGGATTGGCGGGGTAAACAATGATCGGTGGGAGGGAAGGGAGCAGAAAAAGGAGGAGAGAGCGAAAAGGGCTGGGAAGGAGTGTGGCAGAGAGGGCTGTAGCGCACCGGCCGTCGCCCAGGTTGTAGCAGAAGTGGCCCTCTGTCTGCGCGAAGGCGAGCAGCGGCAAGTCGATGGCTTGCACCAGCTGGCGGGGGGACGGGCGGAACGGGGCAAGAGGGTGGGAAGGGAAGGGGTTAGAGGGAAGCGGGTTGGTCTTCAAAACGCTTCAGAAGGCGAAGGCTAGTAGCGGCACGACCATGGCTTGCACCAACTGGCGGAACGGTAAAGGGTCGGGGGGGGGGGGGGGGGGGGGGGGGGGGGGGGGGGGGCAGGGGGGGAAGGGGGCGGGGAAAGAGGCAAGGTAAGGGGGCGTGGAAAGAGGCAAGGTAAGGGGGCGGGGAAAGAGGCAAGGTAAGGGGGCAGGGAAAAAGGCAAGGTAAGGGGGCGGGGAAAAAGGCAAGGTAAGGGGGCGGGGAAAGGGGCAAGGTAAGGGGGCGAGGAAAAAGGCAAGGGGGAAGGAGGAAGGGGAGAAGGCATCGGGGGTAGGGGGAAGGAAGAGCGTCGAGGCGATGAGTGAGCAGGCAAGCAGTGCCCACAGAGGGAGCAGCCATGGTGCAGTGATGCACAGTTGTTCATTCTGAGGATTCTCAAACGATTCCGAGTCAACCTGCAAGTCGCAGAGCAAGGACGCACGGCGCGCGTCCATCTCTCTACTGGTACTGGATGGAGGGGGGGGGGCACTGGATGGAGGGGGGGGGGGGGCTGGATGGAGGGGGGGGGGGGGGGGGGGGGCACTGGATGGAGGGGGGGGGGGGCACTGGATGGAGGGGGGACGGCACTGGATGGAGGGGGGACGGCACTCACGGCAGCAGTAAGTGTTTGGTAGAGCGCGTCCGGCAGGTATGTGAGCGATGTGCCGCTGTCCAACACGCACGGCACCATCCCTGCCGCTGCCGAGCCTGTGGCATTGCCTGCTGGCGCAGCAAGCGAGGAGGTGGTTTGGGCGGCAGCAGCAGCAGCAGCGGCAGAAGAAGGGATGGCAGCGACGACTGTGGGTTGCCACGCAATGGGCACACCAGCGACGGCGATGCCTGCCAGGCCGATCATGTATTGTGTGCTGCAATGCGAGACGGGGGAGAGAGCGGAGGGGAAAGGGGAGAGGAAGGGAGAGAGGGTGATACGGGTGCCGAGGGGATGGAGGAGACAGCTGCCAGGGGATGACGATGAATTGCCCGGCCGATTGCGTACGCGTGCGTGCTGCAATGGTAGGGGGGAGTGGAGGAGGGGAGGGGAGGAGGGGAGTGGAGGGAAAGGGAGGGGACAGTTGCCAGGAGATGTCCGATTACGTACATGGATGCATCAGCCACATAACCGGCTCGGGTGATAAGATACGATGGCCGATTGCATACCCGTGCTGCAATGGGAGGGGGAGTGGAGGAGGGGAGGGGAGGAGGGCGGGGAAGAGGGAGGGAGGTGATGCAGGTTGGGTGAATTCATTAGATTCTCAGAAATCGCTCAAAAGGGGCATGCACACACTCTTTTAGATTCCACCAAGGGCCAGGGATGGAGTAGGGTGGCATGGATGATGCGATGTGGCGGGAGAAAGAGAGAAGGGGGGGAAAGGAGTAGCAGACAGAGGGCGGGAGATGGGCACACCAGCGATGGCTATGCCTGCCAGGGCGATCATGCACTGCGTGCTGCCGTGACCGGGAGGGGGAGGGGGAGGGGGAGGGGGAAGTGGAGGGGGAGGGGGAAGTGGAGGGGGAGGGGGAGGGGGGGGGGAGGGGGAGGGGGAGGGGGAGGGGGGGGAAGGAGGGAGGGAAAAACGGAGGGGAAGGGCGAGAGGGTGATGCGCGACCGGTGGAGATGGAGGGATCGTGTACGGTTCGCAGGGGTCGAGCGGGACGGGTTGCCAGGCGATGGGGCCACCAGCGATGGCGATGCCAGCCAAGTCGAATTCTGAACTTCGTGCTGCGGTGCGGAGGGAAGGGTAGGTGGGGGGGCGAGGGTAGAGCAGGAACAGAGTGATTGTGTTTTTATTCTCAGAGATCGCTCACAAGGGGGAATGCACGAGTGGCAGGGCTGGAGTAGGGCGGCATGGTGGATGCGATGAGAGCGAGGGGAGAGAGAAAGAAGGGGAGGACACGAGTAGCAGGCAGAGAGCGGGAGAGAGTGAGAATGGGTGAGAGTGTGAGTGGGAGAGTGAGAGTGGGTGAGAGTGTGAGTGGGTGAGAGTGAGAAGCCGAGACCAGGCGGCCACCCGTCGGGTTTGTCCCACAGCTCCGTCTGCTGCACGCCCCGCACACCCCCCACCCCCCACCACGCCCCCCACCCGCACGAACCGCACGGCCTTCAGAACGAGGGGCATACCTGTCGGGTTTGTCCCACAGCGCCGTTTGCTGCCACACGCCCCGCACGCCGCTCAGCGCGCCCGCGGACGACACGCGCCCGAGAAAAAGCGCGCCGCCGCCCTCCGGCCCGCCCAGGCAGTGCGCGAACGCGTGCGGCAGCGCGTGCTGCGCGCCGAGCTGCGCCAGCAGCGACGACGCGCCACGGCCCAGCCCCATCACGCCGTCGACCGTCAGCGGGCCGTCTAAAAGATTGCCGGACTGGTTGAACCCGCACCCGAACGTCACGACCGGCCGGTACTTGGTGCCGTTCGCGGACGCGTTCGCGCTGCTTCCCTGAGTTTCATCCCCGCTATAAGCAGCCGTGCTGCTTCTCTGTCCTTCATCCGCGTTATCAACAGCCCCGCCGCCACCGCTCGCTGGGGCCGCGCGTTGAGCCGCCACTTCCTGCCCAATTCTCCGCGGCTCCACAATGTTGAGGTTACTACTCTCGCTACTCTCGTTACTCTCGCCAGGCACCTGGTTACCACTCGTCCTCGCCACCCCAGCCACTCCCCCCCCTCCCCCTCCCAAGGGCTCGCTGGCGGTCGACGGTAAGTCCCCGCTTCTCCCATTCCCCTCGGGCCCACTTTCTCCTGTCCCACCCCCCCCGGGTCCCACGGGTTGCTCGCTGGGTGTCCACGGCAGGTGCAGCACGTCGCGCATGAGCACGCCGACCGACGCACTGCCGTCCGCGTAGCGCAGCATGTACAGACACGTGGAGGCCGGCACGGCGGCCGCCGTCGCGACAGCCGGCGACGGGCAGCCGCGCAGGACGTTGTCGGAGAGGTGGTAGCGCGGACACTGTCGCGTCGCGCACGGGAGGAGGTGATTGGAGGAGGATTGCGACGCGTTGAACGGCGGGCTCAACGGCTGGGGAAGGGCAGCGAGGCGGAGATGTGGAAGTAGAGAGTGAGGAGGGAGGAGAGGAAGGGGGGAGGGAGGGATTGGTACGGTTGAAGGGGAATGAGAGGGAAAATATGGGGAGAGGGAAATTGCGAGGAAACGCGCGTGCACGTGTGGATTATAATTTTTACAAGTGTTTCGATTATCGGGTATTGGCGTGTAGTGGCTTCTCAATGGCGTGCTGTTCAGCATTTACTTTCAAGAAGCACGATCAAGGCGCACGCTGTCGTGATTCGGCTCGAAATGGGATGAGGGGGAATGGCAAGGCGTCGAGTAATGAGACGGAGACAGGGAACGGATTGACAGTGGTGGTAAATCGGATTTTTTTTTTTTTTTCAAACGCAACCACCGAGCGCTCTTTAACGGCAATCACTATAACGAGCCCGTGCGCGACTCTCACCGCGACTTGCGAGCGCGTGGCGCATTTGAGGCACGGCTGGCACGCAACCCAGAGCAAGTCGCTGCCCGTGTCCACCTGCACGTTGAACAACTGCGGGGGGGAGCCCAACGCCACCGACGCAAAGTACAGACTGGGAGGAGAGGGGGGAGGGGGGGGGAGGGGGGAGAGAGCGAAGGGGCGGAAGGGGTAGAGGTGGAGGGGAGATGGGTGAACCTTTTAGTCGCCTGTGAATCGCACATGGAGCAGCGTTGCCCGTGCCGTTCTGCTCGTTGAACTGCTGTGGCAGCAATCCCAATGCCAAGGACGCGAAACGGAGGCTGGAAAGGAGGGGGGAAAGAATGGGGGGGATGGGGAGTCAAAATGCGAACCAGAGAAGAATCGAATGGGACGCTCACCCTGCTATCTGCGGGTCCGCGTTGCCGACGAGTCCGAACACGACCTCCTCCTCGTCGTCGCCGCTCTGCAGCCGCCTGTTCCCGCGTCGGACGCGCCGCAAGTCGCGCTGCACGGCCGCCATGTGCGCCTCCCACCGCACGGTAACGAGCCCGCTGCGCGCCTTTCCATGATGTGCTCCGAATTTGAATTTGTGCGTCAAAGGAAAAGCTAAGGGCTGGAGATGCTTGCTTCCGGGAGGCCCGGAAAGATGTTCAGGTATGTACAACCGGTTTCGGTGATCCTGATTTTTAGAATTCGGCGCTCCGTTATCCGCTTTATTTGGTCTGGCTGATTCAGAGAATAGAGAGGAACTGAATTCTATGGCTGCTGCTGAAGTGGCGAGCAACGCGCATGCGAGAAGCGGCAGTACGTGAGCTGGTAAAGCCATGAAGAGATGCGGAGTCGAGAGTGGTTTGGCGCCATCAGCACTTGGTATCAGTCACAGTGGCCAAATTAAGTATATGCATGGCGACCCGCGGCATAAGGTTAGTGACAGTCTCAGCAATGACGAGCAACGACGGAGAATCTGCCGCTCGATTCGAGGTTATTACCGATGTGTTCTTCGAACATCACGCTGCTAAGCTTAGTACACCGTGACAGGATGACAGGTTTGATATGTGTTGGTAAGTGAAAACTGCGATATTGTAGAAACCTAAGACGGTAGCTCGTGTGGGGCCGGCTTGACGCTCGATTTTCCGCAACGCTATCCGCAACCTCGAATGCTCCGATGCGCGCCCTCGAAACCCACATCCGTGACTGCAATCGTCGCAGGACGACGACGAAAGTCGGCTACGGGGTCCATGCGACTGAGGGCATATGACATTTGGCCGTGCTCGGTGTTTCGCTGAGGTTGGGCTGGTCCAATGAATGTCGTCAATGAGTCGCCCTTCGTCGTGAGACGCGGCTCACCTTTCCTATCAGCTTGTCCACTCTGCACACAACCACCTTCACGAAAAGGCTTCCCGCTGACCATGCGGCGAAGCTTGATGATTCACGACGACGCAAGCTTTACGCGAAAGCCGCACGATTAGTTGTCCAGGGAAAACGCGACTCCAGAAGCTTTGAATTCAGTTGAAGGACATTTTGAATGTGTCACATTCCCAGTGCTGGCGACTCGGGAATGGTGTCATACTGCTACATACATTGAATCTTTGCCTTCATATATTTTCTACGGATTGTATATAAATTATACCGTACTACTTCCAGCATTCTGTTTTATAACCAGCATTACGATTGGATGAATGTGATGTGAAGTTTTGTATATCGTATATAGATTCTCTTGCTTGAGTAGCAAATTAATAGACGAAGTAGAAAGTAATACTACCCGTATGAGGTAGAGTGTGTATGGACATATGGAATTCAGATTTCCATAACATAGCAAGTGCAGTGCAGTGTAGAACCAAGCAAGCAATGGACAAGGGCTTAGCTTATTCTGATAACTGGGGTGACCAAAAGCACTGCCTAAGGAAAGGGAGCACCTTCACTCCCTCCCATAGTGCACCCCCAGAATCTTTATTTACGGCTCTTCACTTGTACATTGTCCTCATTCTCTAATCTCCAGCTCTGACCAAGGGTGGGGATCAAGTTGATCCGACCAACTGACCCGTTACTTCCTGGAGAACTGGCCACGCACGGCGCCATCGGGGTACTTCTTGGTGTGGATATTCCCGTAGAACGCTGTGGGGTGCTTTCCGATCTTGGTGAAAATCGCCACCTCCGATTTCGAGAGCCACTTGTCCTCCCACATGGCGCCCTCACAGAGCCACTCGGAGGCGCTGGTCTGCTTGTACTTGCAGGGCAGGTCCAGCAGCACGGGGTTGTTCTCGCCCTTCTTCCCCGGGTGGATGTGCGTCTTGGTGGGCGGCATCTCGCCCTCCAACTTCGACGCCTTCACTGAGTACTCCACCCACATCAGGTTGCCCTCCTTCCTGATCACACATGGCACCAGGTGTGTCAAGGGAGTGAAAAAGGGAGTTAGAAACCGCTGCTATATATCGCAGGAGAGAGCGGCAGGGATTGGAGCCCATGTGTTCTCGGCTTTGAAATTGGAAAGAAAATGTGCTCTTGGAGAAATGGGCTCACGTGTCGCATCACAGATGCAATGCAAGGCGTGGCGTGGCGAGCTTACTTGTAGAAGTCGAGCTTCATTTGCACCACGCCGCTTTTGTCACCTACGGCCTTCCTGGCAGCTTCGGAGTCATTCTTGGGAACCTCGTTGGCGCCAATCAGCTTCGCCGTGAAGGTGTCTGTTGGGGTGAGAACGAGCAGGAGGTTGAGTTAAAGATTGAATTTTGGGAATTCAAAACCAGGACGAAAGGTGAAAGGAAATTGTGAAGGGACGAGAAGGGCGATGGTGGGAATGGGGAAGCGCGAAGCACTGCGCAAATACACTGATAAAGTGGCACTGACTGGTTAATTCCGGGTCGTCGTGGTCTGCGTAGACAACGGCCACCAGCACCGCGACGAATGCTGCACGCACGGAAACACACGTGAGGGAAACACATGCGAGGGAAGCACGCGATCAGGTTAGCATGCACGGAAATGCGTAAATCAGAATGATTGTATATGTCATCATCCATAACGAATCGAATCCCTGAAATTTCGAAGCGTAGAGCCAGTGCACGTTGCACGGGTCAGCAAGCAGCCAGCAAGTTTTGAGCTCGGCACGCATTGGCAGTACAGGGGTACTAATAACGCTCACCTAGGAATAAGACGCGGCGAGGCGAAGTGAAGACCATGATTCGAAAGAGAGTTAACAACTCGAATTGCGGGAGGAAGCAGGTGGATTGCTTGGAGAGTAAAAGGCGGATTGTCGCTGAATGATTTTCTAGGGACTCGAAGTACCCACTTTATAGTCACGCTGAGAGCCCGTAATTATGGATTGGGAAAGACCCGTCGTCATGGCTTGCCGGTGCAGGCGGTAAGCAGTGGCGCGTGCGACTCGCTCGAAGCTGCAGCGAGGCGAAATCTCGACTCGGAGGTGCGCCGTTCCCGCATTGTATAATTGCGAAGCACTGGAGATTACGTGAGCTGACGGCGGAGAGTCGCGATTCGCCATTTCCCTCCCGTATCTAGTATCGGGAATGAGAGTTTTCCCCACCCCACTACAATAATTGCCGGCCCCGGCGAGTGTCTTAGGTAGGGTACGGAGTGAAGCGTTGCGCAACATCGAGGCAAACATAATTGTAGGCCGTGATGAAAGAACCGTTAGTCATAGTGGTACACTTATTTTAGATAACTATTATAAACTAATTGATTTCTAGTTGTTATGGATACCGTAACAGAATAGTAGGATTGCCAAGCAGCTGTGACAAATTGAATCTGTTGATATTCTCATCCAAGTGTACTGATAATCATAGAACTTCATGAGCCTTGCCGTAATATCGGTTGATGTAGCGGGCCTGCGCATAGATGGAAAATGTGGAAGCAACGAAGCACCCATTACGCGACCACAAAGGAGAAAGAAGTGGGGGAGAAATAAAAAGGATGGTACGGAAGCAGATATTGAGAAAATTCAAGCATGCTAAGCAGATGGTGATACTTTTGGGGCGGGAGTTAAAACCACAGTCCACATTCCGACACAAGCAGATTCAAAGAGCTTATTGAACATCACCAACGGCGTGAGCTTTTAGTAGAAACGTGATGCACTCAACACCATCAGCAGACAAAGACCACGTGATGCAGACACGCCACATGGACAGTCATATGCGGTACCTTGAACTCGGAAATATCGGGTGTGTCTTCACTCTGTTTGGGGTAGAACTTGAGGAATTTGAGGTTCTTGAGCGCCTCCAGGCGCTCCTCCCCCATGTCCTCTATCGCCTTCTTGCGCTCCTCCCGCTTCTGAAGCAGCATGGGTTGAATCAAGTGAAGGAGAAATGAAGTAGACTGAGTTGACGGATAACTGAAGTCGAGTGAGCTGAATGCGGGTTGCACCACAGGGGAGGGACGAGGAAGTCAATAGAACGACCAGGAACGCCATCGTCCCGACAAGCATTCAAAAAGACAAAGAAGACCCAGCCGAACAGAACTTCGGAGGCCAAGCCATACCATTCGGCTGAAACACAGCATCGCAGTTATGACCTGCTTTGACAGCCTCTTCAGAACACCCAAAAACAAGACAGACGTGGTTGGCCTGAGGTAACCGAACATCTCATCATCTACTACGTTCATCAATTACCAGTCAATTCAGTTATCATGTTGTTTTCCACTTACCCCAACACATCATGTATTTCTCACCTTCTTTGCCTTAAGCTTGGCCTCTTTCACCTCTTTCTTCACATACTCCTGCAGCGATGCACCCACAGTTGACAGAGAACGGCAAGGAAGAGAGGACCAACAGTTGAAAACAACATGGGAGAAAGAAGATGGTCTGTTTAGGCCTGGACCGTTTCAGCTGCTTCTTCACGTATTTGTGGCACAAAAAATCAAGTTGCAAACACTAAGATGGTACGGTACGGCATGGTATGGTACGGCAAGGTATAGTAGGGTATGTTATGGTATGGTACGGCATGGTATGGCATGGTATGGTATGGTATGGTATGGTATGGTATGGTATGGTATGGTATGGTATGGTATGGTATGGTATGGTATGGTATGGCATGGTACGGTACGGTACAGCATGGTATGGTATGGTATGGTATGGTATGGTATGGTATGGTATGGTATGGTACAGTACGGTATGGTATGGTACAGTACAGTATGGTGGTATGGTATAGTATGGTATGGTACGGTACGGTATGGCATGGTATGCAGAGTGATGGGCGCACTGACAATGAACTTGGCCTTCTCCGCTTCTGGTAGCGACTCGTCCTTGACCAGGTTGTCTGTGAACTCCTGTGCATGGCAGGAACGGATGGAGGAGTGTGGAATGAGGGGGGTGGCGGGAGGAGAGTGAGGGGACGAGATGGTGGAGGGAGGGGGGAGGAGGGAGGAGGGAGGAGGGAGGGAAGAGGGAGGAGGAAGGAGGATGGTGAATGTACGGAGAAGGCAGGTGCTGGTCTTCCACAACCATTCGAGGTAAATACCACCCTCACCACCGAGGTCAGTCTCACATACCATCCCTCTCTCTCACACACACACCCACACGCCTCTTCCCCCCCAACACCACAACTCCCTTCCCCTCCCAACACCCACCCACCCCCACATCCGCACACACAGCCTAAGGCACGTGCAAAGAAACCCTCTCACCTCGTACTCGTCCATCTCCCAGTCATACTCCGCCAGCAGCTGCCAGGGGGTGGGCAAGAGTGTGCGAGACAGAGAGTGTAAGAGAGTGTGCTAGACAGAGAGTGTAAGAGAGTGTGCGAGACAGAGAGTGTAAGAGAGTGTGCAAGACAGGGAGCGTAAGAGAGCGTGCAAGACGGGGAGTGTAAAAGAGCATGCAAGACAGGTAGTGTAAGAGAGTGTGCGAGACAGGGCAATGCAGGGAGGGGCGGGAAAAAGAAGATGACAGAGAGAAGCAGGGAGTAGATTTGTGAGAGAGAGAAGAAAGAAAACCCACAGAAAAGCTAGTAATCAGTGCAGAGCTCAAATGCCCACACAACGTCCTTTGAGTAATCTCCGGAGAGGAGCAGAATTAGCTCACTCCCAAGGGCAAACGAAAGAGGAGGGAGGTGGTTACCGGGGGAGGTGGGTTGTCTCCTTCAAAGGGGTACATGATGGACACCACTGTGTCCACCTCCTGCTCCTCCTGCATGTGCGGTAGGAAGATGTATGACGGGGGGAGGGGTGAGGGAATAGGGAAGGTGAGAGCACGCGGACTCACTGTGTGTCCACTCCTGCTCCTCCTGCATGTGCGGTAGGAAGATGTCTGACGGCGTGTGTGCGAGCACGAGTGTTGGGGGGGGGTGGGGGGATAAGTGGAGAGCAGGATGTGGAGGGAGGGGTGGGTCTGGGGGACAGGACAGAGTGGGACGACCGTGTCCCCCTGCTGCTCCTCCTGCATGTGCCGTGGGACGATGTGTGATGGGGTGACGGGGGAGGCACGAGGGAAGGGAGGAGGCAAGGTTGGAGAGGGGTGGAGTGGGAGGGGAGGAGGGGGAGAGGGGAGATAAAAGAATGACTGGGGCGACCATGGCCACCCACATCCTGCTGGCCCCTCCTGCATGTGCGGGGAGGAAGTTGTCTGGCGGGAGGCGGGGAGGGAAGGAAGAGTGGAAAAAGGGGGGAAGTGAGGGAGGGGAGAGATCAAAGACTGATGGGTTTACATGAGAGACACGAGCGTGTCCGCGTCGTGCTCCTCCCGCATGTGGGGGAGGAAGATGCCTGGTGGGGGAGGAAGGAGTGCAGGCCTACGGGCAGTACAGGAGAACCAGAGAATGGCCGTGTGTACTTGCAGTGAGCAACATGCGGTAATTTGAGATGAAGCATGCATACATGCCACTCCAGAAGCAATCCTGTGGTAACTGCCAGGTTACCTTCACAGTAAGCATGTAGAGGAATATTCGGTATTTGAGAACTATTCGACATTCGTTCGAATACATGAATTTCGAGAGAATAGGAATCGACCGAGAATTCGAAAATATTCGAATCACGAGTATTCGTGAATGTAGAATATTCGAGCAACAAATATTCGGGGTATTCGTTACCATTAACCCCCCTCATACTTTCCCTACATGTGGTTATCATTTTTTGGCAGTCTGTGTACAAGAGGCCTCGTGAGAGCCGTGCAAGATAGTAGCTGTTGAGGGGTTAGGGATAGCGTGTGGTGCAGGATTGAACCGTGGTGTTGGTACTATAAGGTACACTGCATCACCCTGTGTCGAAAATGCATTAGCCGTTCGAAACTGCCTGTACAGAATTTATTATTCGACACTTAATCGTATTCGATTCGAATTCGACAGTATTCGAATCGTATTCGTATTCGGTTTTGGGTCGCTCAGTATTCGGTAGAATAAGAAACCACACAGTATTCGGAGAATATTCAGAAAAAATATTCGTATTCGTATTCGTATCCGGATTTACAGGCTTACTTCACAGGTATACATGCAAAAGGCGGATGACAAACGTGAAATAACGAGGCAACCATGGTGCACACAGCATGGCACGTACATGGTAAGCAGTATTCAAACTTCTTCACCCGCTCTTGCTTCATCTGCCTCAACCCCGCCCTGCCGCACACAGCATGCAGCACACAGCATGCAGCACACAAACGGATCGGTGAGACGAACAGGATTTTTTTTTGGCCTAAATTGTTCGGGGCGAACGTGTTCGGTGTTCGCCCGAACACGTTCGCCGTTCGCCCGGCTCAGCTGGCCCAGGCGCGTCTAACACGAACGTGTTCGTGTTCGACACGGGCCTTCGACGAACACCAATGTGTTCGACACGGGCCTTCGATGAACACCAATGTGTTCGACACGGGCCTTCGACGAACACCAATGTGTTCGACACTGGCCTTGGACGAACACCAATATGTTCGACACGGGCCTTCGACGAACACCAATGTGTTCGTCGACGAATAGGCCCGCGACCAATTTTTAGGTCGCGGGCCTTGGTGTTTGGGCTCAGATCTGGCATTTCGATGTTAGTTAAGTACAAATCTAGCATTTCGCCGTTGCTTAAGTGCGGATCAAGGCATTTCGCCGTTGCTTAAGTGCAGATCTAGCATTTTGCCGTTGCTTAAGTGCGGATCAAGGCATTTCGCCGTTGCTTATGTGCAGATCTAGCATTTCGCCGTTGCTTAAGTGCAGATCTAGCCTTTCGCCGTCAGACGCTGGCACTAGCATGGATGAAGCAGGGCGGGACTGGCTTGGGGGGTGGGGGGAGGGAATGTGCAACGATTTGAATTTTACTCTATTTGGACCTTACATCCACCTAACAAATGTCAACAATGCACAATCCACAAACGTATGAATGTAGTCCCGGGGCGAACATGAACGTGTTTGCCACGAACACGTTCGTGTTCGCCTGCGTCAACAAGGTGTTCGCCTTCACAGGCGCACGGCGAACACCCTTTTTTGGGAAAGTCGTTCGGCGAATCGAACAGTGTTCGGTTCGCCGAACGGCGGTGTTCGTGCAGGGGCGAACGCAAACACGTTCGTGTTTGCCTCTTGCTCATCCCTAGCTCTGCTCATAAACAAACACTTGGCAAGATGAGCTCAATCTAGGCTGTTGAAAAAACATTCTCAACACTCATCACGCACATATTTCATCACTCATAAATAACATCACGCATAAATCTCCCAAGCACGTAAGAAGGGGGGAGGTCACCTGCGTTGTATGCACTTGAGAGTGAAGATGTTCGACCGGTGCCGCCTTAGGTCCGACCCCCGGCTGCACAAGGTCACACATGGGATGGCACATGGGATGGCACATGGGATGGCACATAGGATGGCACATAGGATGGCACATGGGATGGCACATGGGATGGCACATAGGATGGCACATGGGATGGCACATGGGATGGCACATGGGATGGCACATGGGATGGCACATAGGATGGCACATGGCATGGCACAATGGGATGACATATGCGATGGCACATGGGATCACACATGGGATGGCACATGGGATGGCACATGGGATGGCACATGGGATGGCACACGGGAGGGATGACACATGGGATGGCACATAGGATGACACATGGGATGGCACATGGGATGACACATGGGATGAAACATGGGATGACACATGGGATGGCACATGGGATGACACATGGGATGATACATGGGATGGCACATGGGATGACACTTGGGATGGCACTTGGGATGGCACAATGATTGGTTTAAGATCAGAAGAAACACATGAAATAGAGAGGCTGGTGGTGGCTGCTGGCACCATCCGAACTGAATGTAGAAGATCCAGTCCATCTTCATCTCGTGCATTGGCACGATCATCACATCTCTGTCTCTCAAGACCCTAACCTTTCCTCTCTTCAAGCTTTGCCACACTCGCCCATGTCCCCCCCCCCCCCTGTAATCACACGCACCCAGTGGTATCGGGTATGAAGGGGATCCAGTCCATCTTCATCTCGCGCATCGGCACGATCATCTCGGTCTCCATCTGCACTGACTTGATGCCCAGCTTGTCTGACGGGGCGAATGGTGACAACACCTGGTGGAGAGCGGTGGAGAGCGGTGAAAAGAGGTGGGAGGCAGTTGATAAGCACTTGGCACGATCATCTCTGTCTCCATCTGCACCGACTTGATGCCCAGCTTGTCGGACGGGGCGAATGGTGACAACACCTGGTGGAGAGCGGTGGAGAGCGGTGAAAAGAGGTGGGAGGCAGTTGATAAGCACTTGGCACGATCATCTCTGTCTCCATCTGCACCGACTTGATGCCCAGCTTGTCGGACGGGGCGAATGGTGACAACACCTGGTGGAGAGCGGTAGGCATGAGCAAAGGCCGAGTCGAGTAATACTGGACTCGTTTTCAGCCGACTCGTCTTGAAGACGAGTCGAGTCGAGTATTACTCGCCCGAGTAATTTTACCCCTGAGCCCGACTCATTACTCGTGTAAAAAAACGAGTAATTTATTACTCGGACCGAGTAATGGAGTACTCGTTTTGGATCGAGTAATACTCGACTCGTTTTTTGCCCTCCCTAATTCTGCAAGGTCATGGACTATGGTGCACTGTCAACTATGACAGGTTCGCGACCAACCCTAAACTCATCGATCTTGAAGATTTGACTCCCCACAACACAAAATCGTCACATTTTGTGCATCCAACCAATGTCTCTCTCTCAACCGCGTGTTACCGCTCTGGATCTAGAAAAAACAACCCAAACAATTTCACACATTTTGTGCATCCGAACAATTTCTCTTTCACACATTTCTCTTTCTCTTTCTCTAGAAAATCCAACCCCCATGATTTCACAGTTGGGCTGAGAGTGGGGCTTTCCCAGATGTGGATCTCCAAATCACCTACCGAGGTGACTCTTGAGTCGACTCAAAAGTCTCCAAATCACCTACCTACGCCCTGCGTACCTACACCCATTGCCAACTCCCCCACCAAGTTTACTCGCTTACTCACGAGTACTCGTTTACTCGCGAGTGCTCGTTTTTACTCACGAGCAATGAAAATACTCGTTACTTGCTTTCGGAAACGAGTAAACAGCGAGTAGTCATTTTAAAACGAGTAATACTCGACTCGTCAAAACCGAGTAATTTCTCGAAAACAGCCGACTCGTTACTCGCCCATAACGAGTAACGAAAACGAGTCGAGTAAAATACTCGACTCATTGCTCATATCTAGAGAGCGGTAGAGAGCGGTAAAAAGATGTGGGATGCTGTTGATAGGCACTAGGCACGATCATCTCGGTCTCCATCTGCACTGACCCTGATGCCCAGCTTGCCCAACAGGGCGAACGGCGGCAGCACCTGGTTGGGCGTAATTAGGACAGATGGGAAGCGGTAGGAGGAGGAGTGTGATTAATAAGCGGTCGGTGTAAACCCTTCCTCTGTCTTCATTCAGATTGGCTTAAATGCTAGCTTAATGTGATGCAATGTAAGATAGAATAAGAAGGGGTGGGGAGGTGAGGAAGGAACAGATGAGGGAGAGACGTGGTAGCATTGAGGTTGGAAGGGCTGGGGGCGGGGCCTTGACAATGCATATACTTCAAATGTTGCGGGCAGACCAGAAATCCCAACTGACATCCTCGAAACCTGACCTTCACCTCGGACCATGTAACAAAGGCCGAAAACATGCGGAGCACATGAACCCTGAACCCCAAACCCAAGCCTAACCAAAACCCGAAATCCTGTACCCGTCTCTATGGCTAATTCTTTATTTTGAGCGTCAAGGCCAAGCCATGCACGTACCGCGACGACAGCTGGCACGTGCACGACCTTGTCCTTGCCCTTCCAGTGCACCAGCTGCGCTGCAATGCGGGACATGACAGGGTCGCAGGATGGTGGGGACAGGGTCGCAGGATGGTGGGGACAGGGTAGCAGGATGGTGGGGACAGGGTCGCAGGATGGTGGGGACAGGGTTGCAGGATGGTGGATGGGATGGGATCGTGCAGGGGCGGAGGGTTCATGGAGAGCTGTGTAGCTGACTGATAAGTCACGAATAGAAATATGCTTTGTGAAAACAAAAAACGGAGCACGAAACGAATTGGAGGTGTACGTGGGAGAAAGGGAGATTGAGAGCACCACGGAGTCCTTCTGTCCTTCATAATTGTGTTCTGATTTCTGGCATTCGTGCAATCTTATCTTGAGACGTTACCACGTCCAGGACCAAGTTCAATCATACTGCTACGAGCCTTTCAGCTTCCATTGGGCTTTGGGCTTCCGTTGAGCCTTTCAATCAACTCACGCTCTGTGCATCCAAAGAGGTAGACGCGCTTGTCGTGCAGCGGGCCGCCCTCATCAAACGCCTCCTGCACACAGCGGAGCAGGGTCACGAGGGCAAGGCGGGAGACACAGGGAAAGGGGGGAGCAGGATGTAAGTGCGTGTGCTCGCTTGTTGATGCGAACCCCTGGGTTGTGGAGAAGCGTGGTACGGGGAGGGCGGGAGACAAGGGGAGGAAGACGACGGAGAGAGGGGGGAAACAGGGAGAACCATGGCTGCCTTGTTTTCAGGGCTGCACCCGTGGGCTCAACGAGTATTACGCAATAAAGTGACACGAAAAGGATACACGGATGCGACCGCTGATGTGAGCGTGAGTGGGAAGGCTCGCTTCTCAAGAATGTGAGTGTCGGCCTTCCCACTGAGGATTGTGGCCAGGAATCGGCACAGGGTGAGGCGAGCGAGAGATTGTACTTATATAGAGACTGCTGATAGAGGGAAAGCTGATAGAAAGAGCTGCAATGTGTGCGCTTACATCAAGGTTTGAGAAGTCCCACTCAATCTCGTACACTTTGTCGTATTGGTCCCACTGGCAGAGAGAGTGCGAAGAAAAGAGGTGGGCGGGGATAGGGAAGGCATGGGGGACAGGAAGAGGAGAGGGGGGACAAAATGTGTTGGAAGACGGCGGTTGGTCGAAGCGTATATGCTTCCCATTGCATCATGCGTGTGAAATTAATTCCATAAGGAAGAACTCCAGGATAATAATTGGTCAAGGCAAGACGAGCAGAGAGAAGTAGGTAGCCTTATTAATGGGAGTTCTATCAGGGCCCTTAGCCTAGAGAACCCCTTTCCGCATAAGCTTCTAAGATTCTGAGTTGGTGAAAATGGGATAAAGGACGGTCAAAGACGTGCTATTAGGAAGACAAAGGACGAATCACAGACGTGCTTAACAGGTGTGCAGCGTTGAAGCTTGCAGACTGGGTTGGGAAAGTGAGTGTTGACATTCAAGATTCAAAATGCAGCAATAAGGTGTGCCAATAAAAAACGAAGGATGAGAAGCAAGTAAACGAAGGTGAGGTGAAGCAGGAAACGGATGGCATGGGTAGTACCTCCGTGCCGACCGGAAATGCTTCCTTCCATATGTCTTCCTGAAACACGGCATGCCGATGGCAGGAAGTAGTTAGATACAACCAATAGTTTGAAGAGAGAGGACCGTCGAAAGCGCGTGGATCGGCTGACATGAGCAAAAAAGCGCGAGCGAAGTTGAACGACAGACAACGAATGATCGGCGACGAACAGCCAGGAAAGAACGGCCAGCGACGAACAGCTGGGAACGAATGACCGAGAAGGAACGACCGGCAATGTACGACCGACATTAAACGACCAGCATCTCGGCACTGACGGGCCGGCATCCACCGAGCGACAATAGAAGGAGAGAGAAAGAGCAATGGCAGACACAACGGACCATTGCACATTTGCGGCACTAGAGGGTGGGCGAACCGAAGCGGGAGCTCACCATCTCTGCCATTTATGCCCACCGAACCCCCGATCACGAGCGCGCGCTACACAACGGCTTTGCGGAAGCGTCGATATGCGAACGCGACGAAGGCGAGATGCACGTTTCCAGCCGAAATGCCGCTCGATCACACGAGACAAGGTTTGGACTTGATCTAGGAACTAGCTCGCTACAGCCTAGGCTTCGATACGCAGCCTAGGAGGAAACCCTGACACGCAGCCTTGTAGGACAGAGCGAAACCTGGAAAACATATTCCGAAACCCATGACAACCGAAACTGACACGGCATCGCCAGATTTCACCCCCTACTCGATACTGAAACCGCCGCTTTCTGAAATTAGTGCAAAATGCAAACAGTGCTGTGAATACATTTTATCAAGGTTTTGTAACGCATATCCTCCCATTTCACAATAAAGAAAATGACAGACTTGAGACCATGGCCTACTAGCCTATAGGTGGGCACGACTTGAGAACACCATCCAATTTCTAGTTGGCTCATTAGTAGCTGTACCTAATACAGAAGGTGACATTTACCAGCCGTGGATGTCTAATCCAAATCTCATGCAACCCATTTAGCAAAATTTATGTCCCTCACACTGACCTTTGTACTCCAAAAAACCCATAAAAACCCCATCAAAATACCCAAACTGAACACCCAGTCAAGACACCCCATCAACACACCCCATCCCGCACCCCATTTCACCCTCCCTCAGTCACATCTGCGCATCCACCATATACGGGGCCTCCACCCAAAGAGCCCCGCCCTCCTCCTTGACGTCGTCCTTCTCCCGGTCCACCAAGTCCACATTCACCCCCCCCCATAGAAGGCGCCGCCCGAAGCAGGATGACACGAGCTTGCGCCCGTTGTAACGCTACCCCAATGAGCGCCTTCATAGACCCCAAAAGATAAACCGAAAACGAAAAATCATCCTCCCGACAAGCCCCCCGTGACACGGCTAGCCCCCCGTGCGCATCCCCCTGTCGTCGAAGCCACCACCGGAAACGCCCGCCAAGTCACCCCCACGTCTCTACTATCAAAGGGGTGAATCGCACGCCCCGGTTGCGTGCAACCAGAGGCGCGTAATCACTCGTTTTGCGACGCTCCCATTCCTTTGCCGCCACACCAATAGAACGACCGCACTGCCCTAGCAGAGATGGAGACAGCAATAGCGGGTCCGCGACGCTGATCTCTAGAGCGTGAGCCTCCCCGGCCATTGGTCGTAGTACCGCTACGTCACCCCACTTCCCCGGCAGCACCACACTATCCTCCATCGTCACCACCCCCCCTGACGCCTTAGAGATCCTCGCCAATGCAATTTTCACCTCATCATGCACCCGAGATGGACCGTGCTGGTGCTTGCATCTCAAGGCATGATGCGGGTCTGCTGGGCCGACATACGTTGTGCCACAAACACACCTTCTCGCAACCTGCAGCTGCTGAATTGGGAGCCCGAGCCTTATAGCAGTAGCAATGCCCCACTCTGCCGCAGTGAATGTGAGATCTGAGTGAGCCGAGACCGCCGAAATCCATGCACCAGCCCCCGGGCCCTGAAGGGGTGTGAAACAGGCCAGGGTGGCATCGTCATGAGCCGAGCGGTGCAGTGCCTGGAGCTCCTCTACAGCCAACTGCCGCTGCCGCACCTGGAAAAGTCGAAGAGGAGGAGCCGCTGCACACAGAGGTAAGCCCAGCATCTCCTGGTGTATAGTCGCTGGCAGCTGCTCAATAGCCTTGGCAAACCAAGGATCAAGAAACTCCGCCCCTCCCGAGGTGGTGAGGTACTCTGCAAACATCGCCTCCTCCTCCGCCACCCCCAACTATGCAACATCACGCGCGGCCTGCGCCCACCCACAAACATAGGACAGCGCGCTCAAAGAGGCCGCCGCCCTGATCCCAAACCCTCCGAGTCGTATGGGAAGATGCAGCTGCATGCGCGCGCGCCTAGATTGGTCGGGGTCCTGCTCCCAAGTGCCAAGTGGGAAAAGCTGCTCAAAGCAATCCTCCAGACAGCTGTCCCAATCCCTAAAGGCCTCCACCACCTCCGGACGCGACGGCATAGTCCGGGCCATGTACATCGGCCGTGCTGAAACTGCAATGGCGAGGAGATGTGAAGCCATCTAGGGGTGGTCAAGAAAGGGGAGCCATTGCAATGGCCCCTGCAACTGTCGAAGCCGCTCTCGTAATCGGGCCACCTCCCAATCCTCCTCCCCAATAGGTACGCCCACCAGAGTGAGACCCTCCTCCACCCGCTGCATCCCCAATGGCAGTGCCCGCTCCACATCCCTGCCTTCCCGCTCCCAAAACCGGCACTTGTGTGCCTGCACCTCCAGCCCCACCCACTCCAACCGCTCCCGCAGCACCCCAAAAGCCTCTAAGATCCTAGCCGCTGGTCCCAGGATATAGGTATCGTCCGCATAACTGAGGAAAAGTATGTCCCTGAACTCTCTAATCACCGACTCCATCATCTGCTGCTGCGTGAACGCAAAAAGAAAAGGGCCGAGCGGGTCCCCCTGCCGCGATCGTCATGCCGACTCAAGAAACTATACGAAAGGGCCCGCTTGGAGGTACAGGTTGCTAGGTGTCCCGTAGAAAACACGCAAGAATGGGGTCAACCCCCAGAAAGGCAACTCACGCAGCCCCTCAAACATCGCATGACGGTGAAACGAATTGAAGGCGTTCGCGACGTCTATCTGCAGCGCACAACAATCGGGGTAAGTGGTCAGCGCTGACTGGAAAGAATGAGTAAGAATCTCCACCCCGACCCTGGTGCCCGCTCCCAGCTGGTTGCACGGCAGAAAGTAGGAAGCCATCGCAGGGCAAAGCGAGATGCAAAGAGCTCGAGCAAGGATACGCGGAAGCACCTCCCCAATCGCCACCGGCCGAACGTCGCTGTTAGGCTTGGAAAGCCCAACTAGGTTGGATGCGGCGAGCCAGGGCCGAGCCCGCTCGGGGACCTGTCCTGCCACCCATTGGTTGAACACCTCCAACAGGTGGGGAAGGCAGGAAGGTTGAGTGTGGAAGGTGTCGCGCAGATGCTCTGTGACCCACCCCGATGGCCCTGCTGCTGAAGCGTGAGCGGCTGTATGAATGGCTCTGGCCAGGACGTCGGTCGTCAGTGGAGGCCACTGAGGAGCATCGACGGTGAAATCACGGACCCACTGTGGTACCTCGCCAGAGCTAGCAGGGTGCTTCTCTTGCAGCGACTGCACCATGGCCTCAGACGGTCGAGCCAACTCTCCTGCTGTAAGGCAAGCCAATCCACGACTCCACTCTCCCACTTTACATCGAGCTCGGCACCGTGACAGGCGGATGGCATCCGGGTCCTGGTCAGAGCAAGCGTAGGCGAGTGGGCGAACTGCTGGCCGCGCCGCTGCCATGGCACGAACAGCTTCCGCCACCTCCCCTCCTAGAACGCCCCCAACCGCTCTATTATCAGCGCCTTCTGACCAATGCCTGGCTTGGGAGGCACGGCTAGGATGAGGCGCGGAAACGCCAAGAGCAGGAGGGTAGCGGCTTCATCCCCCGGTCGGCTCTTCAAACGCTTTAAGTTGCAACAGAGCGGGTCCAAGACCCCCGACCGGGCCCGCTGTGGGATCCGGCGCACTGTCCTCCCTCCAACCGCCTCCACACTGAAAAATGCTTCCCACTCCCATGACGTAACCCTGGCCCACGCCTCGTCCCCAAAGTCCCGTGGCGTCGGTCTCTCCTGCGTATCGGTCTCCACCAGGGACGGGATCGAGCCAAGTGCCTGCGCGCGCCTCTTCGCCTCAGCCGCCCTGCATACCCTCATGTGGTTCGCAGCAGCCCCTCGCGTAGCGAACGTATGAAAACACGTGTCACACGGAAAACGGGGCCATGGGGAAGGTGGTCTGGGATGCTCTCCGTCTGCCCCTGGCTCCTCCGCAATCGCCATGGGAGTATCTAACTCCAAAAGTCGGCTCCACTCCACCATTTGCTGCTCCAGGTCGTCCATCAGCTCCCCCCCTGGCCGCTGCTCTTCCTGGGGTCCACCACTCACACCTGGCTGCCCACCTGGCCGCTGCGTTCCCTGGGGTGGTCCGGTCACCCCCGGCTGCCCCCCTGGCTGCTGCTCTTCCTGAGGTGCTCCGATCACCCCCGACTGCCCCCCTTGCTGCTGCTCTCTCTGGGATGCTCCGGTCGCCGCCGGCTGCCCCCATGTCTGCTGCTGTCCCTGCGGTGCTCGGGTCACCCCCGGCTGCCCCCCTGACTGCTGCGCTCCCTGGGGTGCCCCGGTCACCCTCGGCTGCCCCCCTGGCTGCTCCGCTCCCTGGGGTGCTCCGGTTACCCTCGGCTGCCCCCCTGGCTGCTGCTCTCCCTGGGGTGATCCGGTCAACCCCGGCTGCCCCCCTGCCTGCTGCTCTCTCTGGGGTGCTCCGGCCGCCCCCGGCGGCCCCCCTGGCTGCTGCTCTCCCTGGGGTGTTCGGGTCACCTCCGGCTGCCCCCCTGGCTGCTGCGCTCCCCTAGGTGCTCGGGTCACCCCCGGCTGACCCCCTGACTGCTGCGCTCCCTGGGGTGTCCCGGTCACCCCCGGCTGGCCCCCTAGCTGCTGCTCTCCCTGGGGTGCTCCGGTCACCCTCGGCTGGCCCCCTGGCTGCTGCTCTCCCTGGGGCGCTCGGGTCACCCCTGGCTGCTGCTCTGTCTGGGGTGCTCCTGCCGCCCCCAGCTGCCCCCCTGCCTGCTGCCCTCCCTGGGGTGCTCCTGCCGTTTTAGCTACCCCCCTGCCTGCTGCTCTCCCTGGGGTGCCCCGGTCACCCCCGGCTGCCCTCCTGGCTGCTGCGCTCCCTGGAGTGCTCCAGTCACCCCCGGCTGCCCCCCTGGCTGCTTCGCTCTCTGGGGTGCCCCGGTCACCCCCGGCTGCCCCTCTGGTTGCTGCTCTCCCTGGGGTGCCCGGGTCACCCCCGGCTGGCCCCCATCCCGCTACCCTCCCTGTCGTCGCCCCCTTCGGCGCCGTGCCCGCGACCCTTTGGCTTGGCCTGTGCCGCCCGGGCTAGTGACCCCCTGTTGATTCTGCACCTGCAACTCCTGCGACTCACTTGTCGGCAACCCCTGTTGCACGCTTCCAGGCAAGGGCTGGTTCCCCTCATAACACCCTTGCCGCCCTGCCTACGACTGGGGTTGATTCTCTGTTTGACTCCCCTCCTACATGCATACCGGCAGCTCCCCTCGCACCTCCTCTTGCGGCCCCTCCATCTCCACCTCCAGCTCCTGCAACTCCTGCTGCCCCCCAGCCTGCAGCTCCTGCTACTCCCCAACCCCCTGCTCCACCTCCATCTCTGCCGCCAACGCCTGTTGCCCTCTGGCCAGCTCTTGCTGTCCCCCAGCCTGCTGCCCTCCCTGGGGTGTCTTGGTCGCCCCCGGCTGCCCTCCTGCCTGCTGCTCTCCCTGGGGTGCTTCGGGCACCCCCGGCTGCCCTCCTGCCTGCTGCTCTCCCTGGGGTGCTCCGGGCACCCCCGGCTGCCCTCCTGCCTGCTGCTCTCCCTGGGGTGCTCCGGGCACCCTCAGCTGCCCCCCTGCCTGCTGCCCTCCATGGGGTGCTCCGTGCACCCTCAGCTGCCCCCCTGCCCGCTGCTCTCCCTTGTGGAGAGTGGTGACGAACTCAATCTGGTCATGTCAGTTGCGTGCCTAGTTCTGATTGTACTACCTGTGTATATAATTTCCGTATTACCCCGGATATAAGCGCACATGCGCTTATAATAAAACAATGTTTGTTGGAGGGGTGCGCTTATAATTGAGTCAGATATATAAGCACATGCACTTGTATAAGGGAAAAAATGAAATTCACTTTAAAACATACCAAAGTGAAGCTCTCAATAAGGCGAATTCAACCGACCATGCACCAAGTGGGATCGTGCATGGTTTTCAGGCAGAAACAGCTACAGTTCGGTTTCCCACCGCACAATTGTCAGAACATTATAGCTTATGCTTTTGTGTAGGCTGTAGTGGGGTAGCCCATATGGGGTACAACCCAATTAGGGTTAGTACTTGTACCCAACTCTTTCATAGTGCATTCATTCTCGTTCTATTTTTCTCATGGTATCGAGCAGGTTCCCTCGTGGGAACTGTTCCTAGGGCCCACCAATTCGAACTTTTTTTTTTCCGGCCCGGAGCGCGCTCAGTCCCTGCCCGAGTCGCGCTCCCCTCTCTCGACCCTCTCGCGCCGCCTTAGCGGCCCCGTCGCGTCGCGATAGAGGCCCCGTCGCGTCGCCCTCGCGGCCCCATCCCGTCGCGCCGCCCTAGCGGCTGCGTCCCGCCGCCCTAGCGGCCCCGATCCGCCGCCCTAGCGGCCGCGTCGCCTACTCCTACGGCCACGTCGCCTACCCCGCGGCCCCGGCGCTGCCCTTCCCGGCCCCAACGACGCCCTTCCCGGCCCAGCCCTGCCTCTGCTGACCCCGTCGCCTAGCCCTGCGGCCCCGACGACGCCCTTCCCGGCCCCGATCCGCCGCTCTGCGACCCCGTCGCCTACCCCGCGGCCCCGGCGCCGCCCTTTCTCGGCCCCAACGCCGCCCTTCCCCACCCGGCCCAGCATCTGCTGGCCCCGTCGCCTACCTTGCGGCCACGGCGCCGCCCTTTCCCGGCCCCGACGCCGCCCTTCCCGACCCGGCCCCGCCTCTGCTGGCGCCGTCGCCTACCTCTGCGGCCCCGACGCCGCCCTTCTCGGCCCCGGCACTGCCCTTCCCGGCCCCGGCCCAGCCTCTCCTGGCCCCGTCGCCCGCCCTTCCCGGCCCCGGCCCCGCCTTCATGCGGCCCCGCCGAGCTACTGCCGAGCCGCCAGCGACACCCGAGCTGCCCGAGCCGCCGCGCCACCTGAGCCGCCCGAGCCGCCGTACCGCCGAGCCGCCCGAGCCGCCCGAGCCGCCGAGTTGCCGGGCCGCAGTTGCCGCCAAGCCGCCCGAGCCGCCCGAGCCGCCGAGTCACCGAGCCGCCGAGCTGCAGTTCCTGCCGAGCCGCGGAGCCGCCCGAGCCGCCCTATCCGGTAAGAGCAGCGCCTCTGTCACTTCACTGCGCTTACCCCACTGTTCGCGCTACTAGTCTACTGCTGTCATGGCTACCCCTAGTGTCCTTGCTTTTGACGCTGAGGGTCGGGCCATTGACTTTGACGTCTGGGTAGATGACCTGCAACTTTTCCTACAGTGCGATAGGGCAAACGGTCTCTCCCTCTTTGACCTCACCTCTGGTGCCTCTCCTGCCCCTGCTGCTGATACTGACGCCACTGTTCGCTCACAGTGGGCCACACGCGATGCTGTTGCACGTCTTGCTGTGTGTCGCCACCTGCCTACCTCTGAGCGTGCGCACTTTAGCCAGTACAAGAGTGCTCAGACCTTGTACGATGCTGTAGTTGCACGCTACTCCTCCCCTGCCACTTCTGCACTGAGCCGCCTCATGCTACCATACCTCTTCTCTGACCTTGCTGCCTTTCCCACAGTCGCTGACCTCATTACGCACCTCCGCACTAGTGACATTCGCTACCGCGCTGCGCTTCCTGCTGAGTTCTGCGCCAAGAACCCCCCCCCCCCCATGTACATCACTCTCTACTACATCGTCACCCGCCTCCCTGACTCCCTTCGCGTAGTCAGGGACCACTTCCTCTCAGTTTGCCCCACCACTCTCACCGTTGACCTCCTCGAGAAGGCCCTCCTAGCAGCAGAGAAGAGCATAGTCGCTGTAGGAGCCTCTCGTGGTGACCCTCGCACCCCCATCTTTGAGGGGTGTTCCCCCTCCCCCCTTTTGCCCTCTGTTGTCTCTGCTGCTGCGGCCGACCTCGTTGGGCTTGAGTCGGTCGGTAGGGCGTCTACCCCTAGCGGGAGACGCCGCCCTGGCAAGGGCAAGGGGGGCAGGGGCGCTGGAGGAGCTAGCGGGGGCGGTGGAGGCGGCGGTGGAGGCAGCGGAGGGAGTGGGGGTGGCGGTGGGGGTGGTGGCGGGGGTGGAGGTGTCGGTGGCGGCAGTGGAGGCGGAGGCGGCGGCAGTGGCGGTGGGAGCGGAGGTGGTGGAGGTGGCGGAGGTGGAGGAGGCGGTGGTGGAGGAGGTGGAGCTGGTCGGGGTGGCGCTGCGCAGAGGGCCGGCTCCGGTGGTGGTCAGCCCCAGCAGTAGCAGCAGCAGCAGCGCACTCGCACCGGCGACCGCGCGGGTGAGTTGTGTGGGGGTGCGCACTCCACCCAGCGCTGCTTTGGCCGCCTGACGAACGCTTGGCGTCACCAGTTCCCGGAGGCCACTAAGATCCCCCGCTGGGGTGAGCTGTCTAGGGCGGGAGTAGCTATCTTTGACCTTGACTTTGATGCTATTCTTGCTGCCATGTATGCTGTGACTATTAGTGATGAGGGTGACTGTTACCGGTGTTTCTCGCCCGACCCGGGCATTGAGACTGCTACTCTAGGTACTGGTGAGGCTACTGCTCTAGGTGCTAGCGAGGCTGCTGCTCTAGGTACTCGTGCGTCTGCTTCCTCAGGTGCTGGTGAGTCCGCGCTCTCAAGTACCGAGTCGGCTTCGGCCTCCCTCACCTTCACCCTTGACTCGGGTGCTTCCCGCTCCTTCTTTCGAGACCGCACCACACCCACGCCGCTTGGTCGGCCAGTTGCAGTCTCTCTGGCAGACCCCTCTGGGGGTCCTGTCCTTACTCACTTCTCCACTGTCCTCCCGTTTCCGGCGGCTCCCTCTGGCCCCCTATCTGGTCTTTGCCTCCCCTCGTTCTCTACGAACTTGGTGAGTGGTGCTCACCTACAGGATGGGGGGGTTCACCAGTTCACTCCTGCGAGCCAGAAGGTGACCCACTGCAAGGACGCTCGGACGGGCCGACACTTGGCCATGTTTACTCGTCGGCTGGGGTCGAGCCTGTACACACTGACCATTGCGTCTCCTCCTGTCCCTGCGTCTGGTCAGGTAGCTGCGTCGGGTCAGGTGTTTGCTGCAGCGTCCAGGTCTGGTCCTGAGTCTGCCCCCTGCTCGTGTGGCCTCCTGTCTCACGAGACTCTCCTCTGGCACCACCGCCTTGGTCACCCCTCCCTGCTTCGTCTCCGAGGCATGGCCTCCCGTGTCCTTGTCTCTGGTCTTCCCCGGTCCCTCCCTCCCCTTCCTCCGGGGCCTGGCCCTAACTGCGTCCCCTGTGTCGAGGGGCGGCAGCGGGCTGCCCCTCACTCCTCCCAGTTTCCTCCGACAGAGGCCGCGCTGCAGACGCTTCACATGGACGTGTGGGGCCCCGCCCGCGTCCGTGGACTGGGTCACGAGCACTACTTCCTGCTGGTGGTTGACGACTACTCGCGTTACACCACAGTCTTCCCCTTGTGCAGTAAGGGTGATGTCACTGAGGTGTTGATCGACTGGATCCGCGCAGCTCGTCTCCAGCTCAGGCAGAGCTTCGGCTCGGACTTTCCTGTTCTGCGTCTGCACTCTGACAGAGGCGGAGAGTTCTCCTCTGGCCTTCTGCGAGCCTACTGTCGTGCACGAGGCATCCGCCAGACCTTCACGCTTCCGGACTCTCCACAGCAAAATGGGATTGCTGAGCGCCGCATTGGCATGGTCATGGACGTCGCCCGTACGTCCTTGATGCATCCGGCTGCCCCCCATTTTCTATGGCCGTTTGCGATTAGGTACGCGGCGCATCAGCTCAACCTTCACCCCAGGGTCTCCATGCCGGAGACCTCCCTAGCCTTGCTGTGGACGGGGAAGGTTGGAGATGCGTCTGCGTTCCGTGTCTGGGGATCTCGGGCGTTTGTCCGCGACTTGTCTGCGGACAAGCTGTCCCCTCGTGCTACTCCTTGCGTCTTCCTTGGCTTCCCCCCTGACACGCATGGGTGGCAGTTCTACCACCCCACCTCTCGCCGTGTTCTGTCCTCCCAGGACTCCACGTTTGACGAGTCGGTCCCCTACTACCGCCTCTTCCCCTACCGCACTCCGTCCCTCCCCCCGCCGCCGCTCCTCCTCGTACCAGGTCCCCCCCCGGTAGACCCCCTCCCCCCTCAGGGTCCAGCCCCTTCAGGTGTGTCCCAGGTAGACGCAGTCGAGCCTGTCGAGGTCACTGGTGACTCTGGTGCTGCTGAGGGTGCTGAGCCTAAGGGTGCTGACTCTGGGGGTGCTGAGCGTGTGGGTGCTACGCCTGGGGGTGCTGAGACTGGGGGTGCTGAGACTGGGGGTGCAAAGACTGGGGGTGCTGAGACTGGGGGTGCTGAGCCTGGGGGTGTTGAGCCTGGGGGTGCTACGCCTTGGGGTGCTGAGCCTGGGGGTGCTACGTCTAGAGGTGCTGAGCCTGGGGGTGTGGAGCCTGAGGGAGCTGGGCCTGCTCGTGTGGCGTCGTGTGGTGCTAGGCCTGGATGTTCTCCGGGTGCTTCGTCTCGGCGGGAGCCACTCTCTCCACAGGAGCTACGCGAGTGGTTTGCCCGGCGCTAAAGGTGTGCTGCAGGAGCTTGAGGGTCTTCGGCTGCTGAGGGTGCTGGTGCCGCGGGTCCCGGAGGTGCTCGTACTGGAGGTATTGGAGCTTCTGGGCTGGCGGGTGCGACTGGAGCTGGAGCTGCTGAGGGTGTTGGTGCTGAGACTACTGCTGTCGGTCCTAGAGGCGATGCTACTGTAGGTGCTACAAGTGCTGCTGGAGGTCCTGGAGCTGGAGGTGCTGCTGGCGCTGGTGCTGCCGCTGGGGGTGCTGGTGCTGTCCCTGCTCTGTCTGGAGTCGCTGAGCGGCCTCGGCCGTACTTCGTTCCGCTCCTTGAGCAGGTTCTTGGTCTCCCGCCTTCTACTGGTCCTCCTCCTCCCTTAGAGTGTCCACAGCCTGTCCCGTCACAGTTACAGTTACAGCCGGCCTCCCCACTGCCTGCTCCCTCTCCCTACACTGGTCCTACTGGAGGTCTTGCTGAGCGTCGTGAGCCTGCGTCTCGCCCTACGTCGCCTGTCCGTCCTGCTCACACTAGTGGTCGTA
This sequence comes from Closterium sp. NIES-65, assembly GCA_948144175.1. NCBI lineage: Eukaryota > Viridiplantae > Streptophyta > Zygnematophyceae > Desmidiales > Closteriaceae > Closterium > Closterium sp. NIES-65. Next base: position 2,965,689 of record CANXME010002057.1, read on the forward strand.
GTTCGCGTCAGCGTCCTCCTCCTATCCCTGGCACGCACCGGATGTCTCTGCGTCCGTCCACTGCTCCTCTGCGTGCCCCTTGGCCTTCTCCTCCTGAGTCCTCTCTTCCTGCTCTTGCCGACCCGGAGTCGGACTCTCTTCGTGCTGCCAGTCCTACTGTCACGCGTCTCCTTGCTACTGTCGTCACTGACCCTTCCTTTGAGTCCACTACTGCGTCTGCCCTCGTTGCTGAGCTCGTCGACTTTGCTGCTCGCTATCGTCTAGACTACGCTGCTAGTCTTGTCGCTGAGTCTGAATCTGTCTGTCCTCCGTCCGTCGGGGGTGAGTGTGCCCTTGGCACGGACGTCCTTGAGGACAGGCAGGAGGAGTTCCAGTGTTTGGGTGCTGCTTCACCTCATCTCGTGTTCCTCCTGGCACCCAGTGGAGCCTTCTGCGGCCAGTCTATGGTCTCCGCCAGGCACTGCGTGAGTGGCACGACACACTGAGGACTACGCTTGCGGCTCTTGGGTTTGCTCCCTCTACTGCCGACCCGTCGCTGTTTTTGCGCACAGACACTTCTTTGCCACCGTTCTACATCCTCGTGTACGTCGACGACTTGGTCTTTGCCACAGCTGACACTTTTGGACTCGCCCACGTGAAGTCCGAGCTGCAGAAGAGACACATCTGCACAGACCTGGGTGAACTGCGCAGCTACCTTGGCTTGCAGATCACCCGGGACAGAGCACGCCGCACCATTACCCTGACTCATTCACACATGGTGCAGCAGGTCCTTCAGCGCTTCGGCTTCACGTACTCCTCGCCTCAGGCCACTCCTCTGCCTACTCGCCACTCCCTCTCAGCTCTGCCTTCGGATGAGTCCGTAGAGTCGAGTGGCCCGTACCCAGAGCTTGTTGGCTGCCTCATGTACCTGATGACCTGCACTCGACCTGACCTTGCATACCCTCTTAGCATTCTCGCACGTTATGTTGCTCCTGGGAGACACAGACCGGAGCACATGGCTGCATCGAAGAGGGTGTTGCGCTACTTGTGCAGTACGTCGGGCATGGGGCCTGTGCTTGGAGGGCAGAGTCCAGTGGTCCTCACTGGTCACGCAGACGCTTCTTGGGCAGACGACCAGGCTACGCAGCGGTCGTCACAGGGTTACACCTTCAACCTTGGTTCCGGCTCTGTTTCGTGGTGGGCTACCCGCTCGTCTTCTGTTCTCGGCTCCAGTTGTGAGGCTGAGATCTACGCCGGGGCCATGGCTGCACAGGAGCTTCGCTGGCTCACCTACCTGCTGACTGACCTCGGAAAGCCGCCTCGTTCTCCTCCAATGCTGTACGTAGACAACAAGGCCATGCTCGCCTTGTGTCGAGAGCAGAGACTGGAGCAGAGAACGAAGCACATTGCTCTTCGCTACTTCCTTGCTCGTGAGCTGCAGCAGCGTGGTCAGCTGCGTCTTGCGTACGTGGCCTCTGAGGCCAACACTGCTGATATCTTCACCAAAGCGCTTGCGCCTTGTGATCATCAGCGCTACTGTACTCAGCTGGGTCTTGTGCCTGCCTTGCCTCACTTGCTCACCTCTTGACCTTGCTTGTACTGTTACATATAGATATACACCTGCTCTTGCTTGTCTAGCCTTTTATATATATATATATTTATATATATGTAATCCTGCATGTGAACTGGCCTTGTAGCCTTGAACTTGTGCTCAGAATATGTGGTGACTTTGTGATCCACCCTGAGCTTGCTTTGTTTTGCTTTTCTTGACTGGTCTTGTGACCCCTTGTTCTCCCCCACTTTGCCTATGGGGGTGTGTCAGAACATTATAGCTTATGCGTTTGTGTAGGCTGTAGTGGGGTAGCCCATATGGGGTACAACTCAATTAGGGTTAGTACTTGTACCCAACTCTTTCATAGTGCATTCATTCTCGTTCTAGTTTTCTCAACAATGTTGTCTGGAACCATCGAACGTGACAGCCGTGACGAGGATGTTGCCGTGCGGCCCAATCAGAGCCGCATGTGCTGTGTGGCATGTGGATTTGGGCATAGCCATCTCGAAGGGTGGGCAAGATTCCCTGCTAGCGCAACGTATATGCTGCCACGCAGGCGCTTCTACAGGAGAAGGCGGGGGTTTCCTACCTGTCATCGACGAGGACCCCGAGCTGCCTTGCAGTCGAGGTCCCCGTCGTTGCCCATTTCTGCACCCTCGTCTTCATTTTTTTCATTCAGTTTCCAGTCTTGCCCGCCTGGCAGGCGAAGCCATGGCGGAATTCAGTAAGACTCACATCCTCTTCAAGAAAAAACCACGCCGCACATGGCAACTTATCGAGGACGTGTGGTATATTCGTGAGCCACCAGCGCCTCCAGTGCCACCGGATCCCCCTGCACCCCCTGCTCCTCCTGCTTCTCCTGCGCCTCCTTCTCCACCTACTCCTCCCGCTCCTCCCGCAGCTCCCGCTCCTCCGAATCTGCCTGATTCTGTTACAGCAGGTGCTCACCAACGGCCCGTGCTCCAGCTGTATTTACCAGCCACGTTCGACGAATGGTTGGCTGAAGCGGACACACCCAAGGCCCCCGATGCGTGCATCCAAGCTCCGGCGCATGCACCACGGTGGGGACAACCAGAAGCCTGCGCGTGGGATGAGTCGGCTGTTGGTGTCGACGATGATGTGGTCGCCGACAAACATGACAGCGGCGCCGGCGAAGCTGGAGGCGTCGGTGCAGCGGGCGACGAGGAAGACGTGTTCCCAGACCGTGACACAACTGCCGAGGAAGATGACGGTGTGGAGTCCTGGTGGCGCGACGCACCACGCGAGAAGATGCCGATACCGACATATCCGCCCATTAACAGAAAACGCCCCCACCCGTCTTCCGAGAACCGAGATGCCCGCCCCCCCTCCCCCAGGCACAAGCAGACTCAACATAAGCGACGGTCCTACACCGCCCAGGAGAAATTGAGGTGGCTCGTGCGGCTTGAGCTTGCGGCATCGGTGAGCGAAGTGGCAGGGAGTCCGGCATACACTGAAAATGCCTGACAGAGTGGAAATCCCAAGCGGAGGCGCTCAAGGCTGCACACGGCGCACGGATGCGACTTCACGGTCGCAGGAGGTCGTCTTGGTACCGACCTATGGAGTTAAAGGTGTACGCGCAACTCCTCGACTGGCGACTCCGCGGAGTTGCGGTTTCGGTCGGCCGGCTGCAAGAGTGGTCCAAAGAAGTGATGAAGGTGCTGTTCCCTGACTTCAAGTGGAAAGGCACTCAGCGGTGGACGGAGCGGTTCCGCAAGCGGTGGAACCTCAGTGTGTGCATGAAAACAAAGGTGGCTCAGAAAACACAGGAGCGTAAGTGGTTTGTTTACCATTGATTTCGATGAATCCCGATTATTATTTTTGCTTTGTTGCCTGTCTCCTATGCGCGATACTAAACCGGCTTACTATGTGTCCTTCCCTCCCTGTGCGCAGACGTGGAGGAGCAGTGCAAGGAGTTTTGGCAGTACGTATGAGACGCCCGGAATAAATACAGATATTGACAACCGTTATATCATCAACGCCGACCAGACACCACTGTGGTTGGAGATGCCGGCGACGACCACCGTGGAGCAGACGGGCGTGAAGTCGGTGCCCATCCGCAGCGGTGGGTACCAGAACGAGAGAGTCACCGTGATGCTTGCGTGCACTGCGACGGGCGAGAAGCTGAAGCCGTGGGTGTTTTTCAAGCGCAAGACACTCCCCAAGGGTGACTTCCCGAAAGGTAAGATGTTGTCGCGCGTGTTTTTGACGGTATTGCCAGAGTCGTTCTAACCCGTCGTTTTCCTGCGTGCAGATGTTGTGGTCGGCTGCCAAGCGAACGGGTGGATGGAGGCCGCGGGCGTCATCGAGTGGCTCGATGCGGGCGTGGTGCCGTTCCTGAAGCCGAAATTCGGCCTGCAGAGTCGTAGTCACTTGACACCCGAAGTCAAGGCGAGATTCGCGGCGCTCAACGTCGTGCCTGCGATCATCCCGGTGGGATGCACGGCAGACCTACAGCCACTCGATGTGTCGATCAACAAGAGCTTCAAAGCAAGCGTTCGTCAGCAGTACCAGACTTGGTTTGAGCAGGACGGCATGAACATCCTGACCCCGGCAGGTGAGTGACGACATGTTCTCCCGTCTCCAAATCGTGTGTTTGTATGCCTATTTTTGGACTCATGTTTTCCCCGCCCCATTCCGTGTGATGCAGGGAACATCAAGAAACCACCTCCGGAGGTGGTGCTCAAGTGGATTTCACGGGCGTGGAAGGATGTGCCCGCCGACCTGATCAAGAAAGCCTTCCTCACGTGCGGCATCAGCAACGCCCTTGACGGGAGCGAAGACAAATTGGTGATGGCGCACCGGAGAGGCCAGTTGTCCCAGGAGGTGGAGGTAGAAGACGACATCCAGGCAGATGGGTTCTGAGGCAACAACTCCACAGAGCCTGAGTCGGACGAGGAGTAAGAATAGGCCATAGGGTAGACTAGGCAGAAAGCCTGTAAACCACTCTTGTATGTGATTGTCTTAGTTACTGGAAATTTTAGAAAATGTTGGCTAGGTTAACATTTTTTTATTTTGATTTTTTTAACATCAATGGTGCGTTTATAATAAGTAACGATTCTCCAAGGGGTGCGCTTATAATTGAGGATCGGCCATAAGCACATTGCTCCAAATACAAGCGCATGCGCCTTTAATAGGCCTGCGCTTATATCCGGGGCCATACGGTACCGAAGCATACCGTATTATCCTCCACGACAGTCGGTGACATACTGCAAAAGAACACTGTCAACATAGACCATCTTATCCACTGTTTATATCATCTATACTCCTCTTCCTCAATGGACCCATAGCCCTTGCTCTTGCAATTGCCTGCCAGAACCACGCTCTTTCACTCTCGCTAATACTGCGTCCCTCTCCTGCTGCAACTTCACTTGCTGCTGTTGCAGCTCAGCAGCTCTCTCTGTTGCTTCCGCCTCTCTCCGACACAACGCGCTGTGTTCCACCCTCAGCTTTGCAGCCTGTGTCACGACAAGGGGGGGGGTGGGGATTTGGGGGGAGGAATTCAACGGGAACAACAATGGTGAATGCGCTGACACCATGCCTCGTGCCAGTGTCCTGCTCCGTCCCATCCCGAGCCATGCCGAGGAATGCATGCACAGTTCTTTCAGCATGTCATCCTGATGTGGCACTTGGTTGCATACATCTTACGAAGCACAAGCACTCCAATAGCAAATAGTGAATTACCTCTCGTTCCCACAACCCATTCAGCCCGCATCCCATCCCGTCCGTTCCCATCCCGTCCGTTCCCATCCCATCGCATCAAATCCCATCCCATCCCACCCCACCCCACACTACATCCCACTGCATCCCATCGCTCCCCACCCATTCACTCACATCCATCTCCAGCTTCTCCAGCAGCTGCTGGCGGCGAAGGCGACTGCGCTTGGCTGACTGCCGGTTGGAGTGCATTCTGCCCATGGGGACGAGACAGGGGGTGAGATGAGAAGGAGAGGAGACAAGTGGTAAGAAGACAGGGGAAGAGACAAGGGAACGACAGGGGAGGGACAAAGGGGTTAGACGACAGGGAGGGACAAGGGGGTAAGACGACAGGGAGGGACAAGTGGGTAAGACGACAGGGAGGGACAAGGGGATAAGACGACAGGGAGGGACAAGGGGGTAAGACGACCGGGAGGGACAAGGGGGTAAGACGACAGGGAGGGACAAGGGGGTAAGACGACAGGGAGGGACAAGGGGGTAAGAAGTGACAGGGGAAGAGTCCAGGGGGTCTGACACACACAGATACCCTTTTTCAGATGATGACAGAGAAGAGTTGGAGTTTCAGAGGGAAATACAGAGAGGCAAGTGTGGGCATAGGGATGGTGGGAGCATGAAGGGCGGAAATGGGGCAGCACAGTGGGCAGTCCAACCCGTGTGATGCACTGACCTCCTCTGCTTGCGCTGATTCGTCACATCATCATCACCATGATGCCCTTGCCCTTGACCATAACCATCATCGCCCACCATGCCCTCCCCCTTACCGCCGCCCACCCCATGCCGCCCGCCACCTGCGGCAGCAGCAGTGACAGAAGCAGTGGTGGCAGGCGCAGCAGTGGCAGCGATTGCAGAAGAGTTGGCAGGCAGAGGGTGGGGGGCAACAGTCGATAAACCGACCCCGTGTGTTGGTGGGGGTGCAATGGCAGGCCACGGTGCTGGGACGAGGGGAGACGACTGGAAGGGCAGAGGAGACTGGAGTGGGGGCTGTGATGAGGACTCGGGTTGTGCAATAAGCAGCTGAGGCTGTGATGATAGTTGGGGCTGTGATATAAGCAGGCGGGGTTGTGATAGCAGCTGAGGCTGTGATAGTATCGGGGGCTGTGGCATAAGGGGCAAGGGCTGGGGCAAAGCGGGGATATGGGGAGGAGAGGGCAGCGGTAGCAGGACGTGGGTGGAGGGACGGTGGGGCAGCAGGTGCTGCCAGGGCAGCGGCAGCAGAGCAGTTGCAGGGAGGGCCACCATGGAAGGCGGAAGGATGGAGGGCGGACGTAAGGAACCACCCGCGCCTGTTGCTGCGCCTGCTGCCATGGCTGTGTCTGTGCATGCACCACCTGTTGCATCGGCTGCTATGTGTGGCTGCCCGCTCGTCCCTCCGGCTGGCGATTGACTGCGCAGTAGTTCCGGCACTCGTTCCTGTTCCTGGGATGTGTGAGGCGTCTCGGCAGCAGCAGCAGCACACTCTTGCGTCTGTGCGTGGGCGGTTTGTTGGGGCGGCGCTGTCACTACGCCACGCATCACTCCGCCCAGGCGGTCTCCGCCAGTCGTTGCGCTCGCTAGTAGCGCCGGCGCGCCCACCACTATCCTGTTCTCCTCTGCGATGCCGCCCCTCCATCCGCCCGTTCCACCGGTACCCCCTGCAGAGGCGGGTTCTCTCGCAGTCCTGCCGGCCCTTGCGCATTCAGCCGCGCCGCGCGCAGTCGCGCGTGCTCCCTCGGCCGCCGGATGCCCGGAGAGGCCGGCGATGGGGGCGTGCTGAGGATGGCTTTGCGGATGAAGCTGCTCTTGCGGATGATTCCGGTTGTGCGGATCACAGAACGGCTGACGATCTTGCCGACCGCCACCTTGTGCCGTGGCATTGCCGGACTCCGTCAAGTCCACCGGCGGCCATCTGCTCGTCGACCAATCGCCGGCGAGGCACATCGTCGCGCGATGATCGCGGCAGCTTGGGTCCGACAGCCCGGCCAACGACTCATAGTAAAATGACGTTTGAGGCGACCAAGTAAGGCCGCTCGTCGATGCTGCCTCAAAACTCCTTCTTTCCGCCGAGTCGTCGTCGTCGTAGCGGAATGGCCGCTTTCGCTTCGCTGAGACGGACGGCTGCCAGAAGCCGTTCTGCTCGTGATAGCGGCGCTCGTCGCAGTCAGCGGGACGGGCGGCGACTTCCCCGCCGCACGTCGCGGCGGTGCTCTCTTCAAAGGCGCGCAGCTGAACGCCGTTGCTTCCTCCAATGCGCGCCGCGCCCTGGTATCCACCGCTGCCGCCGACTCTGCCGCCGCTGCCGCCGCCGCCACTCCGATCCGTGATCTCGCCGTCGCCGCTGCTGCCAGGACAGTCGTTTCCATCTGCCGCATTTTCTCGGCCGCCACCACCGGCGGTGTCGGCGTTTCCAGCAACGTCTCGCGAATCGCAGGCGTGCGTACCGCCCATCACTGGCGAAAAAAAAGCAGCCGCGAGTGGACGTGGAGGATCGAGAATCGTCGCATGCGATGATGCGACATCGGCAGGATGCGGCGGCGACTTTTTTATCGCGGAGAGCAATGATTGGTTCGCTGCGGCGTGCAAGGCGCAATGGCTCGGCTCCGGCGCAAGTACCCTGCGCAAACACCGCCGCAGGTTGGGACGGGGAGGGGGTCGGGAGGTGGGGAGGCAAGACGTGAAGACGTGGGGATGGTGGGAACGCGGGGACGCGGGTAGGTGGGGACGGGGGGAGATGGACCGAGAAGAAGAAAGAAGTGTCAATCTCTCCAAAACTAGGAGGATACAGCGTTCACGAGTAAAAGTGTGTCTGGTTGGAGAGAGGAAGAGTTGGTTGGTCGGGCCGCACACGGCGGGAATGAAGAGACAGGGAGAGACAGCGGCGGGGACGAAGAGGACACGGCGGAAGCGGGAGGAACGACGAGCAGTTGCGAGCACAGTGCATGGCACGAGTCGCGAGTGCTCCTCTGAATGCACTCGTTCGGTAAGAGGCATGCGAGGGGTGAGAGAGAAAATACTCACTGGCGCATGTCGTGTATTTGTCGCTCGATGGCCTTCTCGATCGCCCAGATCGTCGTCATTCGGTCGTCATTCGACGGGAACGTTACACGCGTAAGGCGGCTGGGGGAGCCAGCTGTGGTCTGGTCGCGTTTCGTAATCTTGTTCCTCAAAGCAGATACTGCCTCTGCGACTGTCCCTCGTGGGCTAGCCGCTGTCTCGCGTAGCTGCGCGACCTCCATTACACAGAAAAGCGTTCCAATAATGGTACTGCCTAGTGCAGCGTCTCGTATCGTTCGTAGGCTTGGCCCTTGGAAAGGTTCTCGCGGCGCCTGTGTGTGATCTCTGACAATTCTCTATCTTATGAGGAAGCGATGCGAATGGAAATGAATGGATGTTCTCGTGTCCCACATTTGTGTTGTGTATTGGCAAAGGAGAAGCAGAACCAGCAGGAGACGAATTGAAGGAGGTGGGGAGGGAGGTGTCAACGGTGCAATCCATTTATGGGCACTGACGCAGTTAGTCCAGATTGTGGGGGTTTCTGTCTGCATGCCCTAAATACTGGTCTAAAAGTGCATACCCGGAATCGGAAGGAGGAGAAACTTTGAGACTTTGAGTTTCTGACGTATTTCGTGTAGAGGAGAAAATCAAACATATGTTACGTCAGCCCTCCATTCTGTATTCTTTCCCTGGACGGACCAGGGAATTTCTTACACATGTCTTCGTAATTTAGGGTGTAGTGCCGTGAAGCACCTTATTCCAGCACCACCCATTGTCATCCTGAGCATCTGTTGCAGGATGGAGCAGATAGCACCCAATTGCAGCGCAGCGCTTTTCTGAATGAAGAAATTTGATTTCCACGTGGAGAATGCGACCCGGCGTATCAGAGCACGCTTTAAGCGGGGCAAGTTTTCTCCTGGTTGGAGGGAGGGAAACAGACGGGTTGGAAGTGATGTGACAGGCTGAGCTGGAATTCCCTGACGTGGTTCTATTGGCTCCCGGGGGCTAAATTTAGCACGTCAGCAAACAAATACAGCTTGCTGACGCCATGACACACGCGCAATCCAGAGCTTCTTGACTCCACACCACAGCAGCTTTTAGGTACAGTTTTCAAACATCACTCCAGGTTTCCGGAGTACAGTACGACACATCCAATAGTCCTCTCTTAGTGTTCTGTGATGGCTGCAATCACGAACGCGGCTGACTTGAAACCTCACCCAACCTCTCTTATTTCAGGAGTTAACCCGTGACGTACCCAGTTCTACGGAGAAGCACACACAACACTTCACATTGGCACACCGTATCTTCACACAAACTGCTGGAACGACGGCAAATCTCAAAATATCTCTGGTGATTCCCAGCAGGGTCCGATATTAGCAGCGTAAGCGTATGAACATTCAGTGGAAACATGTCAATAGTACAATTTGGTATGGCCGTTTAAATACTTGCTAGTCAAGTCAACTGAACAGATGCAATGCAAACTCAGCCAACCCAAGTTTGTGTTGCAGCTGCCCTGCCTGCACAAAAATGGAAATCATTGCAGGAACGAATCCCCCCGAGCGCAAAGGCCAACGGCAAGGAATCCATGGACAGTCCACCATTTTGGTTGAAATTGTGGACAATCAAACATCACTTCACTCACTTCACATAAGAATTAATCGCATCCTCTATAACTCCGTGGTTACAAAACCTTTCACAAAGGCTTTCTGAACCACATTGTGCATGAACCATTTGTTTCAAAAGCGCCGCATGTCCTTGGGTGGCCGGAGGTGGGGCGAAGCAGTGCCCTCGCTGCGGAGACTCACTACGCAACGGGAATAGACTACGAAGTAGGGCACGGGGTTGTGCGGGTAATCGTAGCGTTGCACTAGCATTCTCACTACTTCCTATCATCACAGGGAAATTTGACAATAGTTTCACTAAGGGCGTATTCCTATAGCCTCCTATCAAGACCACCTCCTATCAAGATTGTACTTTTGCCTGGGAAAAGTAGCGAGAGGGTTTGGGTTTAGGGGATTTTTCAGTGTGAGCTTGATATGAGGTCAGATTGATAGGAGGATAGGAATACGCCCTAAGAGATTGAGAGAACATCGAGAATTGGAATACAAAATGAGGCATGCAAGTCCATATAGCTAGAATGGCATTGCAACAGCTAGCAAGCCCTGTAACGTTATTTTTGATATAATATCAGAGCAGGTCCATCCGTAGGACCGCTCGTTTAGGGCCCACCGTTAGTTCCGTTCTGCCCGTTTTTTCTGTCTGTGGCGCGCCACCAGAATGCGCCCCTAGTCCTGCCCGAATCGCGCCCCTAAGCAAGCCGTTTTTCCTGCTGGAATCGCACCCCTAGGCGAGTCGTTTTTCCTGCCCGAATTGCGCCCCTAGATGAGCTGTTTTTCCCACCCGAATCAAGCCCCTAGGCGAGCCGTTTTTCCTTCCCGAATCGCGCCCCTAGGCAAGCCGTTTTTCTGCCCGAATTGTGCCCCTAGGAGAGCCGTTTTCCCGTGTGCCGTGCAGCCAAAGCTCTGCCTTGTCCTGCAGCACGCGCACTGCCCTGCCCTGTAGCCCGCGTGCCTGCCCTGCCCTGCAGCCCGCTCGCTGCCCTGCCCTGCACCTCGCGCGCCGCCTTGCCTTGCAGCCCGCACGCTGCCCTGCCCTGCAGCCCGCGCGCCGCTCTGCCCTGCAGCCCGCTCGCTGCCCTGCCCTGCAGCTAGCGCGCCGCCCTGCCCTGCAGCCCGTGAGCCCTGCAGCCCGTGCGCCGCCCTGCCCTGCAGCCTGCTCGCCGCCCCACCCTGCTCTGCTGCCTGCACGCCTTGCAGCCCGCAAGCTGCCCAGCCCTGCAGCTCGCGTGCTGCCCTGCCCTGCAACCCGCGTGCCTTGCAGCCAGCGCGCGCCGCACTGCAGTCCGCGCTGCCCTGCCGCCCGCGTGCTTGCACTCCCCGCGCCCTGCGTGCCTTGCTATCGTGTGCCCTGCTGCTAGTGGGCACCGCTGCCCGCATGCCCTGCTGCTAGTGTGTGCCCTACTCCCCGTGCGCACTCTGCTGCCCACGCACCCTACTGACTTCTACAGCCACTCCTAAAACCGCTCCTACTGCTGCACCCACAACACTTGCCCCTACAGCGACTACCGCTACTGCTATAGCTGCAGCTACAACAGTCGCGACTAGCGCCCTTGCGACGCTGCTACTGATTGCCACTGCCTGTCATGGCCACTATCACCGTCGTAGCAGCGTCTACGGGAGGACAGCAACAACAGCGTCAGCCAGAGACTCTATCGCCGCAACAGATTCACGAGTGGGTTATTCGGCGTGGCCGCTCTGGTCCTAGAGCTTGGGATTTCATAGGTCCTGGAGAAATTGAACAGCAGCGGCAGTCTCGTCGCCATGAGACTCTCTCGCCGCACTAACTTTGTGAGTGGGTTATACAGCGAGGCCGCTCTGGTTGGGGTACTAGTACTGGAGGTACTGGAATGCAGCGGCAACAACGTCAACGGGAGACCCTCTCGCCGCAGCAGCTTCACGAGTGGGTTTCTTAGCGACGCATCCCTGGTAGTGCGGGGCCTACTAGTCTAGGAGCCTGTGAGCCTGGGAGCACAGGTACAGCTTCTGTGGAGGGTTTGCACACCTTCACGCTTGACTCAGGCGCGACTCGCTGCTTCTTCCGCGACTGCACTACAGTCACACCTCTCACTGCACCTGCCTTGGTCAGTCTGGCTGACCCCTCTGGGTGCCCAGTCGTATCACATGCCTCCACCGCACTCCCATGTCCGGCAGCCCCTTTTGGTTTGCTTGCAGGTCTCCACCTCTCCTCATTCACTACGAACTTGGTGAGTTACGCTGTCCTCCAAGACCAATTTGTCACTGACTACTCATGGCTGTGAGCTTGTGGCGATCTTTACGAACTCACGGACTGGCGCCCACCTCGCCACGTTCACGCGGAGACCCGGGTCTGGCCTGTACACACTGACCACTGAGTCTGCACAGGTAGCTGCGTCCGATCAGCTAGCCGAGTCTTGTTTGTGTCGGCTACTCACCCATCAGACTCTCCTATGGCACCACCGTCTTGGTCACCCCTTTCTATTGCGCCTCCGTGGCATGCACTCCCGTCTCCTAGTCTCTGGTCTCCCCAGGTCCCTGCCCCCGCTCCCGCGTTCACGTGCGCCGCCGTGCCTTCTCTGCGTCGAGGGGCAGCAGCGAGCTGCTCCTCACTCCTCCTTGTTTCCACCGACCACTGCTCCTCTGCGAAATCTCCACATGGACGTGTGGGGCCCAGCCCGCGTCCTTGGACAGGACCAGAAGCGCTACTATCTCCAAATTGTTGATGACTACTGTGAGGATCTGGTTTAGGAAAGATAAATCTATTGAACCATCACCCGTGTACAAGACGAGGCTATTAGAGGCTCGACACAAAGGCAGTAACCCGGGTGTTACTAGAAGGTTCCGCGGGCCGCGAAGCGTCCCGAACGGGTCCTTCCCGAATTCGGTAGAAGGCAATTTGGTGGCAACCGAAAAGCCTTGAATCTGGTGCACTCAGCCTAGTTTGGTGCTGTGAGAGTACGACGGCTTATGCCAGCTATGCTTGCTTGCCTCTACTTTATCATGCTATTTCTAGCATAGGATAATCATATGCATGCATGAATTGCTTGATTTCCTAGGCTAGGTGCTTTCCTATATTTTATTTTAGTTATAGCACCGAGCTAGGTTGCGTGCACCGAATTCTGGCTTTTCGGTTGCCACCGAATTGCCTTCTACCGAATTCGGTAAGGATCTGTTCGGGACGCTTCGCGACCCGCGGAACCTTCGCGTAACACCTGGTTACGGGGCCTTGTGTCGAGCCTATATATAGCCTCGTGTTGTACCTAGGTGGACATTCAATTCAATTCAATTTGAATCATCTTTTCTGAGCTCGATCCCAGATCCTCACACTTGGTCATCAGAGCGGGTTTACACGCGAGGTCTTCAACCGCTTAGTTCCGGCCTTTAAAAACCGCGGGGGCGACGACGAAAGCGCCGATACGGGTATGTAAAACCAGTTCCGCGCAATTTTTCTAAGTACCCCTCGATTCGGTTTTCGAACACCCCTCAGATTTACTTGTGGAAAGGTTGGAGTTTCGACCGTTCGATCGAGTTTCATCTCAACGGCCCAGAGAATTTCGCCCAAAATAGTTGGAATTTGGAGCATCGGATCGATTTTCTCCTCAACGGCCGAGATCGGACGCGAATTTTGCCTAAGGGAGATTTACGCAACCTACACAATTCGCGCTCGTCGATTCTACAGTCAATTTGACTCGTAGTAAGTCGACCAGCACCTAGAATTCGACTATTTTCGTCGCGCATCTTCCTGTAAATCACCAAATGGACGGCCAAGGCGACAACTACGCGACTACGAGCGACATTGCGAGCCTCCGCACCGACATGGAGCAGACGCAGGCGACTCTTCGTCGACTCGAGGCTTTTCTGACAAGCCAACCATAGTTCTGTTGAACAAGAATGAATGAACTAAGAGTGAAATGAGTACAAGTATCAAAACCTAGGAATGTGTACCCCCTATAGGCTAACCCACTGTAGCCTAAAGAACTACAACAACATATATAATGTTTGACACACCCCCATAGGCGAAGTGGGGGAGAACTAGGGGTCACAAGACCAGTCAAGTAAAGCAAAACAAAGCAAGCTCAGGGTGGATCACAACGTCACCACACAATCCGAGCACAAGTGCAAGGCCACAAGGCCAGTTCACATGCGGGAGTACAGATATATATATAAGACTAAACATCAAGAGCAGTGATATATATATGTAACAGTACAAAGAGGGTCAAGAGGAGAGCAAGTGAGGCAAGACAGACACAAGACCCAGCTGGGTACAGCAGCGCTGATGATCACAAGGCGGAAGTGCCTTGGTGAAGACATCAGCAGTGTTGGCCTCAGAGGCCACGTACGCAAGTCGCAACTGACCACGGTGCTGTAGCTCACGAGCAAGGAAGTAGCGGAGAGCAATGTGCTTTGTTCTGTGCTCCAGTCTCTGCTCCCGACACAAGGCCAGCATGGCCTTGTTGTCGACGTACAGGACTGGAGGAGAACGAGGCGGCTCTCCAAGGTCGGTCAGCAGGTAGGTGAGCCAGCAAAGCTCCTGAGCAGCCATGGCCCCCGCGTAGATCTCAGCCTCACAATTGGAGCCAAGAGCAGAAGACAAGCGAGTAGCCCGCCACGAAACAGAGCCGGAACCAAGGCTGAAGGTGTAACCCTGTGACGACCGCTGCGTAGCCTGGTCGTCAGCCCAAGAAGCGTCTGCGTGTCCAGTGAGGACCACTGGACTCCGCCCTCCAAGCACTAGTCCCATGCCCGACGTACTGCACAAGTAGCGCAAAACCCTCTTCGCTGCAGCCATGTGCTCTGGTCGGTGTCTCCCAGGAGCAACATAGCGTGCAAGAATGCTAAGAGGGTATGCAAGGTCAGGTCGTGTGCAGGTCATCAGGTACATGAGACAGCCAACAAGCTCTGGGTACGGGCCACTCGACTCTACGGACTCATCCGAAGGCAGAGCTGAGAGCGAGTGGCGAGTAGACAGAGGAGTGGCCTGAGGCGAGGAGTACGTGAAGCCGAAGCGCTGAAGGACCTGCTGCACCATGTGTGACTGAGTCAGGGTAATGGTGCGGCGTGCTCTGTCCCGGGTGATCTGCAAGCCAAGGTAGCTGCGTAGTTCACCCAGGTCAGTGCACGTGTGTCTCTTCTGCAGCTCGGACTTCACGTAGGCGAGTCCAGTAGTGTCAGCTGTGGCAAAGACCAAGTCGTCGACGTACACGAGGATGTAGAACGGCGGCAGAGAGGTGTCGGTGTGCAGAAACAGCGACGGGTCGGCAGTAGACGGAGCAAACCCAAGAGCCGCAAGCGTAGTCCTCAGTGTGTCGTGCCACTCACGTGGCGCCTGGCGGAGACCGTAGACTGGACGCCGGAGACTCCACTGGGTACCAGGAGGGAAAGACCCAGTGAAGCCAGGTGGGCGGCGCAGCCAGATCTCCTCGTGCAGGCTGCCCTGCAGGAAAGCTGTGCTGAAGTCGAGAGAGTGCAGCTCGTAGTCACGGAGAGCAGCAACGTGCAGCAGTACCCGAAGAGTGGTCATCTTCGGGGTGGGGGAGAAGGTCTGAAAGTAGTCAACTCCCTGCCGCTGACTGAAGCCACGAGCCACGTAACGCGCCTTGAAGACAGGCGGAGAACCCGGCGGCCGCTTCACCCTGAAGATCCACATGCCACTGACGATGTTCGCCCCAGGAGGGGGGACAGCGTCAACGTAGGTGCCTGTGGACTTCCAGGAAGCCATCTCTGCATCCATAGCTGCCTGCCACTGAGAGGAGTAGGGACCCTCTATCGCCTCCGCGTAAGAGCGCGGAGTCGGGATGTCAAGTGCATCCGGGTCTCCCTCAGGGGTAAGCAGTACGGACACGAGATGAGGTGAAGCAGTTGCCAGACACTGGAACTCCTCCTGCCTGTCCTCAAAGACGTCCGTGCCAAGGGCACACTCACCCCCGACGGACGGAGGACAGACAGACTCAGACTCAGCGACAAGACTAGCAGCGTAGTCTAAGCGACAACGAGCAGCAAAGTTGACGAGCTCAGTAACGAGAGTAGACGCAGTAGTAGACTCGAAAGAAGGGTCAGTGACAACAGTAGCAAGGAGACGCGTGATAGTAGGACTTGCAGCACGAAGAGAGTCCGACTCAGGGTCGGCGAGAGCAGGAAGAGAGGACGCAGGAGGAGAAGGCAAAGGGGCACGCAGAGGAGTAGTAGACGGACGTAGAGACATCCGGTGCGTGCCAGGGGCAGGAGGAGGATGCTGGCGCGAACTACGAGCACTATCGTTAGAAGGACGGACAGGCGACGACGGACGAGACGCAGACTCACGACGCTCAGTAAGACCGCCAGTAGGACCAGTGTAAGGAGAAGGAGCAGGTAGTGGGGAGGCCGGCTGCAACTGTAACTGTGACGGGACAGGTTGTGAACACGCTAAGGGAGGAGGACCAGGAGGAGGCGAGAGACCAAGAACCTGCTGAAGGAGCGGAAAGAAGTACGGCTGAGGGCGCGCGGCGACTCCAGACACAGCAGGGACAGCACCTGTATCCCCAGCGGAAGTACCAGAACCAGCAGCAGCTCCAACGCCCAGGTCCTCAGTACTAGCCTCAGCACCAACGCCCGAGTCCTCAGCACCAGCAGTGGCTCCAACACCAGGGTCCAGAGCACCTGCCGCAGCTCCAACACCCGGGTCCTCAGCACCAGCAGGGACTCCGACACCAGGGTCCACAGCACCAGCCGCAGCTCCAACGCCAGGGTCCGCAGCACCAGCCGCAGCCCCAACGCCCGGGTCCTCAGCACCAGCAGCACCTCCAACCCTCGGGTCCGCAGCACCAGCAGCAGCTCCAACGCCAGGGTCCGCAGCACCAGCAGCAGCTCCAATGCCAGGGTCCGCAGCACCAGCAGCAGCTGCAACGCCCGGGTCCGTAGCACCAGGGGCAGCCGGGTCCGTGAGACGAGGTGCACCACTCCGAAGTGTGCAACGGCGCTCGTACCACTCACGGATCCGCTCACGAGAGGGGAGCTCCCGACTAGGAGGAGAAGTACCAGCCCCAGTCCCTGTAGTGCGCCTGGTCCCAGAGGTAACACTCCGGAGGCTGCAGTACTGTAAGTACCACTCACGCAACTGCTCCGAGGAGAGGTCGCGTCCAGGTGTAGCACCCTCAAGCCCAGCACCGCAAGGCTCAGCACCCCCAGTCACCGCACCCCCAGGCTCAGCACCCCCAGGCTCAGTACCCCCAGTGTCCGCACCCCCCAGGCTCAGCACCCCCAGAGTCCGCACCCCCAGGCTCAGCACCCCCAGAGTCAGCACCCCCAGGCTCAGCACCCCCAATCTCCGCACCCCCAGGCTCAGCACTCCCAGCAGGATGAGAGTCGACAGCAACCTCAACAGGCTCGACCGGGTCTACCTGAGACACACCTGAGGGAGCGGCACCCTGAGGGGGGAGGGGGTCTACGACAGCAGCACCTGGCGCGAGGAAGAGAGGCGGGGGTGGGAGCGGGGCAGTGCGGTAGGGAAAGAGGCGGTAGTAGGGGACAGACTCGTCAAAAGTGACGTCCTGAGAGGGCAAGACCCGGCGCGAGGTGGCGTGGTAAAACTGCCAACCAGGCGCGTCCGGAACAAAGCCGAGGAAGACGTAGGGAACAGCACGAGAGGAGAGCTTGTCCGCAGACGAATCGCGCACAAAAGCTCGAGATCCCCAGACTCGGAAACGCGACGCATCGCCAACCTCCCCCGTCCACAGCAGTGTGGGCGAGGTCTCCGGCAAGGAGACACGGGGCAAGAGGTTCAGCTGATGCGCAGCGTACCGGACCGCAAACGGCCACAGAAAGTGGGGGGCAGCCGCATGGATCAAGGAGGTACGAGCGACCTCCATGACCAGGCCAATGCGGCGCTCCGCAACCCCATTCTGCTGTGGAGAGGCCGGAATCGTGAACGACTGCTCAATGCCGTGCTCAGCACAGTAGGCTGCCAAGAGGTCGGAGGAGAACTCACCACCTCTGTCAGAGTGCAAGCGCAGGACAGGAAAGTCCGAGCGGAAAAGCTCGCTGAGCTGGAGACGAGCTCTGCGGATCCAAGGGATCAAAACATCAGGGACCTCACCCTTGGCTCGCAAGGGGAAGACCGTGGTGTAGCGCGAGTAGTCGTCAACAACGATCAGGAAGTACCTCTCCTGACCCTGACCACGGACGCGGGCTGGGCCCCACACGTCCATGTGGAGCGTCTGCAAAGGAGCAGTCGTCGGGGGAAACGAGGAGGAGTGAGGAGCGGCGCGCTGCCGCCCCTCGACACAGGGAAGACAGGGAGGAGCAGGCGAGGGTGGGAGGGGAGGGAGGACCCTGGGAAGACCAGAGACAAGGTACCGGGAGTGCATGGCATGAAGGCGCTGCACAGACGGGTGGCCCAGTCGGTGGTGCCAGAGGACAGTCTCGTGCGCTAGAGAGCGACACGAGCAGGGGGCGGACAGCTCACCTGACGCGGACGCAGACGCAGACGCAGCGACCTGAGGGGGGGCAGTAGTCAGTGTGTACAGATCCGACCTCGGCTGCCGGGTGAAGGTAGCCAAGTGGCGGCCTGTACGGGCACACGTGCAGTGTGTGACACGCTCGTAGGCAGGGGTGAACTGGTGAACACCCGCGTCCTGTAGTGCACAACCTGCCACCAAGTTCGTAGAGAACGAGGGGAGGTGGAGACCTGACAGTGTGCCCGACGGGACTGCAGGACAGGGAAGGACAGTGGAGGAGGTCGCAAGGACCGGACCCCCAGAGGGGTCAGCGAGGGAGACAGCAACTGGCCGAGCAAGGGGCTCAAGGGCAGTGCGGTCACGAAAGAAACAGCGAGAGGCACCTGAATCCAGTGTGAAGGTGTGCAGTGCTGCAGTCGACACAGTACTAGGGGGGGCAGTACTAAGGCCACCCCCCCCCCCCGTGCTGAGAGTACCACTCACGGACCTCCTGGGGCGACGGAGTGTGCTGCTGGCCCTAGCCACCGCCAGTGCCTCCACGACCACCCTCGCCGCTACCACCTCCTCGACCACCCCAACCCCGGCCGCTGCCTCGTCCACCGCCACCCCCACCACCTCCTCTGCCCCGGCCACCTCCCCCGCCGCTGCCGCCACCCCCCCCACTGCTGCCACCTCCCCCACCCGCGCCACCCCCCCCGCCACCACCACCTCCCCCACCACCGCCACCCCCGCTTTCACCACCACCGCCCTTGCCCCCCTTGCCCTTGCCGCTGCGGCGCCCACTCGAAGCAGACGCAGTCCCGACCTTCTCAGCACCAAGGAGGTCGACAGCAGCAGCAGAGGCAACACAGGGAAGAAGGGGGGAGGGAGAACACCCCTCAAAGAACGGGGTACGGGGGTCACCGCGAGAGGCACCTACAGCGACTATGCTAGCCTCAGCTGCAAGCAGTTCCTTCTCGAGGAGGGCAATGGTGAGCTCGGTGGGGCAGCGAGCTAGGAAGTGGTCCCCGACTGAGCGCAGAGTGTCAGGGAGGCGCGTGACTAGGTGGTAGAGAGTGAGCCAGAGCGGGGGTGGGTTTTTGGCAAGGAACTCATCAGGCATAGCGGCGCGGAAGCGAGCCTCACTAGTGCGGAGGTGGGTAATGAGATCAGCGACAGTGTGGAAGGAAGCTAGGTCGGGGAACAGGTAGGGAAGAGAGAGACGGCCTAGAGCGGCAGAGGCCGGCGAGGAGTAGCGGGCAACGACAGCAGTGTACAGTGCCTGTGCAGTCTTGTGCTGCCCAAAGTGCTCGCGCTCATCTATCGGCAGAGAGTTGCGAATAGCGAAGCGAGTATGGGCGTCACGAGTCTGCCACTGTGAGCGGGCAGTGCTGTCAGCAGTAGCAGCAGGAGCAGTAGCGTGGCCTAAGGCATGATCGTACAGCGAGATGTCTTCCTTGGCAGTGAGCTGTAGGAAGAGGTGTAGGTCATCAAGCCAGGTGTCGAACTTCACTGGGCGGCCCTCAGTATCGAAGGCTAGGACAGGAGGGCTAGCCATAGTAGCAGCAGTAGGAAAAACAGTAGGAGCAGTAGGGTAGGTAGGGCGGCGCGGCTCGGTACAGGTAGGGCGGCGCGGCTCGGTATAGGTAGGGCGGCGCGGCTCAAGTCGGGCGGCGCGGCTTGGTTCGGGCGGCTCGGGTCGGGCGGCGCGGCTCGGTTCGGGCGGCTCGGTTCGGGCGGCTCGGGTCGGTTAGGGCTGGCGGCTCGGGTCGGGCGGCTCGGTTCCGTTAGGGCTGGGCGGCTCGGGTCGGCTCGGTTCGGGCTGCTCGGTCTGGGTGGGGCCGTTCGGGGCCACTAAGGGCGAGCGCGGGGAGCGGGTGGGGCCGTGAGGGACGAGCGCGGGGCCGACGTGGGTGGTAAGGGCGAGCGCGGGGCCTATCGGGGCCGTGAGGGACGAGCGCGGGGCAGATCGGGGCCGTAAGGGACGAGCGCGGGGCCGACGTGTGCCTCTAAGGGCGAGCGCGGGGCCTATCGGGGCCGTGAGGGACGAGCGCGGGGCCGATCGGGGCCGGTAAGGACGAGCGCGGGGCCGACGCGGGCCTCTAGGGGTAAGCGCGGGGCCGATTCGGGGCCTCTAATAGCGAGCGCGGGGCCGACCGAGGCCTCTAGGTGCGAGAGCGCGGGGCCGACGGGGCCTCTAGGGGCGTGAAAGCCGAGGCGCCCTAGGGCGCAGGTAGGTAGGTAGGTAGTGGTGGGCCAAAAAAAATCGGTCCTAGGAAGGACCTGCTCTATACCATGTTGAACAAGAATGAATGAACTAAGAGTGAAATGAGTACAAGTATCAAAACCTAGGAATGTGTACCCCCTATAGGCTAACCCACTGTAGCCTAAACAACTACAACAACATATATAATGTTTGACAGGTTCGCCACCACAGCAGCAGCAACCACAGCGACTGCAGCATCGACAACTCCAGCAGCAGTGGCGACACCGACATTTCACGGACCAATGGCACCACTGTCGCCGAACCTCGAAGCAGCACGACCGAGGCTCCCGGAGGCGTTCGATCCAAGCGCGAAGGGATCCGACGTCCGGCGATTCGTGGCCACCCTCGAAATTTACTTCGAGGCCATTGGCTGTTCGACCCCGCAACACGACGCAGCAAGGATTCGGCTCGCAGCGACACTGTTACGTGGACCGGCTCTCGAATGGATTTACTACACCGACGTAGCCCGCGGGGAGAAAACGTGGCAGCAGTTTCGGGCAGATTTAATCGAGCGTTTCGAACCAATTAATACAACCTACATGGCGCGGCAGCAGATACACCGACACAAGCAATACAGTAGTGTAACACAGTACACGCAGCAGATGGAGTTACTGTTCAACCGCATCACCGACCTGACCGAAGGCGAAAAAATCCAGGCGTACACCGAAGGATTAAAAATGGAGATTTGGCGGCAGGTGATTGCGGCGAATTACAACAGCTACAGAGACATCGTGCGTGCTGCCGAGCGATACGACGCGCTGACTCGAAGTCAACCCGAAACACGACGCTTCACGCCAAACCGTACATTCGGCACGGAGCGATCGGCACACCCCACGTTCACCGAACCGATGGATATCGACAAATACGACGCGAAGCAGCAGCCGACAAAATGCGAATTTTACGGCGCAGCAGGACATCAGTTTTTGTCGTGCTACAAAATGAAGAAAGCACGTGCGGCACTCCGGGACGGAAACAGTGGAGCACCCTCGAAGTCAAAAAACGGGAATCGCCAGTAGCCGCGGATCGACCTGGCGATCGCGTAAAGATCCGAAAAGCAGGAAAAGGCGACGACGTCGCGACTTCGGAGCGGGTGAAAAAAGGAGAAAATGATGGCGCGAATTTAAAACGTCACGACCGGCCGGCATCAGGGGAAATCGCCGAGGCGAATGGAGGCTCCGCGAAAAAAGACTCTGCACCGACCGGGAAACTCCAGCCGAACACCCACGAAAGTAAGAATCCGTTAAAAGTATCCTATAAAGATGCTCTAACGAAGAATATTGCTTCTCGTGGTTTACAAGCCTTCAAAAAATTCAGGGGAGGTCTAGAGGCCAAGAAAACGCCTTTAGAAATCATTCAGGTACCTGAGAAGTTGGTGTCAGAACATTATAGCTTATGCTTTTGTGTAGGCTATAGTGGGGTATCCCATAGGGGGTACAACCCTATTAGGGTTAGTACTTGTACCCACTTCACTCATAGTTCATTCATTCGCGTTCACTCTTTCACATGGAATCAGAGCAGGTCCCCTCCTAGGGACTGTTCCCAGGGCCCACCGAAGCGTGCCCCGAGGCGCGCGTTCCTTTTTTTTTTAGCGACCCTCCGTGTCGCCCCTAGCGGCCCGTTACGCCGCCCTTACCTACGCGGCCCCGCCGCCCTTACCTACGCGGCCCCGCCGCCCTTACCTACGCGGACCCGCCGCCCTTACGTCGCGGCCCCGCCGCCCTCACGTCGCGGCCCCGCCGCCCTCACGTCGCGGCCCCGCCGCACTCACGTCGCGGCCCCGCCGCCCTCACGTCGCGGCCCCGCCGCCCTCACGTCGCGGCCCCGCCGCCCTCACGTCGAGGCCCCGCCGCCCTCACGTTGCGGCCCCGCCGCCCTTACGTCGCGGCCCCGCCGCCCTCACGTCGCGGCCCCGCCGCCTCACCTTCGCGGCCCCGCCGCCCTCACGTAGCGGCCCCGCCGCCTCACCTTCACGGCCCCGCCGCCCTCACCTACGCGGCCCCGCCGCCCTCACCTTCGCGGCCTCGCCGCCCGTGCCTACGCGGCCCCGCCGCCTTCTCCTACGCGGCCGCGCCGCCCTCACGTCACGGCCCCGCTGCCCACACCTTCGCGGCCCCGCCGGTCTCCCCTCCTGCCGAGCCGCCCGAGCAGCCGCCCGCCACGCCGCCCGGTACCGGAGCAGCCGAGCCGCCCAGCAGCAGCCGCCTGGCCGCCTGGCCGCCGAGCCGCAGTTCAGCCGAGCCGCCCAGCAGCAGCCGCCGAGCCGCCGGGCCGCCGAGCCGCAGTACAGCCGAGCCGCCCAGCAGCCGCCGCCGAGCCGCCGGGCCGCCGAGCCGCAGTACCGCCGAGCCGCCCCGCAGCCGAGCCGCACTACTGCCGAGCCGCCCGACCTGCCCTGTCTGGTGAGCACAGCCCCACTGCTACTGCGTGCCCTTCCCCCACTGCTTCCACTGCTAGTCTGTCGTCATGGCTACCCCTAGTGTCCTCGCTTTTGACGCTGAGGGTCGAGCCATTGACTTTGAGGTCTGGGTCGACGACCTGCAGCTGTTTTTACAGTGCGATAGGGCGGACGGTCTTTCTCTCTTTGACCTCACCTCTGGCGCCTCCCCTGCTCCTGCTGCTGATGCTGACCCCACTGTTCGCTCTCAGTGGGCCACCCGCGATGCTGCTGCACGTCTTGCTGTGCGTCGCCACCTGCCTACCACTGAGCGCGCGCACTTTAGTCAGTACAAGAGTGCTCAGACCTTGTACGACGCTGTAGTTGCGCGCTACTCTTCCCCTGCCACTGCTGCACTGAGCCGCCTCATGCCACCGTACCTCTTTCCTGACCTTGCTGCCTTTCCTACAGACGCTGACCTCATCACGCACCTCCGCACTTCTGACACTCGCTACCGCGCCGCACTTCCTGCTCAGTTCTGCGCCAAGAACCCCCCCCCCCATGTACATTGCTCTCTATTACATAGTCACTCGCCTCCCTGACTCCCTTCGCGTAGTCAGGGACCACTTCCTCTCAGTCTGTCCCACCACCCTCACTGTCGAGCACCTCGATAAGGCCCTCCTAGCGGCGGAGAAGAGCATAGTCGCTGTAGGAGCCTCTCGTGGTGACCCGCGCACCCCCATCTTTGAGGGGTGTTCTCCTTCCCCCCTGCTGCCCTCTGTTGCCTCTGCTGCTGCTGCCGACCTGCTTGGTCTTGAGTTGGTCGGCGCGGCGTCTGCCCCTAGCGGGAGACGCCGCCCTGGCAAGGGCAAGGGGGGCAAGGGCGCGGGTGGAGCTGGCGGGGGCGGTGGAGGTGGCAGTGGCGGTGGCGGAGGGAGTGGGGGTGGCGGTGAGAGTGGTGGTGGGGGTGGTGGTGGTGTTGGTGGCAGCGGAGGCGGCGGCGGTGGCGGCGGCGGCGGTGGGAGCGGAGGCGGCGGTGGTGGCGGAGGTGGAGGCGGCGGTGGCGGAGGAGGTGGAGCCGGTCAGGGTAGTGCCCCGCAGCGGAGCGGCTCTGGTGGTGGTCAGCGCCAGCAGCAGCAGCAGCAGCAGCGTTCTTGGGACATCCCCCCGCCTCAGCAGCTCCGTGAGTGGTACACGCAGCGTCAGCGTGGTGGGGGTCTTGGCCCGTGCACCTACGTTCTTCGTTCCGGCGACCGCGTGGGTGAGCAGTGTGGGGGTGCCCACTCCACCCAGCGCTGCTTTGGCCGCCTGACGGACGCTTGGCGTCAGCAGTTCCCCAAGGCTAGTGAGATTCCCCGCTGGGGAGAGTTGTCTAGGACTGGCGTAGCGATCTTTGATCTTGACTTTGATGCTATCCTTGCTGCCATGTATGCTGTGACTAATAGTGATGAGGGTGACTGTTACCGGTGTTTCCCGCCCGACCCGGGCATTGGTACTGCTGCGCTAGGTGCTTGTGAGGCTACTGCTCTAGATGTTAGTGCGTCTGCACTCTCAGGTACTGGTGAGGCTGCGCTCTCAGGTACTGTGTCGGCTTCGGCCTCCCTCACCTTCACACTTGACTCAAGGGCTTCTCGCTCCTTCTTTCGAGACCGCACCACACTCACGCCGCTTGGTCGGCCGGATGCAGTCTCCCTGGCTGACCCCTCTGGGGGTCCTGTCCTTTCTCACTTCTCCACTGTCCTCCCGTGTCCGGCTGCCCCCTCGGGCACCCTGTCGGGTCTGTACCTCCCCTCGTTCTCGACAAACTTGGTGAGTGGTGCTGACCTGCAGGATGCGGGGGTTCACCAGTTTACTCCTGTGAGTCAGCGGGGAACCCACTGCTCGGACGCCCGCACAGGCCGACACCTAGCCACATTTTCGAGTCGGCCCGGGTCGAGTCTCTACACCCTGACCACTGAGTCTCCTCCAGTCCCTACGTCTGGCCAGGTAGCTGCGTCGGGTAAGGTGTTTGCTGCTGCGTCCAGGTCTGGTCCTGAGTCTGCCCCCTGCTCGTGTCGCCTCCTGTCTCACGAGACTCTCTTGTGGCACCACCGTCTTTGCCACCCCTCCTTGCCTCGTCTTCGGGGCATGGCTTCCCGTGTCCTTGTCTCTGGTCTCCCCCGGTCTCTCCCTCCCCTTCCTTCGGGGCCAGGACCTTCCTATGTCCCCTGTGTCGAGGGGCGGCTCCGGGCTGCCCCTCACTCCTCCCATTTTCCACCGAGAGAGGCTCCTCTGCAGACGCTTCACATGGACGTGTGGGGCCCGGCCCGCGTCCGTGGACAGGGTCACGAGCGCTACTTCCTGCTGGTGGTTGACGACTACTCGCGTTACACCACGGTCTTCCCCTTGCGCAGCAAGGGTGATGTCAATGGGGTGTTGATCGACTGGATCCGCGCAGCTCGTCTCCAGCTCAGGAGGAGGTGGAGAGTTCTCCTCTGGCCTTCTGCGAGCCTACTGTCGTGCACGAGGCATCCGCCAGACCTTCACGCTTCCGGACTCTCCACAGCATAATGGGATTGCTGAGCGCCGCATTGGCATGGTCATGGACGTCGCTCATACGTCCATGATGCATGCGGCTGCCCCCCATTTTTTGTGGCCGTTTGCGGTTCGGTACGCGGCGCATCAGCTCAACCTTCACCCTAGGGTCTCCCGGCCGGAGACCTCCCCAGCTCTGGTGTGGACGGGGAAGGTCAGTGATGCGTCTGCGTTCCGTGTCTGGGGATCTCGGGCGTTTGTCCGCGACTTGTCTGCGGACAAGCTGTCCCCTCGTGGTGCTCCCTGTGTCTTCCTAGGCTTCCCCCCTGACGCCCCAGGGTGGCAGTTCTACCACCCCTCCTCTCGTCGTGTTCTGTCCTCCCAGGACGTCACGTTCGACGAGTCCGTCCCCTTCTACCGCCTCTTCCCCTACCGCACTCCTTCCCTCCCCCTGCCACCGCACTTCCTTGTGCCTGGTCCCCCCCCGGTAGACCCCCTTCCCCCTCAGGGTCCTGCCCCTTCAGGTGTGTCCCAGGTAGATGCAGTCGAGCCGGTCGAGGTTGCTGGTGACTCAGGTACTGCTCGGGGTGCTGAGCCTGGGGGTGCTGAGCCTGGGGGTGCTGACTCTGGGGGTGCTGAGTCTGGGGGTGCTGAGCCTGGGGGTGCAGAGCCTGGGGGTGCTGACTCTGGGGGTGCTGAGTCTGGGGGTGCTGCGCGCGGGGGTGCTGAGCCTGGGGGTGCTGCGTCTGGAGCTGCTGAGCCTGGAGGTGTGGAGCCTGCGGCCACTGGACCTCCCCTTGTGGCGTCTGGCGATGCTGGGCCTGGAGGTTCTCCGGGTGTTTCGTCTCGGCGGGAGCCACTCTCCCCACAGGAGCTGCGTGAGTGGTTTGCTCGCCGCTGGAGGCGTACTGTTGGAGCTGGTGCTTCTTCGACCGCTGAGGGTGCTGGTGCCGCCGGTCCCGGAGCTGCTGGGCCTGCGGGTCCGCCTGGAGCTGGAGCTGCTGAGGGTGTTGGTTCTGAGACTACTACTGTCAGTCCTGGTGGTGGTCGTGCTGCGAGTGCTGCTGGTGCTGCTGGAGGTCCTGCCGCTGGAGGTGCTGTTGGCGCTGGTGCTGCCGGAGGTGCTGAGGGTGCTGGTGCTGTCCCTGCTGTGTCTGGTGCCGCCGCGCGGCCTCGCCCGTACTTCGTTCTGCTCCTGCAGCAGGTTCTTGGTCCTTCTCCTCCTGTAGAGTGTCCACCGCCTGTCCTGTCATAGTCACAGTTAGAGCCTGCCTCCCCACCGCCTGCTCTCTCTCCTTACACTGGTCCTACTGGAGGTCTTACTGAGCGTCGTGACCCTGCGTCTCGTCCCACGTTGCCTGTCCGTACTGCTCGCGCTAGTGGTCGTGGTTCGCGTCAGCGTCCTCCTCCTGTCCCTGGCACGCACCGGATGTCTCTGCGTCTCTCCACTGCTCCTCTGCGTGCCCCTTTGCCTTCTCCTCCTGAGTCCTCTCTTCCTGCGCTTGCCGACCCGGCGTCGGACTCCCTTCGTGCTGCCAGTCCTACTGTCACGCGTCTCCTTGCTACTGTCGTCACTGACCCCTCTTTTGAGTCCACTGCTGCGTCTGCTCTTGTTGATGAGCTCGTCCACTTTGCTGCTCGCTGTCGTCTGGACTATGCTGCTAGTCTTGTTGCTTAGTCTGCATCTGTCTGTCCTCAGTCCGTCGGGGGTGAGTGTGCTCTTGGCACGGACGTCCTTGAGGACAGGCAGGAGGAGTTTCAGTGTCGGGCTGCTGCTTCACCTCATCTCGCGTCTGTACTGCTTGCCCCTGAGGGAGACCCGGATGCACTAGACATCCCGACTCTGCGCTCTTACGCGGAGGCCGTAGAGGGTCCCTACTCGTCTCAGTGGCAGGCAGCTATGGATGCAGAGATGGCTTCCTGGAAGTCCACAGGCACCTACGTTGACGCGGTTCCCCCTCGTGGGGCGAACATAGTCAGTGGGATGTGGATCTTCACGGTGAAGCGGCCGCCGGGCTCTCCACTTGTCTTCAAGGCGCGGTACGTGGCTCGTGGCTTTAGTCAGTGGCAGGGAGTTGACTACTTTCAGACCTTCTCTCCCACCCCGAAGATGACCACTCTTTGGGTGCTGCTGCACATAGCCGCTCAGCGCGACTACAAGCTCCACTCTCTTGACTTCAGCACTGCTTTCTTGCAGGGTAGCCTGCACGAGGAGATCTGGCTCCGCCGTCCACCTGGCTTCACTACGACTTTCCCTCCTGGCACCCAGTGGAGCCTCCGACGGCCAGTCTATGGTCTCCGCCAGGCACCGCGTGAGTGGCACGACACACTGAGGACTACGCTTGCGGCTCTTGGGTTTGCTCCCTCTAGTGCCGACCCGTTGCTGTTTCTGCGCACCGACACTTCTCTGCCGCCGTTCTACATCCTCGTGTACGTCGACGACTTGGTCTTTGCCACATCGGACACTGCTGGACTCGCCTACGTGAAGTCCGAGCTACTGAAGAGACACACGTGCACAGACCTGCGTGAACTGCGTAGCTACCTTGGCTTGCAGATCACTCGGGACTGAGCACGCCGCACCATTACCTTGACTTAGTCACACATGGTGCAGCAGGTCCTTCAGCGCTTCGGCTTCACGTACTCCTCGCCTCAGGCCACTCCTCTGTCTACTCGCCACTCGCTCTCAGCTCTGCCTTCGGATGAGTCCGTAGAGTCGAGTGGCCCGTACCCAGAGCTTGTTGGCTGCCTCATGTACCTGATGACCTGCACACGACCTGACCTTGCATACCCTCTTAGCATCTTGGCACGCTATGTTGCTCCTGGGAGACACCGACCAGAGCACATGGCTGCAGCGAAGAGGGTGTTGCGCTACTTGTGCAGTTCGTCGGGCATGGGGCTAGTGCTTGGAGGGCGGAGTCCAGTGGTCCTCACTGGGCACGCGGACGCTTCTTGGGCTGACGACCAGGCTACTCAGCGGTCGTCGCAGGGTTACACCTTCAGTCTTGGTTCCGGCTCTGTTTTGTGGCGAGCTACTCGCTCGTCTTCTGTTCTCGGCTCCAGTTGTGAGGCTGAGATTTACGCCAGGGCCATGGCTGCTCAGGAGCTTTGTTGGCTCACCTACCTGCTGACTGACCTTGGAGAGCCGCCTCGTTCTCCTCCAGTGCTGTACGTAGACAACAAGGCCATGCTGGCCTTGTGTCGAGAGCAGCGCCTGGAGCACAGAACGAAGCACATTGCTCTCCGCTACTTTCTTGCTCGTGAGCTGCAGCAGCGTGGTCAAATGCGACTTGCGTACGTGGCCTCTGAGGCCAACACTACTGATGTTTTCACCAAGGCACTTCCGCCTCGTGATCATCAGCGTTTCTGCACTCAGCTGGGACTTGTCCCAGTCTTGCCTCACTTGTACACCTCTTGACCTTACTTGTACTCTTGCATATATATATATACCTGCTCTTGCTTGTTTAGACTTATATATATATGTCTCCTCCTGCATGTGAACTGGCCTTGTGGCCTTGACCTTGTGCTCAGACTGTGTGGTGACGTTGTGATCCACCCTGAGCTTGCTTTGCTTTGCTTTACTTGACTGGTCTTGTGACCCCTTGTTCTCCCCCACTTTGCCTATGGGGGTGTGTCCGAACATTATAGCTTATGCTTTTGTGTAGGCTATAGTGGGGTATCCCATAGGGGGTACAACCCAATTAGGGTTAGTACTTGTACCCACTTCATTCATAGTTCATTCATTCGCGTTCACTCTTTCACAGTTGGGCAAAGTACTACGGAGCGTAGAAAAGGGTCGTGCGTTCCGTGGAATTAATATTCTCTCCCCGCAGCATAGTGTTAAGGCTCCCCGTCACCCACAGGTGAAGCCTACACAGCTGCCAAGGCTTAGAGGAGACATCCAGGCTCAGGAAAAATAATACAAGCCTCGGAAAAATCCTCCTACCCCCCAGGTGAAGTTGGAAAGCGCTGAGTCAGGTAAAGGAAAAAGGGAAGGTATTAAGTTTGATGTACCCTATGATCCTGTTAACGAGACCCTCTTTGGCTACTCAGCACAGCACAAACCACTACTCCTCGAGGTGTTATGCAATGGGCGACGCCTCTAGGCACTGGTGGACAGCGGTGCATCTCACTCGGTGTGTGACCGCGGAGCATTGGAGAAAATTGGAGAGAAGGCGGAAGAGACCCAGTTTTCAGCAACCATGGTGGACGGTACGAAGCTTCCTATCCACAGCGAAACATCATTGCAACTGCATATAGGTGCGTTGAGGTGGAAGCCGAAGCTACGAGTCACCAACATCAAAGGATTAGATTTTATCTTGGGGCGAGATTTCTTGAAGCAGTTCAACCCCGAGATCGATTGGGTCAACAGCAAGGTGTGCATCTACAACAACGGGAAACGAGTGGAGCTGGGAAGCTGGACGGATACAGGGGACATACCTGAAACGACACTAGCACGGTTCGAACAGACGGTGAACAAGAGTAACACGTGTTACCTAGCACTGGTTATGGCAGCAGCAGAGGAGGAGAAGCCGAGTTTCGAGCTACCTGCAGCAGTGAAAGAGGTCTTGGAGCAGTACAAGGATATAATGCCCAATGACCTACCTGCAGGCGTACCTCCAGCACGCACCCACGAGCACGAGATCGTGGAGGATCCAGGTACGAAACCCGTCTCACGTGCACCATACCGACTGAGTCCGACTGAACTGACAGACATGAAAAAACAAATAGAGTATCTACTGGACAGACAACTGATCCGCCCATCCACCTCTCCCTACGGCGCACCAATTCTCTTCACTCCAAAACCAGACGGCAGTCTACGGATGTGCATCGACTACCGCGCACTGAACAAACAGACAGTCAAAAACAAATATCCCGTACCGCGCATAGACGACCTACTCGATCAATTGCGTGGAGCAACAGTATTTTCGAAGCTGGACCTACGGTCAGGCTACTGGCAGATCAAGATGGCAGACAACTCCGTCCACAAGACAGCGTTCCGTACCAGATACGGCTCCTACGAATACTTGGTGATGCCGTTCGGACTCTGCAACGCACCAGCAACGTTTCAGGCGGAGATGAATCACATCTTACGACCCCTGCTGGACGAATGCGTGGTGGTGTACCTGGACGACATTCTCATCTACTCCAAGAACATGAAGGAGCACGTGGAGCATCTGCGGAAGGTGTTCGAGATCCTACGGAAAAACAAGTTCTACGTGAAGCTGTCAAAGAGCGACTTCGCCCTGAAGAAGGTGCATTTTCTCGGGCACATGGTGAGTGCAGAGGGCGTACACGTGGACCCACGGAAGATCGAAGCCGTCAAGAAGTGGAAAGTACCAGAGAACGTGAAGGAGTTACAGCAGTTCCTAGGCTTCGCCAACTACTACAACAGGTTCGTGCCGCAGTACGCTAAGATAGCAGCGCCACTAACCGACCTACTGAAAAAGGATACGCCCTACAAATGGGATACCCTTCATCAGCAAGCCATGGAGCAGCTACAGACAGCACTGACTACAGCGCCAGTACTCATCTTGCCGGATCCAGACAAGGACTACGTGGTGGAAGCAGACGCTAGTGACCAAGCAGTCGGAGCAGTACTGATGCAGGATCACGGACGCGGTTTGCAGCCCATCGCCTTCCTCAGTAAGAAGCTACACGGAGTAGAACTAAACTACCCCATTCACGACAAGGAAGCCTTAGCAATAGTCATAGCCTTCAAGGCGTGGAGGTGTTACCTAGAGGGAGCCAAGACTACAGTCTATACTGACCACTGCAGTCTCAAATACCTGAAGTCACAGCCGACACTCTCACGACGACAGGTGCGGTGGGTGGACTTCCTGGAAACTCACTTCCACTACGACATCGTCTACAAGCCCGGGCTACACAACAAGGCAGACGCGTTGAGCCGCCCCGGACATGTAGCAGGCATCCAGCTCGACGGGATGAACCCTCTGCTCAAGGGTCTATTCCAACATGGGTACTCCGTGGACGCAGAGATTGCTACAGCACAGACAAAGAAGCTATTACAGTGGGAGAAAGACTTAGCTGTAAGGAAGGGTTCAGGAAAGATTTGGGTACCGAATTACGCCCCGCTACGGCAGATCCTATTGGAGGAGTTTCACGACGTACCTTACGCAGGACATTTCGGGAGCAACAAGACGTTAGCAGGGATAGCGAAGTATTACTACTGGCCCGGGATGGCAGCAGACGTGCAGCAGTTCGTCACCTCTTGCGACACGTGCCAGCGGATGAAGAGCAGCAAGCAGAAAAAAGCAGGGTTACTTCAGCCTCTACCCATACCGGAGCAGCCATGGCAGGTCGTTAGCCTCGACTTCATCACCGGACTTCCTTCGACCTCACGGGGGCACGATTCCATCCTCGTAGTCATCGATAAGTTCTCCAAAATGGGTCACTTCATACCGACCAACGCCACACCTACAGCTGAAGCAACTGCTCGCCTCTTCTTCGACCGCATCATCACCATCCACGGCATCCCCGCTACACTTATCTCAGACAGAGACCCAAAATTCACCAGTAAGTTCTGGAAGGAGCTCATGGGACTGTTGGGGACAAAGCTTGCAATGTCTTCAACATACCACCCCCAGACTGACGGACAGACAGAGCGACTCAATCAAGTGGTTGAACAGTTACTGCGCACAGCTTGCAAGGACGACGTCAGCCACTGGGACACACAGTTACCGACCCTAGAGTTCGCTTACAACAACGCATCACATGCGGCCACAGGGAAAACTCCTTTCTTCTTGTGTTACGGACGGGAACCACTCACACCACAGCAGCCAACTACACCGGCACACGTCCAAGCCGCACATTACTTCGTCACCACCATGCAGCAGCTATGGGAGAAGACTCAGCGACGTCTCACCACGATGCAGAACTCCCAGAAGCAGTATGCCGATCGTCAGCGACGTGATCACTCAGTAGCAGTCGGAGATCAGGTGCTTCTTGACACGCGCAACTTGAACCTGTCTCACCTCCCATCCAAACTCCGGCCTCGCTTCTGTGGTCCTTTTCTCGTTGAGGCACAGGTGACACCAGTTACATTCCGCTTGCGCTTATCAGATACGTGGAAGCTTCACAATGCTTTCCATGTGCAGCTACTGAAACCCTACAAGGACCCCAACCAACAGTTCAAGGAACGGCACCTACCGCCACCTCCACCTGTTCTTGTACAGGATGAACCCGAGTACGAGATCGAGCGCGTTCTCTCTCATCAGTGCCGCGGCGGCAAGACCCTCGAGTTCTTGATACGCTGGAAGGGATACGACCCCACTGAGGACAGTTGGGTTGCAGAAGCTGATATGGGCAACGCACGCCGTGCTCTCAAGGACTATCTTGTCAAGCAGGGTGTATCTCACGCCACCCAGCTTTGAGGGGGGGACGTGTGAGAGTACGACGGCTTATGCCAGCTATGCTTGCCTGCCTTTACTTTATCATGCTATTTCTAGCATAGGATAATTATATGCATGCATGAATTGCTTGATTTCCTAGGCTAGTTGCTTTCCTATATTTTATTATAGTTATAGCACCGAGCTAGGTTGCGTGCACCGAATTCTGGCTTTTCGGTTGCCACCGAATTGCCTTCTACCGAATTCGGTAAGGATCCGTTCGGGACGCTACACGGCCCGCGGAACCTTCGCGTAACACC
This sequence comes from Closterium sp. NIES-65, assembly GCA_948144175.1. NCBI lineage: Eukaryota > Viridiplantae > Streptophyta > Zygnematophyceae > Desmidiales > Closteriaceae > Closterium > Closterium sp. NIES-65. The sequence continues at coordinate 2,998,751 of CANXME010002057.1, forward strand.
TGGTTACGGGGCCTTGTGTCGAGCCTATATATAGCCTCGTGTTGTACCCAGGTGAACATTCAATTCATTCAATTCGACTCAATTCTCATTCTCTTTTTTGAACTAGATCCTAGATCCTCACACTGCTCCTGCCCTGCGCGCCGCCCAGGCTACCCGTGCGCAGCCCGCTGTTGCCCCGCGCGCCCTAGGAGCTTCACACACAATACCGCTGCTTCTCCCGTCTTGACGATGCTTTTCGCGCAGAGCTTCCCAACACAACTGAGCTCCCCCGCTGGGCAGAGTTGCTTGTGCAGGGCGTGGATATCTTTTCTCTTGATTATGATGCTATCCTTGCTGCCATGTATGCGTTGACACGGAAGACACGGATGCACCAGACATCCCGACCCCGCGCTCTCACGCAGAGGTGATTACGGGTCCCTACTTCTCTCAATGGCAGACAGCCATGGACGCAGAGATGACATCCTGGAAGTCCACAGGCACTTACGTCGACGCAGTTCCCCCTCATGGGGCGAACATAGTCAATGGCATGTGGATTTTCAGGGTGAAGCGGCCGCCGAGTTCTCTGCCTGCCTTCAAGGCTCGTTACGTTGCACGAGGCTTCAGTCAGCGACAGGGAGTTGACTTCTTCAAGACCTTCTCCCTTTCCTTGAAGATGACTACTCTTCAGCTACTGCAGCACGTCGCCGCTCAGCGTAACTACGAGCTTCACTCTCTTCACTTCAGCACGGGGTACGAGGAGTGTGAGAGTACGACGGCTTATGCCAGCTATGCTTGCTTGCCTTTACTTTATTATGCTATTTCTAGTATAGGATAATTATATGCATGCATGAATTGCTTGATTTCCTAGGCTAGGTGCTTTCCTATATTTTTTTATAGCTATAGCTTCGAGCTAGGTTACGTGCACCGAATTTAGGGCTTTTCGGTTGCCACCGAATTGCCTTCTACCGAATTCGGGAAGGATCTGTTCAGGGCGCTTTGCGACATGCGGAATGTCGAAGTTTCTAGCAAGGCTTAGGAGCCATAGCTAGTGAGGTCGAGTAAGTTGAGATCGAGGGTGAGGAGAAAATGTCGAGAGAAAAGGAGGATTTCACTATAGGTTCAAGGGTACAAATATGAGAGAACAAGCAACAAAGGTGCACCACCAAATAGGAAAACGCTATAACTACAGTAACCAATCCTACAGGCAGTTACATATAAAAAATATTAAATTATATCTTCCGACACAGAACCTTCGCGTAACACCTGGTTACTGGGCCTTGTGTCGAGCCTATATATAGCATCCTGTTTACCCAAATAATTTTGGATTCAATTCAAACTCTCTTTTCTGAGCTCGATCCTAGATCCTCACACTTGTTTATCAGAGCCTGTTTTCACGCGAAGTTTTTCGACCGCCAAAACCTAGCTTTTAAAACCGCGGGGGCGACAACGGAAAGCGCCGATTTCGGGTACGTAAACCAGTTCCGCGCAATTTTTTAACGTCTCCCTCTAACACGTTTTCGAACACTCCTCAGGTCCAGTGGCGAAAAAGTTGGAATTACGACCGTCGGATCGATTCGAATCTCAACAGCTCTGAGAATTTCGCCCAAAATATTAGGTATTTGGAGCATCGGATCGAATTTGTTCTCAACGGCCGAGATTCGACGCGAATTTTGATTAAGGGAGAACTACTTGACGTACAGAATCAGCGCTCGTCATTTCTACAGTCGATTCGACTCACAGTAAGATGACCAGCGCATAGAATTCAATTATTTTCATCACAAATCTTCCTGTAAATTGCCAAATAGAGGAAAACGGTGATAATTCCGTACAAAAAATTACGGAGTTACACACCGGCTTGGACCAGACGCGAGCGGCACTCTAGTCAATAGAGGAGCTTCTCGCGAACCAGTCAGCAGCCGCCACGGCAGCAGCAAACGCAGCAGCGAATGCAGCAGCGACGTCAGCAGCAGCAGCGACGACACCGACACTTCACCCAGAAGGAGCGGCATGTGAAAGAACGAGGAATGAATGAACTAGGAAATAGGTGGGTACAAGTAGGAAAACCTAAAAGTGTTGTACCCCATAATGTCTACCCCACTACAGCCTACACAGACTATAGCATATGAGTTTGACACACCCCCATAGGCAAAGTGGGGGAGAACAAGGGGTCACACGACCAGTCAAGCAAAGCAAAGCAAGCTCAGGGTGGATCACAACGTCACCACACATTCCGAGCACAAGTTCAAGGCCACAAGGCCACTTCACATGCAAGATCATATATAAAGGTAGACAAGCAAGTGCAGGTATAGAAAGATCACAGTACAAGCAAGGTCAAGAAGAGAGCAAGTGAGGCCAAGTAGACACAAGACCTAGCATCGTACAGCAGCGCTGATGATCACAAGGCTGAAGTGCCTTGGTAAAGATATCAGCAGTATTGGCCTCAGAGGCCGCGTAAGCAAGGCGCAGTTGACCACGCTGCTGCAGCTCACGAGCAAGGAAGTAGCGGAGAGCAATGTGCTTCGTTTCTGTGCTCCAGTCTGTGCTCCCGACACAAGGTCAGCATGGCCTTGTTGTCTACGTACAGAACTGGAGGAGAACGAGGCGCCTCTCCTAGGTCAGTCAGCAGGTAGGTGAGCCAGCGTAGCTCCTGTGCAGCCATGGCCCCCGCGTAGATCTCAGCCTCACAGCTGGAGCCAAGAACAGAAGACGAGCAGGTAGACCGCCACGAAACAGAGCCGGAACCAAGGCTGAAGGTGTAACCCTGTGACGACCGCTGCGTAGCCTGGTCGTCAGCCCAAGAAGCAACTGCGTGACCTGTGAGGACCACTCGACGTCGCCCTCCAAGCACTAGCCCCATGCCCGACGTACTGCACAAGTAGCGCAACACCCTCTTCGCTGCAGCCATGTGCTCTGGTCGGTGTCTCCCAGGAGCAACATAGTGTGCCAAGATGCTAAGAGGGTATGCAAGAACAGGTCGTGTGCAGGTCATCAGGTACATGAGGCAGCCAACAAGCTCTGGGTACGGGCCACTCGACTCTACGGACTCATCCGAAGGCAGAGCTGAGAGCGAGTGGCGAGTAGATAGAGGAGTGGCCTGAGGCGAGGAGTACATGAAGTCGAAGCGCTGAAGGACCTGCTGCACCATGTGTGACTGAGTCAGGGTAATGGTGCGCTGTGCTCTGTCCCGGGTGATCTGCAAGCCAAGGTAGCTGCGTAGTTCACGCAGGTCTGTGCACGTGTGTCTCTTCTGCAGCTCGGACTTCACGTGGGCGAGTCCAGCAGTGTCAGCAGTGGCAAAGACCAAGTCGTTGACGTACACGAGGATGTAGAATGGCGGCAACGAGGTGTCGGTCCGTAGAAACAGCGACGGGTCGGCAGTAGAAGGAGCAAATCCAAGAGCCGCAAGTGTAGTTCTTAGTATGTCGTGCCACTCACGGGGTGCCTGGCGGAGACCGTAGACTGGCCGCCGGAGGCTCCACTGGGTACCAGGAGGAAACGACCCAATGAAGCTTGGAGGGCGGCGCAGCCAGATCTCCTCGTGCAGGCTGCCCTGCAAGAAAGCAGTGCTGAAGTCAAGAGAGTGAAGCTCGTAGTCGCGCTGAGCGGCTATGTGCAGCAGCACCCGAAGAGTGGTTATCTTCGGGGTGGGAGAGAAGGTCTGAAAGTAGTCAACTCCCTGCCGCTGAGTGTAGCCTCGAGCCACGTAATGCGCCTTGAAGACAGGCGGAGAACCCGGCGGCCGCTTCACCCTGAAAATCCACATGCCACTGTCGATGTTCGCCCCGGGTGGGGGAACCTCGCCGATGTAGGTGCCTGTGGACTTATAGGAAGCCATCTCTGCGTCCATGGCTGACTGCCACTGTGAGGAGTAGGGACCCTCGATCGCCTCAGCGTACGATTGAGGAGTCGGGATGTCTGGTGCATCCGGGTCTCCCTCAGGGGCAATCAGCGTGGACACGCGATGAGGCAAAGCAGCAGCAAAACACTGGAACTCCTCCTGCCTGACCTCAAGGACGTCCGTGCTAAGAGCACACTCACCCCCGACGGACGGAGGACAGAAAGACTCAGACTCAGCAACGAGACTAGCGGCGTAGTCTAGACGACAGCGAGCAGCAAAGTCGACAAGCTCAGCAACTAAGGCAGACGCAGAAGTGGACTCAAAGGAAGGGTTAGTCACAACTGTAGTCAGGAGACGCGTGACAGTAGGACTGGCAGCCCGAAGAGATTCAGACTCCGGGTCAGCAAGAACAGGACGAGAGGACTCTGGAGGAGACGGCAACGGGACACGCAGAGGAGCAGTGGAAGGACACAGTGCCATCTGGTGCGTGCCTGGGACCGCAGGAGGACGCGGACGCCGAGCACGACCACTAGTGCGAGCAGCACGAACAGGCGACGGAGAACGAGACGCAGGCTCACGACGCTCTGCAAGACCTCCAGTAGGACCAGTGTAGGGAGAAGGAGCAGGGAGTGGGGAGGCGGGCTGTAACTGTGACCGCGACTGGATAGGCTGTGGACACTCTAAGGGAGGAGCAGGACCAGTAGAGGGCGGGAGACCAAGAACCTGCTCAAGGAGCGGAACAAAGTACGGCCGCGGCCGCGCAGCGCCTCCACAACCAGCAGGGACAGCACCAGTACCCCCAACGGCAGCACCTGCGCCAGCAGCACCTCGATCTCCAACAGCGCCAACTCCAGCACCCTCAAAAGCACCAGCGCCAGCAGCACCACCAGCGCCAGCAGCACCACCAGCGCCAACACCCCCAGCAGCTCCGGCTCTAGCAGCTCCAGCATCACCATCTCCAGCAGCTCCAGAAGTACCAACTCCAGCAGGACCGTCAGCTCCAGGACCGCCAGCAGCTCCAGCAGTACCTCCTGCAGGACCAACTCCAGCAGCCCCAGCAGCACCCCCAGTCCCAGCTGCTCCAGTACCGCCAATACGAGCACCTCCAAGACCAGTGGCTCCAGTAACTCCAGTGCCGGCCCCGGGGTCAGCAGTAACAGCAGCACCTCCAGCTCCAGCAGCACGGCTCCAGCGCCGGGCAAACCACTCGCGCAGCTCCTATGGAGAGGGTAGCTCCCGCCTCGACGAAGCACCCGAAGGGGCCCCAAACCCAGCACCGCCAGAGGCCACACGAGCAGACCCAGCACCCCCAGGCTCCGCACCCCCAGGCCCAGCACCCCCAGGCTCCACACCCCCAGGCTGCGCACCCCTAGGCTCAACACCCCCAGACTCAGCACCCCCAGGCTCAGCACCCCTAGCAGCACCAGAGGCAACCGCTACCTTGACAGGCTCGACCGCGTCTACCTGGGACACACCTGACGGGGCAGGACCCTGAGGGGGGAGGGGGTCTACCGGGGGGGGACCTGGCGCAAGGAAGAGCGGCAGCAGGGGGAGGGGCGCAATGTGGTAGGGGAAGAGACGGTAGTTAGGCACCGACTCGTCAAAGGTGACGTCCTGGGAGGACATAACACGGCGCGAGGTGGGGTGAAAAAACTGCCAACCAGGCGCGTTAGGGGGGAAGCCAAGGAAGACGCAGGGAACAGCACGGGGGGACAGCTTGTCCGCAGACAAGTCGCGGACAAACGCCCGAGATCCCCAGACACGAAACGCAGACGCATCGCCAACCTTCCCCGTCCACCGCAAGGTGGGGGAGGTCTCAGGCAAGAAGACCCAGGGCTGAAGGTTGATCTGATGGGCTGCGCACTGAACTGCAAACGGCCACAGAAAATGGGGAGTAGCCGCATGGATCATGGACGTACGAGCGACGTCCATGACCATGCCAATGCAGCGCTCAGCAATCCCATTTTGCTGTGGAGAGGCCGGAAGCATGAAGGTCTCGCGGATGCCCTGTGCACGACAGAAGGCTCCCTGAAGGGCAGAGGAAAACTCCCCGCCTCTGTCAGAGTGCAGACGCAGAACAGGAAAGTCCGAGCCGAAACTCTCTCTGAGCTGGAGACGAGCTGCGCGGATCCAGTCGATCAACACCTCAGTGACGTCAACCTTGCTGCGCAAGGGGAACACCGTGGTGTAACGCGAGTAGTCGTCAACCACCAACAGGAAGTAACGCTCGTGACCCTGGCCACGGACGCGGGCGGGGCCCCACACGTCCATGTGAAGAGTCTGTAGCGGAGCCTCTGTCGGAGGAAACTCAAAGGAGTGAGGGGCGGCGCGCTGCCGCCCCTCGACGCAGGGAACGCAGGTAGGGGCAGGCCCCGGAGGGAGGGGAGGGAGGGACCGGGGGAGACCAGAGACAAGGACACGGGAGGCCATGCCTCGGAGACGAGGCAGGGAGGGGTGACCAAGGCGGTGGTGCCAGAGGAGAGTCTGGTGGGACAGGAGACGACACGAACAGGGAGCAGACTCTGGACCAGACCTGGACGCTGCAGAAAACACCTGACCCGACGCAGCTACCTGACCAGACTCAGCAACCAGAGGAGACTCAGTAGTCAGTGTGTACAGGCTCGACCACGGCTGACGGGTAAACGTGGCCAAGTGTCGGCCCGTCCGAGCACACGTACAGTGGGTCACCCGCTGACTCGCAGGAGTGAACTGGTCAACCCCCCCATCCATTAGATCAGCACCACTCACCAAGTTCGTAGAGAAAGAGGGGAGATAGAGACCTGTCAGGGTGCCAGAGGGGGCTGCCGGACACGGCAAGACAGTGGAGAAGTGGGCAAGGACAGGACCCCCAGAGGGGTCTCCCAGGGAGACCGCAACTGGCCGACTAAGCTGCGTAAGCGTGGTGCGGTCTCGAAAGAAGGAGCGGGAAGCACCCGAGTCAAGGGTGAAGGTGTGTAAGGCCTGAGCCGACGTGGTACCTGAGAGAGCAGACTCACCAGCACCTGGGGCAGCAGACGCACTAGCACCTAGAGCAGAAGCCTCACCATCACCTAGAGCAGCAGCCTCAATGCCCGGGTCAGGCGGAACACACAAGTAATAGTCACCCTCATCACTAGTAGGGAATGCATACACGGCAGTAAGGATAGCATCATCGTCAAGAGTATAGATATCTACCCGCAGCCTAAAGAGCTCCACCCAGTCGGGGAGCTCAGCGGCGTCGCCAAGCTCCGTACGCCAGGCGTTGCTCAGACGGGCGAAGCAGAAGGACTCTGCGTGACCAAACGTCCCGTAAGGCTGACCAGTCCCAGCATCTGTGCGAATGACGTACGGACAGCGAGCAGTACCCCGTGACCCGCCACGCTGAGCGTACCACTCACGAAGCTGCTAGGGCAAAAGGACCGCGCACGGACGACGCTGTAGCTGCACCTGGCCATTACAAGTAGCTGCCGAACTACTCACTCCAGGACGAATCTTACTACGGCCACCCTGACAACCCCAAGTAGCGGACCACTCACGAAGCCGCTGGGGCGTGAGGGACTCACGCAACGTCGCTGGAGCTGCATTTGGCCACCGCCAAATGCAGCAGTAGCAGTAGAAAAAGCAGTAGCAACAAGAGCAGCAGTAACAGCAGTACGGGCTGGGTAGTGCTCACCAGTGGCGAGAAGGGCAGGCGTACGACGTCGGCAACCGCGAGGCCGCAACCACTGTAGGGCGTGTGATAAAATGAGGAATGAATGAACTAGCAAGTAGATGGGTACAAGTAGGAAAACCTAGAAGTGTTGTACCCCATATTGTCTACCCCACTACAGCCTACCCAGACTATAGCATATGAGTTTGACACACCCCCATAGGCAAAGTGGGGGAGAACAAGAGGTCACAAGACCAGTCAAGCAAAGCAAAGAAAGCTCAGGGTGGATCACAACGTCACCACACAATCCGAGCATAAGAGCAAGGCCAAAAGGCCAGTTCACATGCAAGATCATATATAAAGGTAAACAAGAAAGTGCAGGTATAGAAAGATCATAGTACAAGCAAGGTCAAGAAGTGAGCAAGTGAGGCCAAGTAGGCACAAGACCTAGCATTGTACAGAAACGCTGATAATCACCAGGCGGAAGTGCCTTGGTAAAGATATCAGCAGTGTTGGCCTCAAAGGCCACGTATGCAAGGCGCAGGTGACCACGCTGCTGCAGCTCACGAGCAAGGAAGTAGTGAAGAGCAATGTGCTTCGTTCTGTGCTCCAGTTTGTGCTCCCGACACAAGGCCAGCATGGCCTTGTTGTCTACGTACAGAACTGGAGGAGAACGAGGCGCCTCTCCTAGGTCAGTCAGCAGGTAGGTGAGCTAGCGGAACTCCTATGCAGCCATGGCCCCCGCGTAGATCTCGGCCTCACAGCTGGAGCCGAGAACAGAAGACGAGCGGGTAGACCGCCACGAAACAGAGCCGGAACCAAGGCTGAAGGTGTAACCCTGTGACGACCGCTGCGTAGCCTGGTCGTCAGCCCAAGAAGCGTCTGCGTGACCTGTGAGGACCACTCGACGTCGCCCTCCAAGCACTAGCCCCATGCTCGACGTATTGCACAAGTAGCGCAACACCCTCTTCGCTGCAGCCATGTGCTCTGGTCGGTGTCTCCCAGGAGCAACATAGCGTGCCAAGATGCTAAGAGGGTATGCAAGGTCACGTCGTGTGCAGGTCATCAGGTACATGAGGCAGCCAACAAGCTCTGGGTACGGGCCACTCGGCTCTTCGGACTCATCCGAAGGCAGAGCTGAGAGCGAGTGGCGAGTAGACAGAGGAGTGGCCTGAGGCGAGAAGTACGTGAAGTCGAAGCGCTGAAGGACCTGCTGCACCATGTATGACTGAGTCAGGGTAATGGTGCGTTGTGCTCTGTCCCCGGTGATCTGCAAGCTAAGGTAGCTGCGCAGTTCACCCAGGTCTGTGCACGTGTGTCTCTTCTGCAGCTCGGACTTCACGTGGGCGAGTCCAGCAGTGTCACCAGGAGCAAAGACCAAGTGGTCGACGTACACGAGGATGTAGAACGGCGGCAAAGAGGTGTCGGTGCGTAGAAACAGCGACGGGTCAGCAGTTGAAGGAGCAAACCCAAGAGCCGCATGTGTAGTCCTCAGCGTGTCGTGCCACTCACGGGGCGCCTAGCGGAGACCGTAGACTGGCCGCCGGAGGCTCCACTGGGTACCAGGAGGAAACGACCCAGTGAAGCCAGGAGGGCGGCGCAACCAGATCTCCTCGTGCAGGCTGCCCTGTAGGAAAGCAGTGCTGAAGTCAAGAGAGTGAAGCTCGTAGTCGCGCTGAGCGGCTATGTGCAACAGCACCCGAAGAGTGGTCATCTTCGGGGTGGGAGAGAAGGTCTGAAAGTAGTCAACTCCCTGCCAGTGACTGAAGCCTCGAGCCACGTAACACGCCTTGAAAACAGGCGGAGAACCCGACGGCCGCTTCACCCTGAAAATCCACATGCCACTGACGATGTTCGCCCCAGGTGGGGGAACCTCGTCGACGTAGGTGCCTGTGGACTTATAGGAAGCCATCTCTGCGTCCATGGCTGAGTGCCACTGTGAGGAGTAGGGACCCTCGATCGCCTCAGCGTACGATCGAGGAGTCGGGATGTCTGGTGCATCCGGGTCTCTCTCAGGGGCAATCAGCGTGGACACGAGATGAGGCAAAGCAGCAGCAAAACACTGGAACTCCTCCTGCCTGACCTCAAGGACGTCCGTGCTAAGAGCACACTCACCCCCGACGGACGGAGGACAGACTGACGCAGACTCAGCAACGAGACTAGTAGCGTAGTCTAGACGACAGCGAGCAGCAAAGTCGACAAGCTCAGCAACTAAGGCAGACGCAGTAGTTGTGAAACACTGTATGTGTTATCATTGTGTAGGCTATAGTGGGTTAGCCTTTAGGGGGTACACAAAGTTAGGGTTTCCTACTTGTACTCCAACTTTCATAGTGCAATCACTTCTTCTTCATAACATGGAATCAGAGCAGGTCCTCCGCTAGGACCGATTCCTAGGGCCCACCACTAATGCTGCCTACTAGCGCCCTCGTGCGCCCAACTGTCGGAGCGCCCTCGAGCGCCTCCCCCCTAGCGCCTTCGTGCGCCTCGTTTTCACGGCCCCCTTAGAGGCCCTGCTTGCCCCGCTTAGAGGCCCCGTCGGCCCCGTTTGCCCCGCGCGCCCACCCCTAAGCGGCCCCGCTGGCCCCGTCGACCCCGCGCGTCGCCCCCGTTAGAGGCCCCAGCCGGCCCTGTCGACCCCACGAGCCGCCCCTTAGCGGCCTGCTGGCCCCGTCGACCCCACGCGCGACCCCCTTTAGAGGCCCCGTCGGCCCCGTTTGCCCCTTAGCAGCCCCGTCGACCCCCTCTCGACCCGCGCGCCGCCCCTTAGCACCCCGCCGCGACACCCACGGCCCCGCCAGAACGAGCCGCTCGAACCGAGCAGCCGAACAGAGCCGCCCAGCCCGAACGGAGCCGCCCGAACCGAGCCGCCCAGCCCGAACCGAGCCGCGCCGCCCGAACCCAGCCGCGCTGCCCTACCCGAGCCAAGCCGCCCTACCTGAACCGAACCGCGCCGCCCGTACTGGACCGAGCCGCCCTACCTGAGTCGCCCTGCCAACTGTTTTTCGGGTGCACCTACTACTACTACTGCTACTCTACTGCTCCTCTACTGCTGCTATGGCTAGCCCTCCTGTGCTAGCTTTCGATGCTGAGGGCCGCCCAGTGAAGTTCGATACCTGGCTAGATGACCTACACCTCTCCCTACAGCTCATTGCCAAGGAGGACATCTCACTGTACGATCACGCCCTAGGCCATGCTACTGCTCCTGCTGCTACTGCTAACAGCACTGCCCGCTCACAGTGGCAGACTCGTGACGCCCACGCTCGCTTCGCTATTCGCAACTCCCTGCCGATAGACGAGCGCGAGCACTTTGGCCAGCACAAGACTGCACAGGCACTGTATACCGCTGTCTTTGCCCGCTACTCCTCACCTGCCTCTGCCGCGCTAGGCCGTCTCTCACTCCCCTACCTGTTTCCTGACCTGGCCTCGTTCCACACAGTCGCTGACCTCATCACGCACCTCCGTACTAGTGAGGCCCGCTTTCGTGCCACCATGCCTGATGAGTTTCTTGCCAAGAACCCTCCCCCGCTCTAGCTCACTCTCTACCACCTAGTCACCCGCCTCCCTGATACTCTGCGTGCCGTGAGGGATCACTTCCTAGCTCGCTGCCCCACTGAGCTCACCATTGCCCTCCTCGAGAAGGAACTCCTTGCAGCTGAGGCTAGCATAGTCGCTGTAGGTGCCTCTCGTGGCGACCCCCGCACCCCTTTCTTTGAGGGGTGTTCCCCTTCCCCCCTTCTTCCCTCTGTAGCCTCTGCTTCTGCTGTCGACCTCCTTGGTTCTGGGAAGGTCGGGGCTGCGTCTGCCTCGAGCGGGCGCCGCAGCGGCAAGGGCAAAGGGGGCAAGGGAGGCGGAGGTGACGGCGGGGGAGGCGGTGGTGGGGGTGGCGGCGGCGGTGGGGGTGGTGAGGGGACTGGTGGGGCTAGTGGCAACGGTGGGGGTGGTGGCGGCAGCGGCGGGGGCGGTGGCAGGGGCGGGGGCGGTGGTGGGGGCGGCGGTGGACGTGGCGGCGGCAGGGGAGGAGATGGTCGAGGAGGTGGCGGCGGCGGTGGTGGTCGTGGAGGCACTGGCGGTGGCCTGAGCCTGCAGCACTCTCCGTCGCCCCAGGAACTCCGTGAGTGGTACGCTCAGCACGGGGGGGGGGGGGGGGGGGGGGGGGGGTGGCCTTAGCTGCACGTACGTCATTCGCACTGGTGACCGCACTGGTCAGACGTGTGGGAGGGCGCACCCCACGCAGCGCTGCTTCTCACGCCTCGACGACGCTTGGCGTACTCAGTTCCCTGACGCCACTGAGCTGCCCCGCTGGGTTGATCTGATGAAGCGAAACATTGATATCTTTGCTCTAGACTTTGATACTATTCTCTCTGCCATGTATGTGATGTCTATTAGTGGAGAGGGTGCCCAGTACCTGCGTGTTCCGCCTGACCCGGGCATTCGACCCGGTGAGGCTACCGCTCTAGGTGCTAGAGTGTCTGCTACCCCAGGTGCTGGTGAGGCTGCTGCTCTAGGTGCTGGTGCGTCTGCCACCCCTGTTACTGAGTCGACTGAGGCACTGCACACCTTTACACTAGACTCAGGTGCCTCCCGCTGTTTCTTTTGTGACCGCACGGCTCTTGAGCAGCTTGCTCGGCCCGTTGCAGTCTCTCTCGCTGACCCCTCTGGGGGTCCAGTCCTTGCAACCTCCTCCACTGTCCTCCCCTGTCCGGCCGTCCCGTCGGGCACACTGTCCGGTCTCTACCTCCCCTCGTTCTCTACGAACTTGGTGGCGGGTAGTGCGCTCCAGGACAGGGGTGTCCACCAGTTCACCCCTGCCTACGAGCGCGTGACACACTGCACGTGTGCTCGGACGGGCCGTCACCTGGCGACCTTCACACGGCAGCCGGGGTCGGACCTGTACACACTGACTACTGAGTCCCCTTAGGTAGCTGCGTCTGCGTCTGCGTCAGGTCAGCTGTCGGCCCCATGCTCGTGCCGCTCTCTGGCGCACGAGACAGTCCTCTGGCACCACCGACTTGGTCACCCGTCCGTGCAGCGCCTTCGGGCAATGCACAAACGGTACCTTGTCTCTGGTCTTCCCAGGGTTCACCCTCGCCTGCTCCTCCCTGCCTTCCCTTTGTCGAGGGGCGGCAGCGCGCTGCTCCTCACTCCTCCTCATTTCCCCCAACGACTGCTCCCTTGCAGACGCTCCACATGGACGTATGGGGCCCCGCCCGCGTCCGTGGTCAGGGTCAGGAAAGGTACTTCCTGATAGTTGTTGACGACTACTCGCGCTACACCACGGTCTTCCCCTTGCGCACCAAGGGTGAGGTCCCTGATGTTTTGATCCCTTGGATCCGCGCTTCTCGTGTTCAGCTCAGCGAGCGTTTCCACTCGGACTTTCTTGTCCTGCGCTTGCACTCTGACAGAGGTGGTGAGTTCTCTTCCGACCTCTTGGCAGCCTACTGTGCGGAGCACGGCATCCGCCAGTCGTTCAGGCTTCCGGCCTCTCCACAACAGAATGGGGTTGCTGAGCGCCGCATTGGCTTGGTCATGGAGGTCGCTCGTACCTTCTTGATCCATGCGGCTGCCCCCCACTTTCTGTGGCCGTTTGCGGTCCGATACGCTGCGCATCAGCTCAACCTCTTGCCCCGTGTCTCCTTGCCGGAGACCTCCACGACACTACGTTGGACGAGAGAGGTTGGCGATGCGTCGCGTTTTCGGGTCTGGGGATCCCGAGCTTTTGTTCGCGATACGTCCGCGGACAAGCTCTCCTCCCGCGCTGTTCCGTGTGTCTTCCTAGGCTTTGTTCCGGACGCGTCTGGTTGGCAGTTTTACCACCCCACCTCGCGCCGTGTCCTCGCCTCTCAGGACGTCACCTTTGACGAGTCGGTACCCTTCTACCGCCTCTTCCCCTACCGCACTCCCCGCTCCCTCCCCCGCCTCTCTTCCTTGCGCCAGGTGCTGCTGTAGTAGACCCCCTCCCCCCTCAGGGTGCCGCTCCCTCAGGTGTGTCCCAGGTATACCCGGTTGAGCCTGTCAAGGTAGCTGTCGACTCTCGTCCTGCTCGGGGTGCTGAGCCTGAGCGTGCAGAGCGTGGGGTTGCGGAGACTGGGGGTGCTGAGCCTGGGGGTGCAAAGTCTGGGGGTACTGAGCCTGGGGGTGCGTAGTCTGGGGGTGCTGAGCCTGGGAGTACGGAGCCTGCTTGTGCTGAGTGTGGGGGTACTGAGTCTGGGGGTGCTGAGCTTGGGAGTGCTACGCCTGGAGGAGCTCTCTCCTCACAGCAGCTGAGTGAGTGGTACTTACAGTACTGCAGCCTCAGGAGAGGTGCTTCTGGAGCTAGGGGTGCTGCTGGAGCTGGTGCTCTTGCTTCCTCGCCTAGGCGAGAGCTGCCCTCTCCCCAGCGTCTTCGTGAGTGGTACGCACGACACTGCAGTCTCAGGAGTGGCGCTCCTAGTGTCGCGGACCCTGCTACTGGTGCTGCGGACCCTGGAGTTGGAGTTGCTGCTGGTGCTGCAGGCCCGGGCGTTGGAGCTACTGCTGGTGCTGCGAACCCGGGCGTTGGAGCTGCTGCTGGTGCTGCGGACCCTGGAGTTGGGGTTGCTACTGGTGCTGCGGACCCGGGCGTTGGAGCTGCTGCTGGTGCTGCGGACCCGGGCGTTGGAGCTGATGCTGGTGCTGCGGACCCTGGAGTTGGGGTTGCTACTGGTGCTGCGGACCCTGGAGTTGGAGCTGCTGCTGGTGCTGCGGACCCGGGCGTTGGAGCTGCTGCTGGTGCTACAGACCCGGGCGTTGGAGGTGCTGGGGGTGCTGCTGGAGCTGCTGGAGGTTCTGGTGCTGTCTCTGATGCTGCAGGGGGCACCTCACGGCCGCGGCCGTACTTTGTTCCACTCCTTCAGCAGGTTCTTGGTCAGTCACCTCCGCCTTGTCCCCCTCCCTCTGTAGAGTGTCCACCGCCGGTCCAGTCGCAGTCACAGCTACCGCCTGCCTCGCCACTTCCTCGTCCTTCTCCCTATACCGGTCCTACAGGCGGTCTCACAGAGCGTCGTCAGCTTGAGTCTTGCCCTGTGTCGCCTGTGTCCCGTCCTGAGTCCCCTTTTCGTACTACTTCCACCAGTCGCCGTACTCCGCGTGAGCGTCCGCCACCTGTCCCTGGCACACACCGGATGTCACTGCGTCCCTCCACTGCTCCACAGCGTGTCCCTCTGCCGTCTCCTCCTGAGTCCTCTCTTCCTGCTCTTGCTGACCCTGAGTCTGACTCTCTTCGTGCTGCCAGTCCTACTGTCACGCGTCTCCTGGCCACTGCTGTCACTGACCCTTCCTTTGAGTCTGCTGCTGCGTCTGCCCTAGTTGCTGAGCTTGTCGACTTAGCTGCTCGCTGTCGTCTAGACTACGCTGCCAGTCTTGTCGCTCAGTCTGAGTCTGTCTGTCCTCTGTCTGTCGGGGGTGCGTGTGCTCTTAGCACGGACGTCCTTGAGGACGGACAAGAGGATCTTGAGTGTCTTGCAGCCGTTGCGCCCCATCTCGTGTACATGCTAGTTGCCCCTGAGGGAGACCCGGATGCACCAGACATCCCGACTCCTCGATCGTACGCTGAGGCGATCGAGGGTCCCTACTCCTCACAGTGGCAGTCAGCCATGGACACAGAGATGGCTTCCTGGAAGTCCACAGGCACCTACGTCGACGAGGTTCCCCCACCTGGGGCGAACATTGTCAGTGGCATGTGGATTTTCAGGGTGAAGCGGCCGCCGGGTTCTCCGCCTGTCTTCAAGGCTCGTTACGTTGCTCGAGGCTTTAGTCAGCGAGAGGGAGAAGACTTCTTCTAGACCTTCTCCCCCACCCCGAAGATGACCACTCTTCGGGTACTACTGCACGTTGCTGCTCAGCGCGACTACGAGCTTCACTCTCTTGACTTCAGCACAACTTTCTTGCAGGGCAGTCTGCACGAGGAGATCTGGCTGCGCCGCCCTCCTGGCTTCTCTGGGTCGTTCCCTCCTGGTACCCAGTGGAGCCTCCGCCGGCCGGTCTACGGTCTCTGCCAGGCGCCACGTGAGTGGCACGACACACTGAGGACTACTCTTGCGGCACTTGGGTTCTCTCCTTCTACTGCTGACCCGTCGCTGTTTCTACGCACCGACACTTCGCTGCCGCCGTTCTACATTCTAGTGTACGTCGACGACTTGGTCTTTGCCACACCTGACACTAAGTCTCTTGCCCACGTGAAGTCCGAGCTACAGAAGAGACACACGTGCACAGACCTGGGTGAACTGCGCAGCTACCTTGGCTTGCAGATCACCCGGGACAGAGCACGCCGCACCATTACCCTGACTCAGTCACACATGGTGCAGCAGGTCCTTCAGCACTTCGGCTTCACCTGGTCCTCAGCATAGGCCACTCCTCTGGCTATAGGTCACTCGCTCTCAGCTCTGCCTTCGGATGAGTCCGTAGAGTCGAGTGGTCCTTACCCAGAGCTAGCTGGTTGCCTCATGTACCTGATGATTTGCACTCGTCCTGACCTAGCATACCCTCTTGGCCTTCTGGCTCGCTACGTGGCTCCTGGTCGTCACCGAAAGGTGCAGTGGGATGCTGCAAAGAGGGTATTGCGCTACTTGTGCAGTACATCAGGTATGGGGCTAGTGCTTGGAGGAGGGAGCTCAGTTGTTCTCACTGGGCACTCAGACGCTTCTTGGGTTGACGACCAGGCTACTCAGCGGTCGTCACAGTGTTACACCTTCAGCCTTGGCTCTGGTTCTGTTTCGTGGCGCTCTACTCGTTCGTCTTCGGTTCTCAGCTTTAGTTGTGAGGCTGAGATCTACGCCACAGCCATGGCTGCACAGGAGTTACGCTGGCTCACCTACCTGCTGACCGACCTTGGAGAGCGGCCTAGTTCTCCTCCAGTGCTGTACGTCGACAACAAGGCTGCCATTGCCTTGTGTGAGGAGCACAGACTAGAGCACAGAACGAAGCACATCGCTCTCCGTTACTTCCTTGCTCGTGAGCTGCAGCAGCGTGGTCAGCTTCGTCCGCGCTACGTGGCCTCTCAGGCCAACACCGCTGATATTTTCACCAAGGCACTTCAGCCTGGTGATCATCAGCGCTTCTGTACTTTGTTGGGGCTAGTGCCCACTTTGCCTCACTTGTTGTAGGCTTTGTTTGTACTGTGATCTCTATATATACTCCTGCCTGTTTGCATTGCTAGGTTGAGATCACCCTTGCTGTCTGTACTACTTATATATACTTCTGCATGTGAACTGGTCTTGTGGCCCTTTACTTGTGCTCGGAGTGTGTGATGACGTTGTGATCCACCCTGAGCTTGCTTGCCTTTCTTGACTGGTCTTGTGGCCCCTTGTTCTCCCCCACTTTGCCTATGGGGGTGTGTCAAACACTGTATGTGTTATCATTGTGTAGGCTATAGTGGGTTAGCCTTTAGGGGGTACACAAAGTTAGGGTTTCCTACTTGTACTCCAACTTTCATAG
The DNA here is from genome assembly GCA_948144175.1 of Closterium sp. NIES-65. Taxonomy (NCBI): domain Eukaryota; kingdom Viridiplantae; phylum Streptophyta; class Zygnematophyceae; order Desmidiales; family Closteriaceae; genus Closterium; species Closterium sp. NIES-65. The sequence continues at coordinate 3,015,646 of CANXME010002057.1, forward strand.
TGCAATCACTTCTTCTTCATAACAGTAGTGGACTCGAAGGAAGGGTCAGTGACAACAGTGGCCAGGAGACGAGTGACAGTAGGACTGGCAGCACAAAAAGAGGCGGACTCCGGGCCAGCAAGGACAGGAAGAGAGGACTCTGGAGGAGACAGCAACGGGACACGCTGAGGAGCAGTGGACGGACGCAGTGCCATCTGGTGTGTGCCCGGGACCGCACGAGGACGCGAACGCGGAGCACGACCACTAGTGCGAGTAGAAGGAACAGGCGACGCAGGACGAGACGCAGGCTCACGACGCTCAGCAAGACCTCCAGTAGGACCAGTGTAGGGAGAAGGAGCAGGCAGGGGGGAGGCGGGCTATAACTGTGACTTCGACTGGACAGGCTGTGGACACTCTAAGGGAGGAGCAGGACCAGTAGAGGGCGAGAGACCAAGAACCTGCTCAAGTAGCGGAACGAAGTACGGCCGCGCAGTGCCTCCAGAACCAGCAGGGACAGCACCAGTACCGCCAACGGCAGCACCAGTGTCAGCAGCACCGCTAGCGCAAACAGCGCCAACTCCAGCACCCTCAGACGCACCAGCGCCAGCAGAACCACCAGCGCCGACACCCCCAGCAGCTCCAGCTCCAGTAACTCTAGCTGCTCCAGCAGCACCAACTCCAGTAGGACCGTCAGCTCCAGTACCGCAAGCAGCTCCAGCAGTACCCCCAGCAGCACCCCCAGCCCCAGCAGCTCCAGTACCGCCAGGACGAGCAGCAACAGTAGTACCTCCAGCTCTAGCAGCACGGCTCCAGCGCCGGGCAAACCACTCGCGCAGCTCCTGCGGAGAGAGCGGCTCCCGCCTCGACGAAGCACCGCGAGAGGTCACACGAGCAGACCCAGCACCCCCAGGCTCCGCACCCCCAGGCTCAGAACCCCCAGGCGCAGCACCCCGAGACTCAGCACCCCCAGGCTCAGCACCCCCAGACTCAGCACCCCCAGGCTCCGCACCCCTGGACTCAGCACCCCCAAGCTCCGCACCCCCAGACCCGACACCCGCAGGCACAGCACCTTGAGCGGCACCAGAGTCAACAGCTACCTCGACAGCCTCGACTGCGTCTACCTGGGACACACCTGACGGGCAGGACCCTGAGAGGGGAGGGGGTCTACCAGGGGAGGACCTGACGCAAGGAAGAGCGGCGACAGGGGGAGGGGCGCAGTGCGGTAGGGGAAGAGACGGTAGTAAGGCACCGACTTGTCAAAGGTGACGTCCTCGGAGGATAGAACGCGGCGCGAGGTGGGGTGGTAAAACTGCCACCTAGGCGCGTCAGGGGGGAAGCCAAGGAAGACGCAGGGAACTGCACGGGGGGACAGCTTGTCCGCAGACAAGTCGCGGACAAACGCCCGAGATCCCCAGACCCGAAACGCAGACGCATCGCCAACCTTCCCCGTCCACCGCAAGGTGGGGGAGGTCTCTGGCAAGGAGACCCGGGGCTGAAGGTTGAGCAAATGCGTTGCGTACTGAACCGCAAACGGCCACAGGAAATGGGGAGCAACTGCATGGATCATGGACGTACGAGCGACGTCCATGACCATGCCAATGCGGCGCTAAGCAATCCCATTTTGCTGTGGAGAGGCCGGAAGCGTGAAGGTCTGATGGATGCCCTGTGCACGACAGAAGGCTCCCAGACGTGCAGAGGAAAACTCTCCGCCTTGGTCAGAGTGCAGACGCATAACAGGAAAGACCGAGCCGAAACTTTCTCTGAGCTGGAGACGAGCTGCGCGGATCCAGTCGATCAACACCTCAGTGATGTCACCCATGCTGCGCAAGGGGAAGACTGTGGTGTAACGCGAGTAGTCGTCAACCACCAACAGGAAGTAAGGTTGATCTGATGCGCCGCGAAGCGAACCGCAAACGGCCACAGAATATGGGGGGCAGCCGCATGCATCATGGACGTACGGGCGACGTCCATGACCATGCCAATGCGGCGCTCAGCAATCCCATTTTGCTGTGGAGATTCCGGAAGCGTGAAGGTCTGGCGGATGCCTCGTGCACGACAGTAGGCTCGCAGAAGGCCAGAGGAGAACTCTCCGCCTCGGTTAGAGTGCAGACGCAGAACAGGAAAGTCCGAGCCGAAGCTCTGCCTGAGGTGGAGACGAGCTGCGCGGATCCAGTCGATCAACACCTCAGTGACATCACGCTTGCTGCGCAAGGGGAAGACTGTGGTGTAACGCGAGTAGTCGTCAACCACGAGCAGGAAGTAGCGCTCGTGCCCCTGTCCACGGACGCAGGCGGGGCCCCACACGTTCATGTGAAGAGTCTGCAGCGGAGCCTCCGTCGGAGGAAACTCGGAGGAGTGAGGGGCGGCGCGCTGTCGCCCCTCGACGCAAGGGACGTAGGTAGGGGCAGGCCCCGGAGGTAGGGGAGGGAGAGACCGGGGAAGACCAGAGACAAGGACACGGGAGGCCATGCCTCGGAGACGAGGCAGGGAGGGGTGACCAAGGCGGTGGTGCCAAAGGAGAGTCTGGTGGGACAGGAGACGACACGAGCAGGGAGCAGACTCAGGACCACACCTGGACGCTGCAGCAAACACCTGACTCGATGCACCTACCTGACCAGACTCAGCAGTCGGAGGAGACTCAGTAGTAAGTGTGTACAGGCTCGACCCCGGCCGACGGGTGAACGTTGCCAAGTGTCGGCCCGTCCGAGCACACGTGTAGTGAGTCTCTTGCTGACTCGCATGAGTGAATTGGTCAACCCCCCTATCCTGTAGATCAGCTCCACTCACCAAGTTCGTAGAGAACGAGGGGAGGTAGAGACGTGACAGGGTGACAGAGGGGGCTGCCGGGCACGGTAAGACAGTGGAGAAGCTAGCAAGGACAGGACCCCCAGAGGGGTCCGCCAGGGAGACCGCAACCGGCCGACTAAGCGGCGTAAGCGTGGTGCGGTCTCGAAAGAAGGTGCGGGAAGCACCCGAGTCAAGGGTGAATGTGTGTAAGGCCTGAGCCGACGTGGTACCTGAGAGAGCAGACTCACCAGCACCTGGGGCAGCAGACGCACTAGCACCTAGAGCAGCAGCCTCACCAGCACCTAGAGAAGCAGACTGGATACCGGGGTCAGGCGGCACACACAGGTGAAAGACTCCCTCGGCACTAGTAGACAATGCATACATTGCAGTGAGAATAGCATCATAGTCAAGAGCAAAGATATCTACCCTCTGCTTAAGCAGCTCCACCTAGTCGGGGAGCTCAGCGTCGTCGCCAAACTCTGTACGCCAAGTGTCGCTCAGACGCGCGAAGCAGCGGGACTCTGTGTGACCACGCGTCCCGCAAGTCTGACCAGTCCGGACACCCATGCTAATAACGCACAGGCAGCGAGCAGTACTCAGCGACCCTCCACTCTGAGCGTACCACTCACGAAGCTGCTGGGATGAAAGAGTCTCGCGCGGACAACGCTGCTGCTGCACTGGGCCACTACAAGAAACTCCCGAACTACCCACTCCAGGATGACTCCCACTACTGCCACCCCGACAACCCCAACTGGTGTACCACTCACGAAGCTGTTGGGGGGCGAGGGACTCACGCGGGCGACGCTGGAGCTGCATCCTGCCACTACAAGCAGCTGCGGAACTACTCACTCCAGGACGACTCCCACTACGGCCACCCCGACAACCCTAACTAGCGTACCACTCACGAAGCTGTTGGGGGGTGAGGGACTCACGCGGGCGACGTTGGAGCTGCATCTGGCCACCTTAGGAGCAGTAGTAGCAGTAGAAAGAACAGTAGTAGTAAGAGCAGCAGTAACAGCAGTACAGGCAGGGCAGTGCTCACCAGTGGCGAGAAGGGCAGGCGTACGACGGCGGCAACGGCGATGCCGCTACCACTGTAGAGCGAGAGCTGCGCGGCAGCTGTAGGGGTGGCTGCTCCAGGGGCGGCTGCTGCAGTGGCGGCTGCTCTTGGGGCGGCTGCTGCAGTGGCGGCTGCTCCAGGGGCGGCTGCTGCAGTGGCGGCTGCTCCAGGGGCGGCTGCTGCAGTGGCGGCTACTCCAGGGGCGGCTGCTGCAGTGGCGGCTGCTCCAGGGGCGGCTGCTGCAGTGGCGGCTGCTCCAGGGGCGGCTGCTACTGCTGGGCGGCTCGACGGCTCGGCTACCCGCTAGGGGCGGCGACGGGGCCGGGTAGGGGCGTCGACGGGGCCTCTAGGGGCGGCGACGGGGCCGCGTAGGGAGGGGAGCGGCGACGGGGCCGCTAGGGGCGGCGACGGGGCCGCGTAGGGGCGGCTACGAGGCCGCGTAGGGGCGGCGACGGGGCCGCGTAGGGAGGGGAGCGGCGACGGGGCCGCTAGTAGTGGCGACGGGGCCGCGAAGGGGCGGCGACGGGGCCGCGTAGGGGCGGCAACGGGGCCGCGTAGGGAGGTCAGAGGCGACGGGGCCGCTAGGGGCGGCGACGGGGCCGCGTAGGGGCGGCTGCGGGGCCGCGTAGGGAGGGGAGCGGCTACGGGGCCGCTAGGGGCGGCGTCGGGGCCGCGTAGGGGCGGTGACGGGGCCGCTAGGGGCGGCTACGGGGCCGCGTAGGGGCGGTAACGGGGCCGCGTAGGGAGGGAGGCGGCAACGGGGCCGCTAGGGGCGGCGACAGGGCCGCTAGGGGCGGCGACGGGGCCGCGTAGGGGCGGTGACGGGGCCGCTAGGGGCTGCGAGGGGCCTGGAAGGGCGGCTACGGGGCTGCTAGGGGCGGCGACGGGGCTGCTGAGGGTGGCGCGAGGGGCCATGAGAGGGGCCTCTAAGAGAGGTCGACAGAAGGGCAGCCCACAAGGCGCGCCTCGGGCAGGAGCGACTATCGCTTCGGTTAGAAAAAAAAGTTTTAGTGGTGGGCCCAAGGAAGCGTTCCCACAAGGGAACCTGCTCTATACCATGTGATGAAATGAGGAATGAATGAACTAGCAAGCAGGTGGGTACAAGTAGGAAAACCTAGAAGTGTTGTACCCCATATTGTCTACCCCACTACAGCCTACCCAGACTATAGCATATGAGTTTGACAGGGCGAGGGCTCCGCGGCAGCTGCAGGGGCGGCTGCTCTAGGGGCGGCTGCTCCAGGGGTGGCAGTTGTAGGGGCGGCTGCTCCAGGGGCGGCTGCTGCAGTGGCGGCTGCTCCAGGGGCGGCTGCTCCAGGGGCGGCTGCTCCAGGGGCGGCTGCTGCAGGGGCGGCTGCTCCAGGGGCGGCTGCTGCAGGGGCGGCTGCTCCAGGGGCGGCTGCTGCAGGGGCGGCTGCTGCAGGGGCGGCTGCTGCAGGGGCGGCTGCTGTAGGGGCGGCTGCTGCAGGGGCGCCTGCTCCAGGGGCGGCTGCTGCAGGGGTGGCTGCTCCAGGGGCGGCTGCTGCAGTGGCGGCTGCTGCAGGGGCGGCTGCTTCAGGGGCGGCTGCTCCAGGGGCGGCTGTTGCACGGGCGGCTGCTGCAAGGGCGGCTGCTGCAGGGGTGGCTGCTCCAGGGCCGGCTGGTGCAGTGGCGGCTGCTCTTGGGGCGGCTGCTGCAGGGGCGGCTGCTCCAGGGGCGGCTGGTGCAGGGGTGGCTGCTGTAGGGGCGGCTGCTCCAGGGGCGGCTGCTGCAGGGGTGGCTGCTCCAGGGGCGGCTGCTGCAGTGGCGGCTACTGCAGGGGTTGCTGCTTCAGGGGCGGGTGCTGCAGTGGCGGCTGCTCCAGGGTGCGGGTTAGGGCAGGGCGCCGTGGCGGGCAGGGGTGACGCCACGCGGGTCCCGCAGGGGCGTAGCGATGCACAGGAGCCGCGCCTCGCGGGTCCCGCAGGGGCGTAGCGATGCACAGGAGCCGCGCCTCGCGGGGCCCGCAGGGGCGTCGCGACGAGGCAGGGGGCGAGGCGGCGGGGCCGCGACTGGCGACGGGGCGGGGCCGCGACTGTCGATGGGGCGAGGCCGCGATTGGCGACGGGGCGGGGCCGCGACTGGCAACAAGGCGGGGCCGCTACGGGCAGCTAAGGGAGCCGCGAGGGGGTCGCGAGGGGGCCGTGAAGGGGCCGCGAAGGGGCCGCGAAGGGGCCGTGAAGGGGCCGCGAAGGGGGCCGCGAAGGGGCCGTGAGGGGGCAGGGAAGGTGCCGCGAAGGGACCGTGAAGGGGCCGCGAAGGGGCCACGACGGGAGGGTAGGCACACGGGGCGCGACTCGGGCAGGGGCGAAGCGCGCTCCAGGTAGGAAAAATAATTGATATTCGGTGGGCCCTAGGCAACGTTCCCACTAGGGAACCTGCTCTATACCATGTGAAAGAACGAGGAATGAATGAACTAGGAAACAGGTGGGTACAAGTAGGAAAACCTAAAAGTGTTGTACCCCATAATGTCTACCCCACTTCAGCCTACACAGACTATAGCATATGAGTTTGACACGGCAGTGGCTACAGTGAATCTTAAGGCGGCACGTCCGAGGCAACCGGAGACGTTCAATCCGAATGCGAGAGACACCGACGTCCGTCGATTCATTGCGACCCTCGAAATTTACTTCGAGGCCGTTGGCTGTACAACCCCGACACACGATGCAATGCGGATTCGGCTCGTAGCGACACTGTTACGAGGCCCGGCGATCGAGTGGATGTACAACAGCATTAAGATCCGAGGCGAGGGGTCATGGACGCAGTTTCGGGAAGCTTTAATTCAACGTTTTGAACCAATCAACTCCAGCTACATGGCGCGGCAGCAGATTCATCGGCATAAACAGTTCAGCAGTGTAACACACTACACACAGTAGATGGAGAGCCTCTTCAACCGAATAAACGACCTGACCGAAGGGGAAAAAATCCAAGCGTAGACTGAGGGGTTAAAGATCGAGGTCCGCCAACAGGTGATTGCCGCGAACTACAACAACTACCGCGACATGGTGTGTGCAGCAGAGAGATTCGATGCGTTGATGCGAGAACTGTCACAATTACGAGGAAACGTTTTAGAAGCAGAAAGAGAGGTTTGCACTAGCAGTAGTTGAGATACATATAGGAAACCCTAGTTGGGTTGTACTCGCTATAGAGTACCCCACTGCAGGGTAGACAATTAGATCATTCAGACACACCCCCATAGCCAAAGTGGGGTGTAATCAACACAACAAGCAGTCATAAAATAGTTCACAAGCCCAAGTAAAGCTAGAGGTAGTCACTGAGGGCATGTGAGGAGGAGGAGGGACTGTGAGAGGAGAGGAGATGGGAGGCGACGACGGAAGCTGCAGACACACAGGAGCTGCTGGCTCAGTGGCTACCGAAGCAATGGGCCGGCCTACAGGAGTAAATGGCTCCGCGGAGATTGTAGCCTCCTGACTGGAGCAACTGACCCACAGGCGACTGGCGACTACCAGAGATTGTAGCCTCCGGACTACTGGTGCTGCTGGCGACACGACTGCGACCTCCGCTCAACCTCCGCCCACTGCCCCACGCCCCTAGCACACACCCCCTGCTGCACCCCTAGCTCCACTCCCACGTCACCCCCCTAGCACCACTCCTTCGGCTCCCACACACCCACCCCCCCCTGAGCGGCAGCTGCAGCAGCGGGAGACGGAGGAGGAGGAGGAGTAGGGGACGGCGCACACAACCGGCACCCCCACAGCCGCCACCCCCACACTCCCCACCCCCAAACCCTAAAACGGGTGGCACAGGGCAGGAGCGCGGGGGACGGCGAGGGGGACGGTGCGCGGCCCCCAGGGCGCCACCACGGGGCAGCAAGGGGTGTGAGGATCTGGGATCGAGCTCAGAAAAGATGATTCAAATTGAATTGAATGATCACCTGGGTACAACACGAGGCTATATATAGGCTCGACACAAGGCCCCGTAACCAGGTGTTACGCGAAGGTTCCGCGGGTCGCGAAGCATCCCGAACAGATCCTTACCGAATTCGGTAGAAGGCAATTCGGTGGCAAGCGAAAAGCCAGAATTCAGTGCACGCAACCTAGCTCGGTGCTATAACTATAATAAAATATAGGAAAGCACCTAGCCTAGGAAATCAAGCAATTTATGCATGCATATAATTATCCTATGCTAGAAATAGCATGATAAAGTAAAGGCAAGCAAGCATAGCTGGCATAAGCCGTCGTACTCTCACACGTCCCCCCATCAAAGCTGGGTGGTGTGAGATACACCCTGCTTGACAAGATAGTCCTTGAGAGCACGGCGTGCGTTGCCCATATCAGCTTCTGCAACCCAACTGTCCTCAGTGGGGTCGTATCCCTTCCAGCGTATCAGGAACTCGAGGGTCTTGCCACCGCGGCGCCGATGGGTGAGAACGCGCTCGATCTCGTACTCGGGTTCATCCTGTATCAGAAAAGGTGGTGGTGGCGGTAGTTGCCGTCCCTGGAACTGTTGGTTGGGGTCCTTGTAGGGCTTCAGTAGCTGGACATGGAAAGCTTTGTGAAGCTTCCATGTATCTGGTAAGCGCAAGCGGAATGTAACTGGTGTCACCTGTGCCTCAACGAGAAAAGGACCACAGAAGCGAGGCCGGAGTTTGGATGGGAGGTGAGACAGGTTCAAGTTGCGCGTGTCAAGAAGCACCTGATCTCCGACTCCTACTGAGTGATCACGTCGCTGACGATCGGCATACTGCTTCTGGGAATTCTGCATCGTGGTGAGACGTCGCTGAGTCTTCTCCCATAGCTGCTGCATGGTGGTGACGAAGTCATGTGCGGCTTGGACGTATGCCGGTGTGGTTGGCTGCTGTGGTGTGACTGGTTCCCGTCCGTAACACAGGCAGAAAGGAGTTTTTCCTGTGGCCGCATGTGATGCGTTGTTGTAAGCGGACTCTAGGGTCGGTAACTGTGTGTCCTAGTGGCTGACGTCGTCCTTGCAAGCTGTGCGCAGTAACTGTTCAACCACTTGATTGAGTCGCTCTGTCTGTCCGTCAGTCTGGGGGTGGTATGTTGAAGACATTGCAAGCTTTGTCCCCAACAGTCCCATGAGCTCCTTCCAGAACTTACTGGTGAATTTTGGGTCTCTGTCTGAGATAAGTGTAGCGGGGATGCCGTGGATGGTGATGATGTGGTCGAAGAAGCGTCGAGCAGTTGCTTCAGCTGTAGCTGTGGCGTTGGTCGGTATGAAGTGACCCATTTTGGAGAACTTATCGATCACCACGAGGATGGAATCATGTCCCCGTGAGGTCGAAGGAAGTCCTGTGATGAAGTCGAGGCTAACGACCTGCCATGGCTACTCCGGTACGGGTAGAGGCTGAAGTAACCCTGCTTTTTTCTGCTTGCTGCTCTTCATCTGCTGGCACGTGTCGCAAGAGGTGACGAACTGCTGCACGTCTGCTGCCATCCCGGGCCAGTAGTAATACTTCGCTATCCCTGCTAACGTCTTGTTGCTCCCGAAATGTCCCGTGTAAGGTACGTCGTGAAACTCCTCCAACAGGATCTGCCGTAGCAGGGCGTAATTCGGTACCCAAATCTTTCCTGAACCCTTCCTTACAGCTAAGTCTTTCTCCCACTGTAATAGCTTCTTGGTCTGTGCTGTAGCAATCTCTGCGTCCACGGAGTACCCATGTTGGAATAGACCCTTGAGCAGAGGGTTCATCCCGTCGAGCTGGATGCCTGCTACATGTCCGGGGCGGCTCAACGCGTCTGCCTTGTTGTGTAGCCCGGGCTTGTAGACGATGTCGTAGTGGAAGTGAGTTTCCAGGAAGTCCACCCACCGCACCTGTCGTCGTGAGAGTGTCGGCTGTGACTTCAGGTATTTGAGACTGCAGTGGTCAGTATAGACTGTAGTCTTGGCTCCCTCTAGGTAACACCTCCACGCCTTGAAGGCTATGACTATCGCTAAGGCTTCCTTCTCGTGAATGGGGTAGTTTAGTTCTGCTCCGTGTAGCTTCTTATTGAGGTAGGCGATGGGCTGCAAACCGCGTCCGTGATCCTGCATCAGTACTACTCCGACTGCTTGGTCACTAGCGTCTGCTTCCACCACGTAGTCCTTGTCTGGATCCGGCAAGATGAGTACTGGCGCTGTAGTCAGTGCTGTCTGTAGCTGCTCCATGGCTTGCTGATGAAGGGTATCCCATTTGTAGGGCGTATCCTTTTTCAGTGGGTCTGTTAGTAGCGCTGCTATCTTAGCGTACTGCGGCACGAACCTGTTGTAGTAGTTGGCGAAGCCTAGGAACTGCTGTAACTCCTTCACGTTCTCTGGTACTTTCCACTTCTTGACGGCTTCAATCTTCCGTGGGTCCACGTGTACGCCCTCCGCACTCACCATGTGCCCGAGAAACTGCACCTTCTTCAGGTTGAAGTCGCTCTTTGACAGCTTCACGTAGAACTTGTTTTTCCGCAGGATCTCGAACACCTTCCGCAGATGCTCCACGTGCTCCTTCATGTTCTTGGAGTAGATGAGAATGTCGTCCAGGTACACCACCACGCATTCGTCCAGCAGGGGTCGTAAGATGTGATTCATCTCCGCCTGAAACGTTGCTGGTGCGTTGCAGAGTCCGAACGGCATCACCAAGTATTCGTAGGAGCCGTATCTGGTACAGAACGCTGTCTTGTGGACGGAGTTGTCTGCCATCTTGATCTGCCAGTAGCCCGATCGTAGGTCCAGTTTCGAAAATACTGTTGCTCCACGCAGCTGATCGAGTAGGTCGTCTATGCGCGGTATGGGATATTTGTTTTTGACTATCTGCTTGTTCAATGCGCGGTAGTCGATGCACATCCGTAAACTACCGTCTGGCTTCGGAGTGAAGAGAACTGGTGCACCGTAGCGAGAGGTGGATGGGCGGATCAGTTGTCTGTCTAGTAGATACTCTATCTGTTTTTCATGTCTGTCAGCTCAGTTGGACTCAGTCGGTATGGTGCACGTGAGACGGGTTTCGCACCTGGTTCCTCCACGATCTCGTGCTCGTGGGTGCGTGCTGGAGATACGCCTGTGGGTAGGTCGTCGGGCATTATATCCTTGTACTGCTCCAAGACCTCCTCCTCTGCTGCTGCTATAACCAGTGCTAAGTAACCCGTGTTACTCTTGTTCACCGTCTGTTCGAACCGTGCCAGTGTCTTTTCAGGTACGCTCCCTGTATCCGTCAAGCTTCGCAGCTCCACTCGTTTCCCGTTGTTGTAGATGCACACATTGGTGTTGACCTAATCGATCTCGGGGTTGAACTGCTTCAGGAAATCTCGCCCCAAGATAAAATCTAATCCCTTGATGTTCGTGATCGGCAACGTCTGCTTCCACCTCAACGCCCCTATCTGCAGCTGCAGTGTTGACTTTCCGTGGATGGGAAGCTTCGTACTGTCCACCATCGTTGCTGTAAACTGGGTTTCTTCTTAGGATTCTCCAATTTTCTCCAACGTCCCGCGGTCGCACACCGAGTGGGACGCACCACTATCCACCAGGGCCTGGAGGCGACGCCCGTTGCAGATCACCTCGAGTACTAGTGGTTGCTGCTGCTCCGAGTATCCGTAGATGGTATCGCTTATAGGATCGTAGGGTACGTCGAGTATGTTATCCCTAGGTCCTACGCTCAAAGATTCAGCTTCAGTATCAGTTTTCAACTGAGAAAGGTTAGAAGGATTTATCCGAGGCCGATTCGGCTTCTCTTGGGCCTGGAACCTTCCACTAAGCCTTTGCAGCTGTGTAGGCTTCATCTGTGGGGAACAGGGAGCCTTTGAACAGTGCTGCTGGGAGAGAATATTAACTCCTCGGAACGCTCGACCCGTATTAGCGCTCTGGAGTAGGGTCTCCATAATACGCGGTACCGGTTTGATTTCTGACTCTCCCTTAATAAAGGCTTGAAACCCACGAGAAGTAATATTCTTACTTGTCGGGGTATACGACTGGAGTTTCCCGGTCGGTGCAGGGTCTTGTTTCGCGGATCCTCCATTAGTCTCGGCGATTTCCCCTGGTGCCGGCTGGTCGTGACGTTTTAAATTTGCGCCACCATATTCTCCTTTTTTCGCCCTCTCCGAAGTTGCCACGTTGTCCGTTTTCTGCTTCGGGGGTGCCGCACTGTTCTTGTCCTTCAGCTCCGCACACCTTCTCTTCATTTTCCAACACGCCAAGATACGATGTCCTGTAGCACCGCAAAATTTGCACGTCTCATTATTTGCTAGCCGCTGCTCCACATCGCCCTCGTCGTTCTCCATCGGGTCGGCAGTCGTGGGTGGTGCCAATCGCCCCATGCCACTAGTTGGCTTGTTGCGTCGTGTTCCGTAGTAGCTACTGTTCAACGTGTCGAACTGTTCGATCAGTGCTGCCGGAATCTGCGCCCACGTCCCCTTGCCTTGTACTATTCTGTTGTTGATCCACTCTAGAGCTGGGCCTCGTAACAATGTTGCTGCGAGCCGTATGCGCATTGCGTCTTTTGTCGGGGTCGCGCATCTAACGGCTTCGAAGTAAATTTCGAGTTCAGCTACAAATCGACGAACGTCGTTCCTTTTTATCAAAGAGTTTAAGTAGAGGTAGGCTTAGAAGCCATAACTTAGGTGCCTAGGTGATCGAGTTCGAGGGTGAGGAGGAAGGTATCGAGAGATTTTAGAAAGAGAAGAAGGGGTTTCACTAGCAAGAGTTGGGATACAAGTACAATGCCCTAAATTGGGTTGTACTCATTACAGAGTACCCCACTGCAGGCTAGATAGCAAATATATTCTGACACACCCCCATAGCCAAAGTGGGGTGTAATCAGCAGAGTAGGCAAAGCAGTACAAGCTCAGGGTGGATCACAATGTCACCACACATTCTGAGCACAAGTTCAAGAAGCAATAGTTAAAGTGCACAATTATCAGCAAAGCTAGTGGTAGTCACAACGGGCAGGTGAGGAGGAGGAGGGAGAGTGAGACGAGAGGAGATAGAAGGCGGCGGCTGAAGCTGCAGACACACGGGCAACAGGAGTGGCGAGCACAGTGGCTACCGGACTAAGCGCCCGGACTACAGGAGTAACAGGCCCCGCGGCTCAAGTGGCGGCAGACGGGCAACGGACCCTCGGGCGACTGGCGCAGCAACAAACTCACTGGGCTACCGGACTAAGCGCCCGGACTACAGGTGCTGCGGACAACAGACTGGCAACCTCCGCTCATCCTCCCGCACACTGTCCCACCCCCCGACACACACCCGCTGCTATACCGCTAGCTCCACCCACCCCCCTTAAACCCTAAACCCCAGTCTCCCACACATCCACCCCCCCCAGCGAGAGCTGTAGCAGTGGGAGACGAAGGAGGAGGAGGAGGAGGGGACGGCACGCACAACCGACACCCCCACAACTAGCACCCCCACACTCACCCCCCACGGCTGCACCTGGTCCATGAGCGGCTGCTGCAGGGGCCAGGGGCGGCTGCTGCTGGGGCGGCTGCTGCTGCTGCTGCTCCACGTGCTGCTGCTGCTGCTGGGGTGGCCGCTCCAGAGGCAGCTGCTGCTGGGGCGGCTGCTCCCGGGGCTGCTGCTGCTGGGGCGGCTCCAGGGACTGCTGCTGCTGGGGTGGCTACTGCAGTAGCAGCGGCTCCAGGGGTTGCTGCTGCTGGGGTGGCCGCTTCAGAGGCAGCTGCTGCTGGGGCGGCAGTTCCCGGGGCTGCTGCTGCTGGGGCGGCTCCAGGGACTGCTGCTGCTGGGGTGGCTGCTGCAGTAGCAGCGGCTCCAGGGGTTGCTGCTGCTGGGTTGGCCGCTTCAGAGGCAGCTGGTGCTGGGGCGGCAGTTCTCGGGGCTGCTGCTGCTGGGGCGGCTGCTCCCGGGGCTGCTGCTGCTGGGGCGGCTCCTGCTGGTGCGGCTGCTCTAGTGGCTGCTGCTGCTGCTGCGGCGGCTCCTCCAGGGGCTGCTGCTGGGGCGGCTGCTCCTGGAGCTGCTGCTGCTGCTGCTGGGGCGGCTCCTCCAGGGGCTGCTGCTGGGGCGGCTGTGGCTGCTCCAGGGGCTGGTGCAGCGTGGGTGGCCGCACCTGGGGCTGCTGCAGCGGAAAGTAGGATGTAGGGGAGGTGAAGGGCGCGGCCCCCATTGTGCCCTGAAGGGCGACGTGATAGGGAGCCGCGCAGGTCCCCGAAAGTGCCTCGACGGGCAATAAGAGGGGACCGCGCGCAGGCCCCTAAGGTGCCGCGATGAGGGAACAGGAGGGGCCGGCGCACGGGCCCCGAAAGTGCCGCGACGAGGAGAAGGGAGGGACCTGCGTGCGGGCCCCAAAAACGCCGCGACGAGGCGACGGTCGGGGCCAGCGCGCGGGCCCCCAAGACGCCGCGACGAGGTAGGTACCCGCCGCGCGCCTCGGGGCGCACGGCGGGCAGAAAACCGCCACGCGCCCCGAGCGCGTGGCTGGAAGAAAAATAGGTGGTCGCGCGCCACGGGGCGCACGACACACAATATGGCAGCGGAATCGAGTGGGCCCACAGGCCAGGAGCGTTAAGCTCTAATACCATATCAAAGAGTTTAAGTAGAGGTAGGCTTAGAAGCCATAACTTAGGTGCCTAGGTGATCGAGTTCGAGGGTGAGGAGGAAGGTATCGAGAGATTTTAGAAAGAGAAGAAGGGGTTTCACTAGCAAGAGTTGGGATACAAGTACAATGCCCTAAATTGGGTTGTACTCATTACAGAGTACCCCACTGCAGGCTAGATAGCAAATATATTCTGACAGTTTTTACTGTAGGATCGAACGCCTCCGGTAGCCTCAGCTTCACTGCTTCGAGGTTAACTGTAGCTGCTGCCGTTGTCGCATGTAGAATTGTCGGTGTAGCCGCTGCTGCTGCTGATACTGTTGTCGCTGCTGCTGTGGCGGTTGCCGACTGGTTTGCAAGGAGTTTTTCGAGTCGTGGGAGCGCTGCACGTATTTGCTTATGCTCAGCACGTAACTCCGCGATTTTCTGTACTAAAATATCTCTTTTTTCCCTCCATTTGGCGATTTACAGGAAGATGCGCGACGAAAATAATCGAGTTCTAGGTGCTGGTCGACTTACTGCGAGTCAAATTGACTGTAGAATCGACGAGCGCGAACTCTGTAGATTGCGTAAATCTCCCTTAGACGAATTTCGCGTCCGATCTTGGCCGTTGAGGAGAAAATCGATCCGACGCTCCAAATTCCAACGTTTTTGAGAGAAATTCTCTGGGCCGTTGAGATGAAACTCGATCGAACGGTCGAAACTCCAACCTTTCCACAAGTAAATCTGAGGGGTGTTCGAAAACCGAATCGAGGGGGACTTAGAGAAATTGCGCGGAACTGGTTTTACATACCCGTATCGGCGCTTCCGTCGTCGCCCCCGCGGTTTTTAAAGGCCGGAACTAAGCGGTTGAAGACCTCGCGTGTAAACCCGCTCTGATGACCAAGTGTGAGGATCTGGGATCGAGCTCAGAAAAGATGATTCAAATTGAATTGAATTGAATGTCCACCTGGGTACAGCACGAGGCTATATATAGGCTCGACACAAGGCCCCGTAACCAGGTGTTACGCGAAGGTTCCGCGGGTCACGAAGCGTCCCGAACAGATCCTTACCGAATCGGTAGAAGGCAATTCGGTGGCAACCGAAAAGCCAGAATTCGGTGCACGCAACCTAGCTCGGTGCTATAACTATAATAAAATATAGGAAAGCACCTAGCCTAGGAAATCAAGCAATTCATGCATGCATATGATTATCCTATGCTAGAAATAGCATAATAAAGTAAAGGCAAGCAAGCATAGCTGGCATAAGCCGTCGTACTCTCACAAGGGGGGTCGTGCACGGCTCCAGGGGTGGCGCGCGGCCCCCAGGGCGCCACCACGGGGTAGCGAGGGGCCACGCGCGGCTCCCCAGGGCGCCGCGACGAGGCAGCGGGGGGGGGGGGGGGGGGGGGGGGGGTCGCGTACGGCTCCATGGGTGGCGCGCGGGTCCCAGGGGGCGACGCGAGGGTCGACGTGGGTGGCGCGCGGGTCCCCTGAGGGGACGCGAGGGTCGATGGGGTTGGCGCAGGTCCAGCGGGGCCGGCGCGCCAGGAAGAAAAGGGGCCGCGCGCCTCGGAGCGCGCTTCAGCGCGGCGGGATGAAAAATACGTCGCACGCCACGGGGCGTGCGACAGATCGAGTAGCAGCGGAAGCAGGTTGGTGGTCTCACAGGCCGAGGAAAGACAGGATCTGATAGCATGTCACAATTACGAGGAAAAGTTTAGAAGCAGAAAGAGAGGTTTGCACTAGCAGCAGTTGAGATACATATAGGAAACCCTAGTTGGGTTGTACTCGTTATAGAGTACCCCACTGCAGGGTAGACAATTACATCATTCTGACAAGAACAACCCGAAACACGACGACACGTGCCAAACAGATCATTCGGCACGGAGCGATCTGCACCACCCACGACCGCCGACCCGATGGATATGGAAAAGATCGACGCGAAGCAGCGGCCGACAGAATATGAGAAGTGCGAATTTTGCGGCGCAGCAGGACATCGACTCAGGGCAACAACAGCGCGACATCCACGATGGCGAAAAAAGGAGGACAGGATGGCGCGAATTCAAAACGCCACAACCGGCCGGCAACAGGGGAAATCGCCGAGACAAATGGAGGCTCCGCGAAACAAGACTCTGCACCGACCGGGAAACTCCAGCCGAACACCCCCGAGAGTAAGAATATTTTCTCTCGAGGATTTCAAGCTTTAACAAATTCAGGGGAGATTTCACGGCCAAGAAAAAGCCTTCACACATTATTCAGGTACCTGAGAAGTTGGGCAAACCACTCCGGAGCGTTGAAAAGGGTCGTGCGTTCCAAGGAGTTCATATTCTCTCCCCGCAGCACGGTGTTAAGGCTCCCTATTGCCCACAGGTGAAGCCTATACAGCTGCAAAGGCTTAGGGGAAGGTTCCAGGTCAAGACGAAGATGAATCGGCCTCGGATAAATCCTTCTAACCCTACTCAGTTGAAAACTGATATGGAGTCAGCAGCTTCGAGCGCAGGACCGAGGGATGATCTGTTCGACGTACCCTACGATCCTATAAGCGAGACCATCTACGGTTACTCGGAGCAACAACATCCACTACTACTCGAGGTGATCTGCAACGGGCGACGCTTTCACGCAATGGTGGACAGTGGTGCGTCTCACTCGGTGTGCGACCGCGGGACGCTGGAGAAAATAGGAGAATCTTCGGAGGAGACCAAGTTCACGGCAACGATGGTGGACGGTACGAAAATTCCTATCCACGGCGAAGCATCACTGCAGCTGCACATAGGGGCGCTCAGGTGGAAGCCGACGTTGCCGATCACGAACATCAAGGGCTTAGATTTCATCTTGGGGCGAGATGTCTTGAAGCGGTTTAATCCCGAGATCGACTGGGTCAACAGGAAGGTGTGCATCTACAACATTGGGAAACAAGTGGAGCTACGAAGCTGGACGGATACAGGGAGCGTTCCTGAAACGACACTGGCACGGTTCAAACGGACTGTGAACGAGAGTAACACGGGTTATTTAGCACTGGTTATGGCAGCAGCAGAGGAGGAGAAGCCGAGTTCGGAGCTACCTGCAGCAGTGAAGGAGGTGTTGGAGCAGTACAAGGATATAATACTCGACGACCAACCCGCAGGCGTACCTCCAGCACGCACCCACGAGCACAAAAGCGTGGAGGAACCAGGTGCGAAACCCGTCTCACGTGCACCATATCAACTGAGTCCAACCGGACTGACAGACATGAAGAAACAGATCGAGTATCTACTGGACAGACAGTTGATCCGCCCATCCACCTCTCCCTATGGTGCACCAGTCCTCTTCACTCCAAAACCAGACGGTAGTTTACGGATGTGCATGGACTACCGCGCACTGAACAAACAGACAGTAAAAAACAAATATCCCATACCACGCATAGACGACCTACTGGATCAACTGCGTGGAGCAACAGTATTCTCGAAGCTGGACCTACGGTCGGGTTACTGGCATATCAAGATGGCAGATAACTTGGTCCACAAGACGGCGTTCCGTATTAGATACGCCTCCTACGAATACTTAGTGATGCCGTTCGGACTCTGCAACGCACCAGCAATGTTTCAGGCGGAGATGAATCACATCTTACGACCCCTGCTGGACGAGTGCGTAGTGGAGTACCTGGACGACATTCTCATCTACTCCAAGAACGACGTGGAGCATCTACGGAAAGTGTTCGAGATCCTGCGGAAAAACAAGTTCTACGTGAAGCTGTCGAAGAGCGACTTCACCCTGAAGATGGTGCAGTTTCTCGGGCACATGGTGAGTGCCGAGGGCGTACACGTGGACCCGCAGAAGATCAAAGCCATCAAGAAGTGGAAAGTACCGGAGAACGTGAAGGAGTTGCAGTAGTTCCTAGGCCTCGCCAACTACTACAATAGGTTTGTGCCGCAGTATGCAAAGATAGCAGCGCCACTGACCGACGTACTGAAAAAGGATACGCCCTACAAATGGGATACTCCTCATCAGCAAGCCATGGAGCAGCTACAGACAGCACTGACTACAACGCCAGTACTCATCTTACCAGATCCAGACAAGGACTACGTGGTGGAAGCAGACGGTAGTCACCAAGCAGTCGGAGCAGTACTGATGCAGGATAACGGACGCGGTTTGCAGCCCATCGCCTACCTAAGTAAGAAGCTATACGGAGCAGAACTAAAGTACCCCATCCATGACAAGGAAGCCTTAGCGATAGTCATAGCGTTCAAGGCGTGGAGGTGTTACCTAGAGGGAGCCAAGACTACAGTTTATACTGACCACTGCAGTCTCAAATACCTGAAGTCACAGCCGACGCTCTCACAGCGATAGGTGCGGTGGATGGACTTCCTGGAAACTCACTTCCACTACGACATCGTCTACAAGCCCGGGCTACACAACATGGCAGACGCGTTGAGCCGCCCCGGACACGTAGCAGGCATCCAGCTCGACGGGATGAATCCTCTCCTCAAGGGCCTATTTCAACATGGGTACTCCGTGGACGCAGAGATTCCTGCAGCACAGACCAAGAAGGTGTTACAGTGGGAGAAAGACGTAGCTGTAAGGAAGGGTTCAGGAAAGATTTGGGTACCGAATTACGCCCCGCTACGGCAGATCCTCTTGGAGGAGTTTCACGACGTACCTTACGCGGGACATTTCAGGAGCAATAAGACGTCAGCAGGGATAGCGAAGTATTACTACTGGCCCGGGATGGCAACAGACGTTCAGCAGTTCGTCACCTCATGCAACACGTGCCAGCGGATGAAGAGCAGCAAGTAGAAAAAGCAGGGTTACTTCAGCCTCTACCCGTATCGGAGCAGCCATGGCAGGTCATTAGCCTCGACTTCTTTACGGGACTTCCTTCGACCTCTCGAGGGCATGATTCTATCCTCGTAGTGATCGATAAGTTCTCCAAAATGGGTGACTTCATACCGAGCAACGCCACCGCTACAGCTGAAGCAACTGCTCGACTCTTCTTCGACCGCATCATCACCATCCACGGCATCCCCGCTACACTCATCTCAGACAGAGACCCCAAATTCATGAGTAAGTTCTGGAAGGAGCTCGTGGGACTGTTGGGGACTAAGCTTGCGATGTCTTCAGCATACCACCCCAAGACTGACGGGCAGACAGAGCGACTCAATCAAGTGGTTGAACAGTTACTGCGCACAGCTTGCAAAGACGACGTCAGCCACTGGGACACACAGTTACCGACCCTAGAGTTCGCTTACAACAACGCGTCACATGCGGCCACAGGGAAAACTCCTTTCTTCCTGTGTTACGGACGGGAACCACTTACACCACAACAGCCAACCACACCGGCACACGTCCAAGCCGCACATGATTTCGTCACCACCGTGCAGCAGCTATGGGAG
This sequence comes from Closterium sp. NIES-65, assembly GCA_948144175.1. Classification (NCBI taxonomy): domain Eukaryota; kingdom Viridiplantae; phylum Streptophyta; class Zygnematophyceae; order Desmidiales; family Closteriaceae; genus Closterium; species Closterium sp. NIES-65. The sequence continues at coordinate 3,035,320 of CANXME010002057.1, forward strand.
AAGACTCAGCGACGACTCATCACGATGCAAACCTCCCAGAAGCAGTATGCCGATCGCCAGCGACGAGATCACTCAGTAGCAGTCGGAGATCAGGTGCTTCTTGACACGCGCAAATTGAACCTGTCTCACCTCCCATCCAAACTCCGGCCTCGCTTCTGTGGTCCTATTCTCGTCGAGGCACAGGTGACACTAGTTACATTCCGCTTGCGCTTACACAGATACATGGAAGCTTCACAACGCTTTCCATGTCCAGCTACTGAAACCCTACAAGGACCCCAACCACCAGTTCCAGGGACGGCACCTACCGCCACCACCACCTGTTCTCATACAGGATGAACCAGAGTACGAAGTGGAGCGCGTTTCCACTCATCGGCGCCGCGGTGGCAAGACCGTCAAGTTCCTGATACGCTGGAAGGGATACGACCCCACTGAGGACAGTTGGGTTGCAGAAGCTGATATGGGCAACGCACGCCGTGCTCTCAAGGACTATCTTGTCAAGCAGGGTGTTTCTCACGCCACCCAGCTTTGAGGGGGAGACGTGTGAGAGTACGACGGCTTATGCCAGCTATGCTTGCTTGCCTTTACTTTATTATGCTATTTCTAGCATAGGATAATTATATGCATGCATGAATCGCTTGATTTCCTAGGCAAGGTGCTTTCCTATATTTTATTATAGCTATAGCATCGAGCTAGGTTACGTGCACCAAATTCAGGGCTTTTTGGTTGCCACCGAATTGCCTTCTACCGAATTCGGGAAGGATCTGTTCGGGACGCTTCGCAACCCGCGGAACCTTCGCGTAACACCTGGTTACTGGGCCTTGTGTCGAGCCTATATATAGCCTCGTGTTGTACCCAGGTGATCATTTGATTCAATTCAAACTCTCTTTTCTGAGCTCGATCCTAGATCCTCACAAGGAGATCTGGCTGCACCACCCACTTGGCTTCACTGGGTCGTTTCCTGCAGGTACCCAGTGGAACCTCCGTCGGCTAGTCTACGGTCTCCGCCAACCTTGCAAGTGCCATGACACACTGAGGATGACGCTTGCGGCTCTTGGGTTTGCTCCTTCGACTGCTGACCCGTTGCTGTTTCTACGCACCGACACTTTGCTGCCGCCGTTCTACATCCTCGTGTACATCGATGACTTAGTCTTTCCCACTGCTGACTCTAAGAAACTGGCCCACGTGAAGTCGGAGCTGTTGAAAAGACACACGTGCGCAGAACTGGGTGAGTTGCGCAGCTATCTTGGCTTGCATATTACCTGGGAAAGAGCACGGTGCACCATTACCCTCACTTTGTCACACATGGTGCAACAGGTCCTTCAGCGCTTTGACTTCCAGTACTCCTCGCCACAGTCCACTCCTCTGCCTACCGGTCATTTGCTCTCAGCTCTGCCTTCGGACGAGTCCGTTGAGCCGAGTGGCCCGTATCCAGAGCTTGTGGGCTGCCTCATGTACCTAATGACCTGCACTCAACCTAGCCTTGCCTACCCTCTTAGCATCCTGGCACCCTACGTTGTGCCCGGAAGATGCCGGCCAGAGCACTGAAAGGCCGCTAAGAGGGTGTTGCGCTACTTATGCAGTACGTCGGGCATGGGGCTCGTGCTTGGAGGACAGGGTCCAGTTGTCCTCACTGGACACGCAGACGCTTCTTGGGTTGACGACTTGGCTACGCAGCGATTGTCATAGGGTTAAACTTCCCGCCTTTGCTCCGGCTCCCCCTTGTCCGCGATACCACCACGAGTAAGCTCTCTCCTCGCACTCTCCGTTGCTTCTTCCTTGGCTTCCCCGCCGACACCCCATCTTGGCAGTTTAACCACCCTGCTTTGCGGTGGGTCCTGCCCTCCCAGGACGTCACCTTTGACGAGTCGGTCTTCTCCTACCATCTCCATCCGCACGCGTCTTCTTCAATCCCCCCGCCGCCCCTCTTCCTGGTCCCAGGTTATCTTTGTCCTCCACCTGTCTCCAACACGCACACTATGGCAGTTCGTCCTTCCTTAGTTCCACATCGTGTTGCCCTGCCGTCTCTTCCGGTGTCCTCTCTTCCCAACGTTCCTGACCCTGAGGCCGACCTTGCTCGTGCTGCTAGTTCTACTGGCACTCATCTCCTTGCCACATTTGTCAATGACCCTTCCTTTGAGTATACTGTTTTGTCAGCCTTAGTCACTGAGCTTGTAGACTTTGCTGCTAGTCGTCGTCTCGACTACGTTGCGAGTCTTATTACTGAGTCCGAGTCTGTCTGTCCTCCGTCCTTCGGGGGTGAGCTTACCATTGGCAGTGACGTCCTTGAGGACACGCAGTTTGAGCTTGAGTGTCTTGCGACTCTTTTACCTCATACCACGTCCATGCTGCTTTGCCCTGAGGGAGACCCGGATGCACCAGACATCTATACCCCGCGGTCTTACGCAGAGGCGATTACGGGTACTCCTCTAAGTGGCAGACAACCATGGACGCAGAGATGACTTCTTGGAAGACTACAGGCACCTACGTTGACGAGGTTCCCCCTCATGGGGCGAACATAGTCGATGGCATGCAGATATTAAGAGTGAAGCGGCCGCCGAGTTCTCCGCCTGCCTTCAAGGCACGTTACGTTGCTCAAGGCTTTTGTCAGTGACAGGAGGTTGACTTCTTCCAGACCCCATCCCCCACCCCGAAGATGACTACTCTCTGGGTGTTACTGCACGTTGCAGCACAGCGTGACTACAAGTTGCACTCCCTCGACTTCTCCCCAGCTTTCGTGCAAGGAAGTCTTCACGAGGAGATCTGGCTGGGCCGTCCACCTGGCTTCACTTGGTCGTTTACTAAGGTTACCCAGTGGAGCCTCCGGCGGCCAGTCCACGGTCTTCGCCAAGCGCCCCGCGAGTGGCACGACACACTGAGGACGACACTTGCGGCTCTTGGGTTTGCTCCTTTGACTGCTGACCCATCGCTGTTACTACGCATTGACCCTACTCTGCCGCCGTTCTACATCCTCGTGTACGTCGACGACTTAGTATTTGCTAGTGCCGACATTGAGGCGCTGACCCTTGTGAAGGCAGAGTTGTAAAAGAAACACACTTGCACTGACCTGGGTGAGTCGCGTAGCTATCTTGGATCACCCGGGACAGAGCAAGGCGCACCATCACTCTGACTCTGTTACACATGGTGCAGCATGTCCTTCAGCACTACGGCTTTCGGTTCTCCTCGCCACAGCCTACTCCTCTGCCTACAGGTCACTCGCTCTCAGGTTCACTTTCCGACGAGTCTGTATAGCCGAGTGGCCCGTATCCAGAGCTTGTGAGCTGCCTCATGTACCTGATGACGTGTACAGGACCTGACCTTGCGTAACCTCTCAGCATCCTTGCTCGCGCCCGGGTGACACAAGAAGGAGCACTGGACAGCTGCGCAGAGGGTACTACGATACTTGTGCAGTACATCGGGCATGGGGATCGTGCTTGGAGGACGAGGGCTAGTGGTACTCACAGGACACTCCGACGCTTCTTGGGTCAACGACCAGGCGACTCACAGGGTCACTATTTCAGTCTCGGCTCTGGTTATGTCTTGTGGAGTTCCACTCGTTCGTCTTGTGTGCTTGATTCCAGCTATGCGGCCGAAGTCTACGCTGGGGCTATGGCTGCACAGGTGTTACGCTGGCTGACTTACCTGCTCACCGACTTGGGTGAGCGGCTTCGTTCTCCTCCAGTTCTGTACGTTGACAACAAATCCATAATTGCGTTTTGTCGGGGGAAGAGGATGGAGCACAGAATGAAGCACATTGCTCTTCGTTACTTTCTTGCTCGATAGTTGCAGCAGCGTGGTCAGCTGCACCTTGCTTACGTGGCCTCTCGGGCTAACACTGCTGATGTCTTCACCAAGGCCCTTGAGTCTAGTGATCATCAACGTTTTTGCACTGCTCAAAGCCGTACCGTCATGTCAGAACATTATAGCTTATGCTTTTGTGTAGGCTATAGTGGGGTATCCCATAGGGGGTACAACCCAATTAGGGTTAGTACTTGTACCCACTTCGCTCATAGTTCATTCATTCTCGTTCTCATTCTCACATGGAATCAGAGCAGGTCCCCTCCTAGGGACTGTTTCTTGGGCCCACCGAAGCGCGCCCCGAGGCGCGCGTTTTTTTTTTTTTTTTTTTTAGCGACCCGTAGTGTCGCCCTCCCCCCCTCCCAGCGGCCCGTCGCGCCGCCTTTCGGTCGCGGCCCCGCCGCCCTACTGTAGCGGCCCCGCCGCCCTACGTCGCGGCCCCGCCGCCCTACCCTTCGACGGCGCCGCCGCCCTAAGTCGCGGCCCCGCCGCCCTACTTCGACGGCCCCGCCGCCCTACGTCGCGGCCCTGCCGCCCTACCCTACGTCGCGGCCCCGCCGCCCTACCCTTCGACGGCGCCGCCGCCCTACGTCGCGGCCCCGCCGCCCTACTTCGACGACCCCGCCGCCCTACGTCGCGGCCTCGCCGCCCTACTTCGACGGTCCCACCGCCCTACCCTATGTCGCGGCCCCGCCGCCCTACCCTTCGAAGGCGCCGCCGCCCTACGTAGCGGCCCCGCCGCCCTACTTTGACGGCCCCGCCGCCCTACGTTGCGGCCCCGCCGCCCTACTTTGACGGCCCCGCCGCCCTACTTCGAGGCCCCGCCGCCCTACCCTACTTCGCGGCCCCGCCGCCCTACGTTGCGGCCCCACCGTCCCACCCTACATCGACGGCCCCGCCGCCCTACTCAGCAGCCCGCCAGCCGCCCTACCCGCGGCCCACCCGCCGCCCGACCGCCGGGTCGCCCAGCCGCTGAGCCGCCGAGCCGCCCAGCAGCCGAGCCGCCCCGCAGCCGAGCCGCCGAGCAGCCGAGCCACCCCGCAGCCGGGCCGCCCAGCAGCCGAGCAGCCGAGCCGCCGAGCAGCCGTGCCGCCCCGCAGCCGAGCCGCCGGCCGCTGAGCTGCCCTACTTCCATACGGCCCGTTCTACCCAGCCTGGTGAGCACAGAGCCTTCTTTTTCACTGCGCTGCCCTCACCCTACTGCTTGCACTGCTAGGCGTCTGTCGTCATGGCTACCCCCAGTGTCCTCGCTTTTGACGCTGAGGGTCGGGCCATTGACTTTGAGGTCTGGGTAGATGACCTCCAGCTGTTCTTACAGTGCGATAGGGCAGACGGCCTCTCTCTCTTTGACCTTACCTCTGGCGCTTCCCCTGCCCCTGCTGCTGATGCTGACCCTACTGTTCGCTCCCAGTGGGCTACGCGCGATGCTGCTGCACGTCTTGCTATGCGTCGCCACCTCCCTACCTCTGAGCGTGCGCACTTTAGTCAGTACAAGAGTGCTCAGACCTTGTACGACGCTGTAGTTGCGCGCTACTCCTCCCCTGCCACTGCTGCACTGAGCCGCCTCATGCTACCCTTCTTCTTCCCTGACCTTGCCGCCTTTCCCACAGTCGCTGATCTCATTACGCATCTCCGCACTAGTGACACCCGCTACCGCGCTGCGCTTCCTGCTGACTTCTGCGCCAAGAACCCCCCCCCCATGTACATCACTCTCTACTTTCTAGTCACCCGCCTCCCCGACTCCCTTCGTGTAGTCCGGGACCACTTCCTCGCGGTCTGTCCCACCACTCTCACAGTCGACAGCCTAGAGAAGGCCCTCCTAGCGGCGGAGAAGAGCATCGTCGCTGTAGGAGCCTCTCGAGGTGACCCTCGCGCCCCCATCTTTGAGGGGTGTTCTCCTTCCCCTCTCTTGCCCTCTGTCGCCTCTGCCGCTGCGGCCGACCTCGTTGGTCTTGAGTCGGTCGGTGCGGCGTCTGCCCCTAGTGGGAGACGTCGCCCTGGCAAGGGCAAGGGGGGCAATGGAGCGGGTGGGGCTAGCGGGGCCGGTGGCGGTGGAGGTGGAGGCGGCGGAGGGAGTGGGGGTGGCGGTGGAGGAGGTGGCGGGGGTGGGGGTGCTAGTGGCAGCAGTGGTGGCGGAGGCGGCGTCGGCGGCGGCGGTACCGGCGGGGGTGGCGGCGGTGGCGGAGGTGGAGGAGGTGGAGGTGGTGGAGGTGGTCGGAGTGGCACTTCACAGCGGAGCGGCACAGGGGGTGGTCAGCGCCAGCAGCAGCAGCAGCAGCAACGTTCTTGCGACGTCCCCACCCCTCAGCAGCTCCGTGAGTGGTACACGCAGCATCAGCGTGGTGGGGGACTTGGTCCCCGCACCTACGTCCTTCGCACCGGCGACCGCGCGGGTGAGCAGTGTGGGGGTGCCCACCCCACCCAGCGCTGTTTTGGCCGCCTGACGGACGCTTGGCATCAGCAGTTTCCGGAGGCAACGGAGATCCCCCGCTGGGGAGAGCTGTCTAGGGCTGGCGTGGCTATCTTTGATCTTGACTTTGATGCTATCCTTGCTGCCATGTTGTCGAACTTAAAGTAGATTAAGTTGAAAGGTGAGGGGCCTAGGCTTAGTAGCCTAGGCCCTTAACTAGGTATCGAGCGGGTTTTCACCCAGGGTGAGAGTCGAGTGAGTTGAGAGAGGAAAATTGGAGAGTGAGGTTTCACTAAAGGATTCGAGATACATATAGCAAAGGAACACATGAAGGGGTGCACCACCTACAAATTTAATAACTACACTACAGCTAGAACTTCATGCAGTTATAATAAATATGATTTTGACATCCCCCCGTAACTGCATGCAGGAATAGCTAAGTGTCGAGCACAACCTGCAGAGGTACACCAACGAGCAATAAAACAAGCAACAGCAGGTACTGCAGGCGGGCTAACTTTGAAAGGTTACCCCCTCCATCTCCTCACCCTCCTCCTTCCCCTCCCCCACACTGCTGCAGAAGCAGCAGAGAAAGGGGGAAGAGAGGAGAGGTGGAGAGACGGCTGCTTGTTGCCTCACACCCGCCACCCCGGTACCACTCCCCCTGCTCACCCACATCCTCACACCCTCCCCCCCCAGCAGCAGCTGCAGTGGTGGGACTGAAAGAAGGAGGAGGGGAAGGGAGAGAGTTGACCCACCGCTCCAACACCCTCCACCCCCATACCCTCCTCCCCACGGCTGCAGGGAGACAAGAGAAAGGGGGGGGTGGGAAGGAAGAAAGCCGCAGAGCGGCGAAGAGGCGTCGGTGCAGATGGGTCGGGGGCGGCAGCAGGGAGTGCAGGGGCGGAGAGGCCCGTCGCGGGCCAGTGCCACGGGGCGCACGACGGATAGGATAAAAGGGCCCGATCGTGTGCCTCGGGGCACACGACGAGCAGGGCACCATCGTGTGCCACGGGGCGCACGATGGGCAGATAAAGGGCACCGTCGCGTGCCACGGGGCGCGCGACGGGCAGGGTAGGAGTCACACGCCCGTGGGCGGGACAAAGTAAAACTAAAATCGTCACGCGCCCTAGGCGCGCGACCGGAAAATCTCAGCAGCGGAAGAGTAACGCGGGCCCACAGGCCAGGACGAAAACAGCTCTGATACCATGTCGAACTTAAAGTAGATTAAGTTGAAAGGTGAGGGGCCTAGGCTTAGTAGCCTAGGCCCTTAACTAGGTATCGAGCGGGTTTTCACCCAGGGTGAGAGTCGAGTGAGTTGAGAGAGGAAAATTGGAGAGTGAGGTTTCACTAAAGGATTCGAGATACATATAGCAAAGGAACACATGAAGGGGTGCACCACGTACAAATTTAATAACTACACTACAGCTAGAACTTCATGCAGTTATAATAAATATGATTTTGACACATGTATGCTGTGACTATTAGTGATGAGGGTGACTGTTACCGGTGTTTCCCGCCCGACCCGGGCATTGGTACTGCTGAAGTAGGTGCTTGTGAGGCTACTGCTCTAGGTGCCAGTGCTTCTGCGCTCTGAGGTGCTAGTGAGGCTGCGCTCTCAGGTACTAGTGAGGCTGCGCTCTCAGGTACTGCGTCGGCTTCGGCCTCCCTCACCTTCACACTTGACTCAGGGGCTTCTCGCTCCTTCTTTCAAGACCGCACCACACTCACGACGCTTGGTCGGCCGGTTGCAGTCTCCCTGGCTGACCCCTCTGGGGGTCCTGTCCTTGCTCACTTCTCCACTGTCCTCCCGTGTCCGGCTGCCCCCTCGGGCACCCTGTCGGGTCTGTACCTCCCCTCGTTCTCGACGAACTTGGTGAGTGGTGCTGACCTGCAGGATGCGGGGGCTCACCAGTTTACTCCTGCGAGTCAGAGGGGGACCCACTGCTCGGACGCCCGCACAGGCCGACACCTAGCCACGTTTTCGCGTCGGCCCGGGTCGAGTCTCTACACCCTGACCATTGAGTCTCCTCTAGTCCCTGCGTCTGGCCAGGTAGCTGCGTCGGGTCAGGTGTTTGCTGCTGCGTCCAGGTCTGGTCCTGAGTCTACCCCCTGCTCGTGTCGCCTCCTGTCTCACGAGACTCTCTTGTGGCACCACCGTCTTGGCCACCCCTCCTTGCCTCGTCTTCGGGGCATGACTTTCCGTGTCCTTGTCTCTGTGTCCCCTGTGTCGAGGGGCGGCTCTAAGCTGCCCCTCACTCCTCCCATTTTCCCCCGACAGAGGCTCCTCTGCAGACGCTTCACATGGACGTGTGGGGCCCGGCCCGCGTCCGTGGACAGGGTCACGAGCGCTACTTCTTGCTGGTGGTTGACGACTACTCGCGTTACACCACAGTCTTCCCCTTGTGCAGCAAGGGTGATGTCACTGAGGTGTTGATCGACTAGATCCGCGCGGCTCGTCTCCAGCTCAGGAGGAGCTTCGGCTCGGACTTTCCTGTTCTGCGTCTGCACTCTGACCGAGGCGGAGAGTTCTCCTCTGGCCTTCTGCGAGCCTACTGTCGTGCACGAGGCATCCGCCAGACCTTCACGCTTCCGGACTCTCCACAGCAAAATGGGATTGCTGAGCGCCGCATTGGCATGGTCATGGACGTCGCTCGTACGTCCATGATGCATGCGGCTGCCCCCCATTTTCTGTGGCCGTTTGCGGTCGGTACGCGGCGCATCAGCTCGACCTTCACCCCAGGGTCTCCCGGCCGGAGACCTCCCCAGCTCTGCTGTGGACGGGGAAGGTCGGCGATGCGTCTGCGTTCCGTGTCTGGGGATCTCGGGCGTTTGTCCGTGACCTGTCTGCGGACAAGCTGTCCCCTCGTGCTGCTCCCTGTGTCTTCCTAGGCTTCCCCCCTGACGCCCCAGGGTGGCAGTTCTACCACCCCTCCTCTCGTCGTGTTCTGTCCTCCCATGACGTCACGTTCGACGAGTCAGTCCCCTTCTACCGCCTCTTCCCCTACCGCACTCCTTCCCTCCCGCCGCCGCCGCACTTTCTTGTACCAGGTCCCGCCCCGGTAGACCCCCTTCCCCCTCAGGGTCCTGCCCCTTCAGGTGTGTCCCAGGTCGATGCAGTCGAGCCGGTCGAGGTTGCTGGTGACTCAGGTACTGCTGGGGGTGCTGCGCCTGGGGGTGTTGACTCTGGGGGTGCTGAGTCTAGGGGTGCTGAGCCTGGGAGTGCTGAGTCTGGGGGTGCTGAGCCTGGGGGTGCTGAGCCTGGGGGTGCTGAGCCTGGGTGTGCTGCCTCTGGGGGTGCTGAGCCTGGGGGTGCTGACTCTGAGGGTGCTGCCCGCGTGGGTGCTGAGCCTGGGGGTGTTGAGCCTGGGGGTGCTGCGTCTGGGGCTGCTGAGCCTGGAGGTGTGGAGCCTGCGGCCACTGGACCTCCCCTTGTGGCGTCTGACAGTACTGGGCCTGGAGGTTCTCCGGGTGTTTCGTCTCGGCGGGAGCCACTCTCTCCACAGGAGCTGCGTGAGTGGTTTGCTCGCCGCTGGAGGCGTACTGCTGGAGCTGGCGCTTCTTCAGCCGCTGAGGGTGCTGGTGCCGCCGGTCCCGGAGCTGCTGGGCCTGCGGGTCCGCCTAGAGCTGGAGCTGCTGAGGGTGTTGGTTCTGAGACTACTACTGTACGTCCTGGTGGTGGTCGTGCTGCGGGTACTACTGGCGCTACTGGAGGTCCTACCGCTGGAGGTGCTGTTGGCGCTGGTGCTGCCGGAGGTGCTGAGGGTGCTGGTGCTGTCCCTGCTGTGTCTAGTGCCGCCGCGCGGCCTTGGCCGTACTTCGTTCCGCTCCTTCAGCAGGTTCTTGGTCTTCCTCCTCTCTTAGAGGGTCCACCGCCTGTCCAGTCGCAGTCACAGTTACCGCCGGCCTCCCCACTGCCTTCTCCGTCTCCTTACACTGGTCCTACTGGTGGTCTTGCTGAGCGTCGTGAGCCTGCGTCTCGTCCTGCGTCGCCTGTTCGTGCTGCTCGCACTAGTGGTCGTGGTTCGCGTCAGCGTCCTCCTCCTGTCCCTGGCTAGCACTGGATGTCTCTGCGTCCGTCCACTGCTCCTCTGCGTGCCCCTTTGCCCTCTCCTCCTGAGTCCTCTCTTCCTGCGCTTGCCGACCCTGAGTCGGACTCTCTTCGTGCTGCCAGTCCTACTGTCACGCGTCTCCTTGCTACTGTTGTCACTTACCCCTCCTTTGAGTCCACTGCTGCGTCTGCTCTTGTTGCTGAGCTCGTCGACTTCGCTGCTCGCTGTCGTCTAGACTACGCTGCTAGTCTTGTCGCTGAGTCTGCGTCTATCTGTCCTCCGTCCGTCGGGGGTGAGTGTGCTCTTGGCACGGACGTCCTTGAGGACAGGCAGGAGGAGTTTCAGTGTCTGGCTGCTGCTTCACCTCATCTCGCGTCTGTACTGCTTGCCCCTGAGGGAGACCCGGATGCACTAGACATCCCGACTCCGCGCTCTTACGCGGAGGCCATAGAGGGTCCCTACTCGTCTCAGTGGCAGGCAGCTATGGATGCAGAGATGGCTTCCTGGAAGTCCACAGGCACCTACGTTGACGAGGTTCCCCCTCCTGGGGCGAACATTGTCAGTGGGATGTGGATCTTTAGGGTGAAGCGGCCGCCGGGCTCTCCACCTGTCTTCAAGGCGCGGTACGTGGCTCGTGGCTTCAGTCAGCGGCAGGGAGTTGACTACTTTCAGACCTTCTCTCCCACCCCGAAGATGACCACTCTTCGGGTGCTGCTGCACATAGCCGCTCAGCGCGACTACGAGCTCCACTCTCTTGACTTCAGCACTGCTTTCTTGCAGGGTAGCCTGCACGAGGAGATCTGGCTGCGCCGTCCACCTGGCTTCACTGGGACTTTCCCTCCTGGCCAGTCTACGGTCTCCGCCAGGCACCACGTGAGTGGCACGACACACTGAGGACTACGCTTGCGGCTCTTGGGTTTGCTCCCTCTACTGCTGACCCGTCGTTGTTTCTACGCACCGACACTTCTTTGCCGCCGTTCTACATCCTCGTGTACGTCGACGACTTGGTCTTTGCCACAGCGGACACTGCTGGACTCGCCTACGTGAAGTCCGAGCTGCAGAAGAGACACACGTGCACAGACCTGGGTGAACTGCGCAGCTACCTTGGCTTGTAGATCACTCGGGACAGAGCACACCGCACCATTACCTTGACTCAGTCACACATGGTGCAGCAGGTCCTTCAGCGCTTCGGCTTCACGTACTCCTCACCTCAGGCCACTCCTCTGTCTACTCGCCACTCGCTCTCAGCTCTGCCTTCGGATGAGTCCGTAGAGTCGAGTGGCCCGTACCCAGAGCTTGTTGGCTGCCTCATGTACCTGATGACCTGCACACGACCTGACCTTACATACCCTCGTAGCATCTTGGCACGCTATGTTGCTCCTGGGAGACACCGACCAGAGCACATGGCTGCAGCGAAGAGGGTGTTGCGCTACTTGTGCAGTACGTCGGGCATGGGGCTAGTGCTTGGAGGGCGGAGTCCAGTGGTCCTCACTGGGCACGCGGACGCTTCTTGGGCTGACGACCAGGCTACGCAGCGGTCGTCGCAGGGTTACACCTTCAGCCTTGGTTCCGGCTCTGTTTCGTGGCGGGCTACTCGCTCGTCTTCTGTTCTTGGCTCCAGTTGTGAGGCTGAGATCTACGCCGGGGCCATGGCTGCTCAGGAGGTTTGCTGGCTCACCTACCTGCTGACTGACCTTGGAGAGCCGCCTCGTTCTCCTCCAGTGCTGTACGTAGACAACAAGGCCATGCTGGCCTTGTGTCGAGAGCAGCGCCTGGAGCACAGAACGAAGCACATTGCTCTCCGCTACTTTCTTGCTTGTGAGCTGCAGCAGCGTGGTCAGTTACGACTTTCGTACGTGGCCTCTGAGGCCAACACTGCTGATGTTTTCACCAAGGCACTTCCGCCTTGTGATCATCAGCGTTTCTGTACTCAGCTGGGACTTGTCCCAGTCTTGCCTCACTTGCTCACCTCTTGACCTTACTTGTACTCTTGCATATATATATGCCTGCTCTTGCTTGTTTAGACTTATATATATATGTCTCCTCCTGCATGTGAACTGGCCTTGTGGCCTTGACCTTGTGCTCAGACTGTGTGGTGACATTGTGATCCACCCTGAGCTTGCTTTGCTCTGCTTTGCTTGACTGGTCTTGTGACCCCTTGTTCTCCCCCACTTTGCCTATGGGGGTGTGTCAGAACATTATAGCTTATGCTTTTGTGTGGGCTATAGTGGGGTATCCCATAGGGGGTACAACCCAATTAGGGTTAGTACTTGTACCCACTTCGCTCATAGTTCATTCATTCTCGTTCTCATTCTCACACGTCATACCCCGGATATAAGCCCCACCCTGGGATAAGCGCCTGGCGCTTTTAATTGGCGTGTGGCGCTTATATCCCCTGCTCGATTATAAGCGCACCCCCTGAAAAAACTTGTTTTATTATAAGCGCAGGTAAACTTTAAATTTTGAAATGTGTTCAAAACGCTGTAACGATTTTTACTTTAGCAGGTGGATGTGTTGCAGAATGGTTCCCTTCACATTCGGACCCTGCACTGGATACGGGTCCAATCAGCAGGAGCTGTCAGGAGCTGGATGTGAGTCAGATTGGGTGTATCTCCATGCGCACGCGAGAATTTCACAGACGACCCCATGTAACTTCGACTCGATTGAAAAGGCAAGCACGAGATCTACAGTTTGGTGTTAAAAAATATAAAAAAACATATAAGTCATTTTATAAACACCGGCGCTTGTAAATTTACTCGATTATAAGCCCACCCCCCTAAAAAACAAGTTTTTTTATTGCCCCCCATTGTCAGAATGTTATTATCTAGCCTGTAGTGGGGTGCTTTATAGCAAGTACAACATAGTTAGGGTTTGCTATATGTACCCCAACTGCTGCTAGTAAAACCTCCTCTTTCGTCAATTCTTCTTTTGCACTTCTTGTTTCTGACATGCTATCAGAGCAGGTCGACCCCCTTGGGTCGATCCTGTGGGTGGGCCCGCCACCTAACTGCTTCCGCTGCTATTCTACTTCTCGCGCACCTCGGGCGCGCGACATCTTCTTCCTGCCGTGCGCTCGGGGCGCGCGGCGGTTTTCTGCTGTGGGGACCCACGCACAGCCCCCGCCCGTCTCGTCGCGTCGCCCTGCAGGCCACGCGCGCCCCCTTTCCTGTCCGTCTCGGCGCCCTGAAGAGCAGCGTGCGCCCCCTGCCCGTCCGTCGCGGCGCCCTGGGGAGTAGCGTGCGGCCCCCTCCCGTCCGTCGCGGCGCCCTAGGGAGTCGCGCGCGGCCCCCGCCCGTCCGTCGCGGCGCCCAGGGGAGCCGCGCGCGCCTCCCGCCCGTCTGACGCGGCGCCCTGGGGAACCGCGCGCGCCCCCCCCGCCCGTCCGTTTCGGCGCCCTGAGGAGCAGCCCCCCCACCCCCCCCCCCCCCCTCGTGCTGCCCATTCCTCCCGTGCCGCCGTGCGTTCCGCGGTGGTGGCGGGTGTGGGGTGGCAAGCATGGGGGTGCGCGGTGTGGGTGTTCCCCTCCTCCTTGTTCGTCTCCCACTGCTGCAGCTGCTGCTGAGGGGGGTGGAGGTGTGGGAGCCGCGGGAGTGGAGTTGTGGGGGTGACGTGGGGGTGGAGCTAGGGGTGCAGCAGGGGGTGTGTGGAAAGGAGGTGGGACTGTTTGGGGAGGCTGAGAGGAGGCCGCCGTCGTGTCGTGCGCAGAGAGCCTTGCTGTGCCAGTCGCCTGTGGGTCCGTTGCTCCTGCCGCTTGTCGTAGCCGCGGAGCCAGATACTTCCGTAGTCCGGTGCCCTCGTGCGCTCGGTAGCCACTGTGCCAGTCTTCCTGTTGCCCGTGTGTCTGCAGCTTCAGCCGTCGTCTCCCATCTTCTCTCCCTTCACAATTCCTCTTCCTCCTCACTTGCCCTCTGTGATCGCCTCTAGCTTTGCTTATAATTGTGAACTATTACTATGTCTGCTCATTGTGCTGATTACACCCCACTTTGGCTATGGGGGTGTGTCAGAATGTTCTTATCTAGCCTGTAGTAGGGTGCTCTATAGCGAGTACAACCCAGTTAGGGTTTGCTATATGTACCCCAACTGCTGCTAGTGAAACCTCCTCTTTCGTCATTCTTCTTTTGCACTTCTTGTTTCTGACACCCATGGGGGTATATCCGGGGTATGACGGTATGCCTACTCTGCCTCACTTGCTTACTGCTTGACCTTGCTTTGTACTGTGATCAATATATTTATACCTGCATGCTTGCTCTTGCTAGGTTGTGATCACTGTACTGCTTGCGTTTTTTTAACTCTGCATGTGAACTGGCCTTGTGGTCGTTTGCTTGTGCTCAAACTGCATGGTGATCTTGAGATCCACCCTTAGCTTTGCTTTGCTTTGTTCTCTTGCTTGACTGGTCTTGTGACCGTTGGTTGTTCTTGCTATCCCCCACTTTGCATATGGGGGTGTGTCAAACTATGTTTGTATGTCTGTAGACAATAGTGGGGTAGCCTCTATTGAGTACAAGACTTCAGGGTTAGACCTAGTACTTGTACTCATCTCATCCCTCTAGTCATTATTCCTACACGTTATGTCTTTCCGTGCACCGTCGAGCACGTAATGCCGTTCCGCGTGTAGACTTCGCGAAAACCTCCTGGGCGACATTCGCCTACGCATCGAATTTCGCAGTCAAGCTACCCGCGTCGACCAGCTCGACGATGCTCCGTCGAGCCGCATTTGCCTAGACGAGCACGCAGTCTGCGCGACTTCTGCGCGCCCCCGACCACGAAGTCTGCTTCTGCCAAGCGAGAGCGGGGTCATTTCCCGTCAACACTCACACACTGCATCGTTCGCCACACCCAGATTCTCCAAAACAACAATCGCACAGTAGCGTGACAAACTCTATTTTACCATACACCGCCTCCTGAATTCGCATTCGCCCCGGCCATATTCTCGATGTAAGTCTTTCGCCAACACTTTTTCAAGTTCAGGATTTATGAACACCATACTGACTTCGGGCTTTATCTGCCAAACCCAAGTGGAGATCGCAAATCATAACTACGGTACCGTACAAGCAATCAGGCAATAAGCAGTATGGTATTGATTGCAAAAAATATTGTAATATCCCATAACGTAGTAGTGTGTATGCGTCCCACCCCATACGACCACTGCTGTTGCTGGTGACACTGCGTCCTCCCTGCAAGCAACCCCACTGCAACCACCGCAGCCAGCTGCTGCTGTTGATGCCGCCTCTGCTTTCCCACCATCCTCTGCCTCCGCCGCAACAACCCGTTTACTGCTGCTGCTGCTGCTGCTGCTGCTGTTGCTGCTGGTGATACTGCGTCCTCCCTGCAAGCATCCCAGCTGCAACCACCGCTGCCAGCTGCTGCTGTTGATGCCTCTGCTGACGCACCTTCTTCTGCTTCCGCTGCTGCGATCCTCCCCCTCCCCCTCCCCCTCCCCCTCCTCCTCCCCCTCCCCCTCCCCCTCCCCCTCCCCCTCCCCCTCCTCCTCCCCCACCCCCGGCCCCCCCGACTGCACCTCCACCGGCTGACTCTTGTGCCACAGCAGCAGCAGCAGCAGCATCCCTAGGGGAGAGCAGGACCAAGGTGCTGCCGACAGCACGAGGGTTGGAGCCTTGTATGCCAGGTTGGGCCCAAGTAAGCGGCTGCATGGGTGCGTTGGACACACCACCTTGGCTGAAACCACCTCCCTGCTGCTGCTGCTGCTGCTGCTGCTGCTGCTGCTGCTGCTGCTGCTGATGATGATGATCACACTCCTGCTGCTGCTGCTGCTGCTGCTGCTGCTGCTGCGGCTGCATCACAGGAAGAGGGCTGAAAGCCAAGGGGTAAGGGTGGCCTGATGGCGCGGATGACACAGCAGTGGCAGTGGTGGCAGGGTGCATTCCCGCATACATGTACGCAGAGCCATGCCCTCCATGACCACCCGTGTGACCTGAGTGCTGCTGGTTTGGATGGCTGGAATGGCCCGGATGGTTTGGATGGCTGGGATGGCCTGGATGGTTTGGATGGCTGGGATGCATGCTTGGGTGAACGTTCAAATACATGCTGGCCTGTTGCGGCATGCTGGCATGTTGCGGCATGTTAGGATGCTGGGGCATGTTGGCGTGCTGCTGCGGCATGTGATGCCCTATCGCGCCAGGCATGGCATAGTGTGCTGCCATGCCAGGCGGCATGGGCGGTGGCGGATACCCATGCATGCCCGCTGGCATGGAATACATGAAGTGAGGGGGGGGTGGCATGGCGTGGTGCTGGGGGTGGGAGGAGGAGGGGTGTGGAATGGCATGGTAGTGGGTATGGTTTGGTGGGGGATGATGGGCCAGATGGGAAGGGGGAGGCGGGACTGAATGAGTGCCTGTATGCGGGTGTGACTGTAATGGGACGCTAGCATGACCTGCCACAGGTGCAACCACAGAAGCGGCAGGTGGTGGCGCTGGGGAATGGGCTGGGGTGTATGGAAGGCTGTGGGACGCGCTTGGTATGGCACCCGCACCCATGCTAGTCTGCATTTTACTCCGCCCCTGCTGCCTCTGCCTCTGCTGCTGTAAAGACACATAGCTGGCGCTGCGAGAGATGGGCGCAGCGGCTGACATACTACCAGCACCAGCACCATCACCAGCAGCAGTGGCAGCAGCAGCAGAAGCAGCAGCACCACCACCACCACCACTATCACCATCACTATCACTATCACCACCACCACCACCACCACCACCACCACCACCATCATCACCACCACCATCACCACCACCATCACCAGCATCACCTCCCCTCTCATCCACCTCCTCAGTCTCCCCACACTCCTCTTCCTCCTCCACCTCCCCACACACATCCTCCAAGTCCCCACACACGTCTACAATCACCTCCCTCGTCCTCTGCCTCTTCCTCCTCCCCCTCTCCTGCCCCGACAACCCACACGGCCCACCTAAAGCAGGGGTTATCCCAGGTGGATTCTCAGGTGCCGGTGCAGTCCCAGGTGCAGCTGCCCCATACATACTCTGAGAGGCAAACTGGGCGGCAGAAACATCAGGTGCAACAGAAGAGGTATCAGTTACACGAGCAGCAGCAGGAGAAATCCCAGGTGCAGCTCCAGGCGGTTCCATCGCAATTGCGGGGGATGGTGGTGCGGAGAGGGCAGGGGAAGCGGATGGGGATGGTAGAGGGCGGAGCAGGCGGGTGGAGGAGAGGGGGGAGCAGACCAGGCGCGGAGGGGCCTTGGGCTGCTTAGCTGACACCACTAAGAAGGGCTGATTGGGTGCAGCTGGGGTGGGTGCAGCTGGGGTGGCAGTGAGTTGGGGTTGGGGGGAGCTGGATAAGAGCGAAGACGAATTCGGTGCTATCTCCCCGGGGACACCAGCAGCAGCAGCGACAGCAGAACCGCTTGCAGCAGAGGGGGCAGCAGCATCAGGAGCATCGGCAGCAGCAGTGGCAGCAGCGGCGGCAGAAGCATGAGCATGAAGAGGAGTTGGTGGGAAGTAGTGAGGAGCGGGGTGAGAAACGTAGCAAACATATGCAGCAGCAGCAGCAGCATCGTCAGCAGCAGCAGCAGCAGCAGCCGTTGATGCAGCACCATAGCGGGCATCCAACGGCTTCTCCATACTCGAGCTCACCCCTAGGGAGATCTCCCCACTGTGCCCTGCCAACCCACCAACATGGCCAGCAGCGGCAGCAGCAGCAGCAGCACCGACAGCAGCACCACCAGCAGCACTAGCAGCAGCAGCAGCATCGGCAGATGGACCAGCGTCAGTTTCCCGGCCTGTCACCATTCCTTCCCCACCCTCCCCTCCTTGCCCCGCTCCTCCCCCCGCTCCCGCGTTGAGAGCCCCAGCGGGGTCAGCAGACGTGACTGCCCCACCGGCAGTGGACGACCTACTGGCAACAACCATGCCACTCGCCTTTACCTGCTCCTCTATGATTTTCTGGAGGTATTTACCCTGCGCCTCAATCCTCAGCTGCAGCTGCCGCTGCACCTCCAGCTGCTCGTGCAACCGCCTCTGCACCTCCATCTGCATCCTGAGAGCCTCTGTGATCGGGATGTTGCGAATGCTGCAAGCGCGGAGGGAGGGAGGGAGAGAGAGCAAGTAAGCACACAAGGAGTGGATCAGGACTTGCTCCTGCAGCTGCAGCTGCATGGGAAGGCGCTTCTGCATGGGAAGGCGCTTATGCATGTCTCTCGGCGTTCAGGATGCTTAGATGATTAAAAGGAGGTGATTTTTGAGTCTATTCAAACGATACGCTGCACATATTGCAGTCCACGAAGCAAGCAGTGAGAAGGACGGGGGAGAGGGAACCGGAACATAAGAATTGAATAAGACATATAGTCAGCAACAAGCGAAGCAAAGGTAAAGCAAGGATGAGACATGGTTTTAGATAAAGTTGGGAGAGGGGGGAAGGGAGAGTGGGAAAGAGATGGGCGGCGGTGGTGTGGGTTAGGGAGTGAAGGACATACACAGCAGGGTCGAGCGACGAAGGCTCGCCGTCTGTAGCATCATGCTGGAAGCCCAGAGAGCCAGCAGCCGCAGCGGCAGCCGCAGCCGCAGCGGTAGTGGCGGCCACAGCAGCAGCACCAGAAGTGGCAGCAGTAGCAGTAGTAGCTGCAGCGCCGGCCGCGGTAGCGGCGGCGGCGGCAGCAGCAGCAGGAGGGAAGGGGGGCGGAGCTAGTGTGACGGGCGCAGGTGCAAAGACTCCAGAGGCAATCCGCTTGGGGGCTTTCTCTGCCCTCTCCGGTCTTGGCTCTGGGAGGGACAGCAGGAGGGAGAGGGCGGAAAGGGACAGACAGGTGAATTGCTCGGAATTCTTCGCATCAGCAGCAACAGCAGCAACGTCGGCGGCGAAACGGCGGTGCCGTCGCCACTGCTGCTGCGGCCGCCGTACAGGATAAGGTGCAGTAGACTTGAATGGAAAAAATAAAATAAAAGAAAAAAACCCCAGAAGCAAAACGCTCGGGGGCCTTCTCTGCCCTCTCCGGCCTTGGCTCTGGGAGGCTTAGCGGGAGGGATAGGGAGGAAAGGAACTGATGAATCATACAGATTTAAGGGGCAGTAGATTTGAATGAAGAAAATACCAGCAACACGGATGACGTGAGGTGATTTCAGTCAGTCAGGGGAAAAATATGTGGGGTTATGAACAATAGACACTCTGTAGATTCTGCTGCTCCCTGCACTCGTAAACTTGTGAAGTCTCAAACAAAACTACACACCCTGCAGTGCAGGTTTGTAAGAACGTAGGCTCGGGAGAGCGTAGGCTTGGCAGAGAGCTGGCTCGGCAGACTACTTCAGGAATGTATGCTCTGTGGTTCCGTGGCCAGTTCAGCTGTTGGTGTACTCTATGAACTTACCCTGTTCTCGGGGTGTGGAAGGCAAAGGATCTGGAAGGTACTTGGCGAGTCGATACTTCTGCAGAGAGGGACAACATATGCAGGGGGGGAGGGGGGACAAGGGGGAGGGGGCAGGAGGGCAGGGGGGCAGGGGGGCAGGGGGGAAGGGTGGAAGGGGGAGAAGCACGAAATGTTAAAGCGGCCCAAGAACTTTGCGTTGACTAAGAAATCTTCACTTGCACGTGGCTCTTGACATGGCACATTGTGATTCGTGAACCCTTGCACACACGCCCATGCCATGGCATGGCATTCAGTGCGCCCCAGTCCCATGATACTACCACTGCACCAACCATGCATGCATGCATGCCTGACGGCTGAAGATGGTTCGTGTGACACACACAACAACGCACCTGCATTTGGCTCTTGACATGGTAAATGGTGAGGTGAGCACCTACATGCCCATGACCAAGTCCAATGATACCACCACACCAACCAGACATACATGCATGCATCATGCATTCCTATAGATGGCGATGGTACTGGCACACGCACCTGCAGGTGGCTCTTGACGCACGCACCTGCAGGTGGCTCTTGACGCACGCACCTGCAGGTGGCTCTTGACACACGCACCTGCAGGTGGCTCTTGACGCACGCACCTGCAGGTGGCTCTTGACACACGCACCTGCAGGTGGCTCTTGACGTGGTAGATGGTGAGGCCTTGCACGCCCATCACTCGCAGCACACCCTTGGGTGTCGCCTCTGCACGACACGGGAGGGGGCATGGGGAGAACAATTGGAACGGGAGGGGGGGGGGGGGCATGGGGAGAAGAGAGAGGGAAAAGAGGGAGAGGTAAGTGGAAACGGGAGCAGAACTGGCAGCGAGAGAGGGAGGCGGGGGGCATGGAGGGAATAAATGGCACCCTTTCCATCCAGCCATGACGTACTGCCATGTCAGCCAACAATACGGAAGAAAGAACGGACGGAGGCAAAAGAAGAAGAAAGAAAGAAAGAAACTTCCAGTCAGCCCCTCCCAGGTCCGCGACTGCCTCTGGCGTCCACCGCAGCCTGTGCTAGGGGAATAAGACATGCACAACACACCCCCCTCTTTCCAACAGTCACATCACATCACACAGGCAGACAAGACAAGCAGACTTACTGTCAGCCCCTCCCAGGTTTGCGACAGCCTCCACGAATTTCTCATGCAGCTCTGGCGTCCACCGCAGCCGGTGCTTGCCGGAACTCCCCCCATCGCTGCTGAACCCGCCGCCTCCTCCCCCCATGCTGAACGCCCCTCCCCCGCCCACGCTGCTCGTCGCTCCCCCTTCCCCTCCGCGCCCTCCCAGTGACCCCGCGGGCGCCACCCCTCCCAGTGACCCCGCGGGCGCCACCACCCCTCCGCCCGAAGCAGCAGCTGCAGCAGCGGTGGCGGCAGCAGCAGACGCGGCAGCAGACGCCGCGGCGGCAGCAGCGTCCGTCCCCGGGGCAAGCAGATTCATCCCCCCTATAGTGTCGATCCGGCACATGCTTACCCCATCCATTCCACCAGTGCCACCCGCGGCCCCACCGTGGCCCTGCATCCCTGCACTGGCACCAGCAGCGCCTATGGCAGCAGTGCCAGCAATGGCAGCGTTACCATTCACTGCTGCTCCTTGCGACAAAGCTCCCGTCCCGTCTCCTCCTCCGCCTCCGCGTCCCGCTCCCCCTTCCCCTCCCCCTCCCCCGCGCCCTCCGCCCCCCCCTCCCACACCACCGCTGTTCCCAGCAGTGGAAGCAGAGGATGCGGGCGCAGCCACGGGGAGGGCGCAAGGCATCCCCCCCAGCGACAGGGGCAGCGGCGACAGGGGCAGAGGGTCCCTTCCCCCTGGGTGGATCTGTGCGTACATGCCTGGCACCGCAACCAGGGAGAACGGGAGGTCGGGGGAGGAGTAGGGGTTGTGGAAGGGCGGGTATGGCGGCCTGGAGAGCGGCGAGGCGGGGAGGTGAGATGGGGGTGGGAAGGTGGGGTTGGGTGTGCTTGCGTGTTGTGCCTGGTGCGGCTGGTACTGCTGCTGCTGCTGGTGATGGTGGTGATGATGGTGCTGGTGGTGGTGGTGCTGCTGCGGCTGCCGCTGATGGCTATCTTGGCTTGCAGAACGGTTTTCCCGAGAGGTTGGGCGTTTCGCAAACAGGTCGTGTCGCTCCTGCTGCTGCTGATGATGAAGTGATTGCTGCTGCTCCTGGTGCTGCTGATTTCCTTCCTGCTGCTGCTGGTGATGCTGGTGTTGCTGCTGGTTCTGCTGTTGCTGCTGCTGCTGCTGCTGCTGCTGCTGCTGCTGCTGCTGCTGCTGCTGCTGCT
Organism: Closterium sp. NIES-65; assembly: GCA_948144175.1. NCBI lineage: Eukaryota > Viridiplantae > Streptophyta > Zygnematophyceae > Desmidiales > Closteriaceae > Closterium > Closterium sp. NIES-65. Next base: position 3,057,219 of record CANXME010002057.1, read on the forward strand.
GCTGCTGCTGCTGCTGCTGCTGCTGCTGCTGCTGCTGCTGCTGCTGCTGCTGCTGCTGCTGCTGCTGCTGCTGCTTCTGCTGCTGCTGCTGCTGCTGCGGTTGCTGGTAGCGGAGTTCCCAGGGAAGGGAGGACGACGAGCCCTGCGGCCCTCCCGCTTGAGCTGTCTCCAGCTTGGACGGCACCACCACCTGTAAAGGCAAGGCAACAAAGAAAATGGAACAAGAATAAGATGTTGACAAATGAGCAGACTCACTCAAGGGTCGCTTCGCTTTGCTGCCCTCCCACCTCTGTGCTGGGTCTAGCTTCAAAAGAGAACCAGCTGTAGAGAGAGCGAGATTAATGGAGGATGACAAAGAAGAGGGAAGGAGCTGCTGCCTGCAGCGAGAGCAGCACGATTAGGAACGGCCGACTATTCGACAGGACAGGCACGGACAGACAGACAGGTGGTGAGCAATGGAATGGAATGGATTGGAGAGAGATGAGCGGCGACACACAACACATGCACAAAGACTCGACGGCGGCGAACCGCAAAGGAGTTTTGAAAATGAACGTCGGCAGAAAGAGAAGGCGGAATGCTACAAGCAGTGAGCGGAGCGGAGCAAGCAGTGAGCGGAGCGGAGCAAGCATTGAGCGGAGCGGAGCAAGCAGTGAGCGGAGTGGAGCAAGCAGTGAGCGGAGCAAACAGTGAGCGGAGCGGAGCAAGCAGTGAGCGGAGCGGAGCAAGCACGCACGCGGAACTCGAATGGTCCAACAAACTATTGACCAAGGAGCCAACTTTGCCTGTTGCTTCCCGTAGCACATCCCATACAACTATACCTGTACCTAACGGGTTTCTAAGACCACTTCCTGTTTCTCCCCCGAAGAAACCAGAGCCACCTTGGAGAAATCTCAAAAGAGACACAAACCCAGCCCAAGGCTTTCACCCCAAGTAAAAAAGCCCTTCCTTCCTCTCCCGTGAACCACTCAGAGCCACCCCCACCTCGTCGTCCACCTTCAGCAGCTCCGCCCAGTCAGCTCCAATGGCTTCGTCCGGAGTGTACTCAGGCCACGTCGGCCAATCACAGCCCGTTCCGGCCGCTGCTGTCGGCCCGTACGCATCCCCCGTGTCTTTTTCCCTCCCGCCGTTCGCTTGGCGCCCCCTCGTCATCCCCCTCTCTTCCGATATCCCTTCCGATCTGCCTTCCAGCCTCCCCTCGAACCTCCCCTCCACATTCTCGATTTTATCTGATTCGTCGGTCCAAATGTTCTCCAGACCCCCCACCTCCATCTGACCCTCGTTATTGTCACGATCCATCTCTTCCCCGTTACAAGTTTCCCCGGCGATAATTACAGAAGCCTCGTTCCCGCTCTCGCCAACCTCGCACTCCTTGGCGAATCTCGACGAACCCGTTGCAGCATTGTTACCATCTAAGTTGTCAAGCGCCCCCTCGCTACCGAACATGGATGAGAAAGCGACTGGCGGAGAGTTGGCGTAGAACCCTTCAGCGTACACATGACCGCCCGCGAAAGTGAGAGGGATGGGAGACAGGTGCGAGCTGCGACGGTCCGACATGGTCGTTGGAGAAACCTCGCCTGATGCCAGCTGCTCGAACTTGAAATGCTGCTGCTGCTGCTGCTGCTGCTGCTGCTGCTGCTGCTGCTGCTGCTGCTGCTGCTGCTGCTGCTGCTGCTGCTGCTGCTGCTGCTGCTGCTGCTGCTGCTGCTGCTGCTGCTGCTGCTGCTGCTGCTGCTGCTGCTGCTGCTGCTGCTGCTGCTGCTGCTGCTGCTGCTGCTGCTGCTGCTGCTGCTGCTGCTGCTGTTGCTGCAGCAGCATTCGTTGGTGCTGCTGCTGTTGCGGCGGCTGAATGGGGAACGCGGGGGGTGGGAGGTACAGGACGTCTTGCGTTTGCTGATGCTTCGGCTGAGTGTCCCGCTGCTGCTGGTTTCGCGGAGTCCCACGTGGCTTGGAGTCCATGGGAATGCGGTTGCCTGCGTTGACTCCTCCGATGTCAGATAGCAAGCTCACATATCAACTAACTGCAGTTATCAGGCTTTCAGCAGTATCGGCCTCTGCACTTCTCAGGCTTTCAGCAGTATCGGCCTCTGCACTTCTCAGGCTTTCAGCAGTATCGGCCTACTTCTCAGGCTTTCAGCACTTCACAGACTCGGTTCACTGACCAGCAGTCAGAGCTGATCAAACTAATTGCTGTCCTGGCACCCAACGGTGCCGTGGAATTGCGAAGAGCGATTATCATGCAGCCTCGACGAGGCAATCGCAACCGGGAAACATCACTGTAACCCTTACTGCAGTCCGCGATGATCAATTAAGAGCCCCTCCGTTTACCAGTAATTTCTTGCATTGCCGACGACAATTGACCAGCCAGAAGCGAGACGCACCGAGACGACGAGCCCTAAAAGTTGCGGGCACAGAAGCGTCCACCAGTTGTGGCTTTCTGCTGCTAGTGGATGGAAGAGGAGGGAGGAAAGGAGAGGAAGCGAGTGAGCAACTTGCCGTCAGGGTCAGAACACCAGCAGCTGGTGCGATCAATTGTGGGTTTCCTGCTTCTGGTAACGAGGGCTGCGTTATCAAAAAGATTCCCTGCAAAAAAGATTCCTTCGTGAAACGAAATCGGCCGCACAATGGAGTAGATCGAACGGCAAACAGGATGCTATTTGTGACCAGAATTCATTGGTGAAGTTCGTTACAACCCTTTCCTCCACCCAAACCAAGCCACAGGTTTCAGCACTTTTCAAGCCAAACCGCATCCAGAGCGTGAGGAACGGAACGGATTAGGACACGACCCCTCCCTCGATCGGCCCTGCCGTCGATCTATCTAGGGACATCTACATCAACTGTAGCTACGCAAATTCACAGGGTAACCTGATTCGCTGAAGAGTCCCGAATGTACAGTAAAGGGGGACCAACTGTTGTAATGAAAAGAGTGTTGTAAGGAATTTTCTCGCCATTCCTTACTAGGACCATCAACATCGCGTACAACACCAGCCGTTGTTCGCCCGTTACTGCTAACAGGGCTTCGCCAATTTTGCGAGCACTGTTTCACCAAACCATGCATCGCTGGCCATGCCGAGTCGGCCTACGCTTCGGGACTAGCCCGAACCTCGATGCCAGCCTAGCACTAGCTAGCTCGCACGCACCGCGTTACCGTCGGCATGTTTCGATTTTTTTGCTCATGCCTTTGCTCATACTTTGTACTCTTATGACACCCTAGTGCAATCCTTGCTATCGTTGGGCTGAGAAAGCCCTTAGGATCGTTTCAATGACTAAGGCTCATGCTGATAATGTATTAGCGGAAGTGTTAAAATGAAACTGATTGAACCACCTTGCAATAGTGTGTGAGAACAAGATAAGTTGATTACAACATAGGGATACAAGTCTTTTATATGATTACAGGGAATGTGAAAGGTTTAACTAACTGCAATTGTAACTGCTGCTGCTGCTCGATATCGAGTCAGTTATTTGTCATTGCTGTCATCCTGTTTTCGTCAAGTCAAAGGTTGCTGGCCTTTGACGCTTCAACTTCTTGCTGTTGTCCCCTTTTGTCAACTGCTTCGCTGTAGCTCGGTTGACCCGGTGTTGTTTCGCTATGAGTCTGCTTGGTTCTTGTTATAGTCCTCGACACATCAGAAGCGCAAACTTATATGTTTCCAACACTCCCCTTCGTTTCTAGAGTGTCGTCGCTTTCGTTGCTGGTGACGTGGCCTTGTCCAGTCAGCAGCATGCAGTACTTGAACTTCTGCTTTCCGAGTTTCTTGGTTAAAAAACCTGTGGCCATCTTGGACGTGGGGCAATAGGATAGCTCGAGCCTTCCTTTCTCGATCTCGTCTTTCACGAAGAAGTATCGCAGAGCGATGTGCTTCGTTCGATTCGCGAACCCGTTCTTGTTCGCTATGCGAATTGCCGATTGGAAGTCGCGGAAGAGGGAAAAGCTGGGTAACTGGGCCAGCTTTGCTTCTTCCAGTACTTCGCGAAGGTACAGTCCTTCCTTGGTGGCTGAGTAGAGTGCAATGTATTCTTCTTCAGCTGAAGAGAGAGCAATTAGCTCTTGCTTGCTCGACTGCCACGAGACAGGACTGACGGGCTCAAGTCGATAGATGTAGCCGGAGCGCAATCATCTCAGAGTCGCGTGCTTAGTTGGCATCCACATAGCCGATGTGTTTTGGAGTCGTGGTTGCAGTTTTGTGGTAGGTTAGTTGGTGTGCTGACAAGGTAGTGTAGCGCGCGATCGGATTCCGCCATGTGCTCTGCTTCAGGCCTTTTGAGATAGGTAGCGAGTTGGCTCGCCAAGTATGACAGGTCCGGTCGGCATATGACGGTTTTGAAGAGCAAGCATCCTAGTTTCCGCTGGTAGTCACGTAGGCTGTCCGGTCCGAGTGGATTAGATTCTCCCTGGTGATTTCCAGCGGTGTAGCGATAGAGTGTGGAGATGGCGTCTGGCATTAATCCGAAGCGTTTTGCGATGGTGTCGACGTATTTTGCGGCGCTGAGGTAGAACTGTCGAGTTTGTTGAGCCCGAGGTATTGGGTCACGATGGAGGAAAGGGTGAGTGTGAGACCTTGCTACAGCTTTTCTTCAAACCAGGTGCTGATGCCGTCGGTGGAGCCTATGTAGAGTAGGTCGTCTACATAGACGATGAGTATAATGTACTCTGCTGCCTTTGTGAGTCTGTACATCCCTTGATCGCGTGGCAGTTGCTGGAAGCCGATGCAAATCAGTAGGGCGTGCAGGTACTCTTGTCACAGTTGCGGGGCTTGCTTGATGCCGTACAGCGACTTGTCGTAACCTCATCCTCTACTCCTCTCTTGCGCTCGTGCTGCCCTTCCTTGCCCTCTCTTTCCCATTCTTGTCTCATCTTCCCTTTTGTGCTCTTTTCCTTCCCCATCCCTAGTCCCATGTTGCATCTCTTCCTCTTCTCTCCCTTCAGTGCCCATGCATCCCTTTGGAACAAGCCCCGCAATGCCAGTGTTGTGCGTAGACTATTGCTCGAGCTCCTAATACTGCTAGCTTCGAATTGAAGTCAGAATTTGCAGTATGAAAGGAACAAACAAGCAAAAAACGAGTAGAATGTTTGGACCCCCTTTAGATCTATCCTCGCTAGTCCTAGAGTGGCCCTCTAGCTCCTGATGCGCGAAGAACCCTCTTCGGCGCACTCCAAGGTGCTAGCTGGCTACATACGAGCTAGTTGGAATACAGCTTCCCCACCGCCATCCAGCTTCGCACCGCATACATTGGGTTTCTCCTCCCAATTCCCTCGCGCCTTGAGCACACCAACCCCTCGAAATCTGGCCACCAACTCCCTCCCAAAACGAAATAGCAAGAACAATATAGTACAGTGGACAGTGAAACGAAAACAGATAAAAGCAAACACCACAAACTTACCCTTGGTGCTGCACTACTTCAGCTATGGTTCGAGGCCACGCTTAATAGTGCGACAGCTGTCGTAACCTCATCCTCTGCTCCTCTCTTGCGCTTGTGCTGCCCTTCCTTTCCCTCTCTTTCCCATTCTTGTCTCATCTTCCCTTTTTTTGCTCTCTGCCTTCCCCATCCCTAGTCCCAGGTTGCATCTCTTCCTCTTCTCTCCCTTTAGTGCCCATGCATCCCTGCCCCGTCCTGTGCCGAAGCCCTTGCCTTAGCGGCTCTGATCATGAGACCCGTCAGCTTGGGCACCGCCTTTCTCGCCACTCCGACGTTTGTCACATGCTCGCGCTGCTCCCTCCCCTTCTCATCTGCCAGCCCCAGCATCCCCAAAGGTCGCACTTCTTTTACCTTCCATCTCTCTGCTCCCACTGCCATGTCCAGAGTATCTCCCTTTTGTTGGAGATTGAGTGTGTTGCAAGCAAGTGGTGGTGGGGCGGTTGTATGCCCCCAACCCACCGAATGTGTTTCGGTGCTCATGAGTTGCATGAAACTGCAGGTTTCGCGAGAAGTGTGGGTTGATTTCAGAAGACCCTCTCAATTGGTGCCACATGGCAACACAAGAACAATCGAGAATGAAGTAGAATTCGGTTCGGTTAAATTTGGGTGCGAATTTCACCACTTCGAAATGTTACTCGAACATTCGTGAGTGTAGCGGTTCGAGGTTACTTGTGCGACTCGATCTTGTTTTTATGCTATAAATCTGTTTTCTTTGTATTGCCTGAAATCTAACTGAAATCCTGAATCTTCTTGCACATGGTGCAACTCGACAAAATTCCAGAGAGCTCCTAATCTTTGTTCCTAGAGCATAGTCTTCACGTTTCCACCTATAGCTCACTCGTTTCTTAGGCGAACGAAGTGATTAACGGCTCGTTGGAAAGCTAAGACATAGCTCTACTGATTAGGACAAATCCCAGCTCCAACAAAGTAGAGGAGAGTCCTCTACAACACCTTTGCCTTGCGCAGGTACACCTCCCTTCCTTCCGCCACACCCTTGTCCTGGTGCTTCTTATTACTCTCCTTCCTCTACTGATACCTCTTAGCATCTCGCAGTTGAGCCACATGCAGATTCTCCAGTGCAGCTGGTATGAGCTCCTTAAGATATTCCGCCCTACGGTGAGCTAGTGCTGCCCAATCCTCAGCCTTGTCCGTGCTAATGGTAGCGGCCAGCAGCTTGGGGGCATTGATAGGTAAAACTGGTTCCCTGCCATACAGCATGTAGTACGGTGAGAGGTCCCGGAGCGCTGCTTGCTTGGCAAACCTGTATCCAACCAACACCCAAGGCAGCTCCTCATCCCAATCACGCTTGTGTTGCTCGCTGTACTCCCTGAGCCCCTTCTTCAACGTCTAAATCAACCTCTCTGTCAAATCGTCTGATTGTGGATAGTACCGGGATGTCTTGCGATGCGCAATCTTCATCTCGTTAAGCAGGTGCTCAAACTGTCCTTGAAACTCCGTTCCCTGGTCCGTCAATACCTCCCCACACGCTCCAAATCGCACTATCACCTGGTCGCAGAACGCCTCTGCGATTAATCCACTGTTCTTGCTCGGCAGCACCTTCGCCTCCACCCACTTACAGGTGTGTTCCACCATTACTAGGATGTAACGTTGCCTGCGACGTGAAAGGGGCAGCTCCCCTGCCAAATCGAGCGATCATCTGAACCCCATCCCACGAATCGGCAGTGAGTTCAACTCTTCTCTCCCCTTTTTCAACGTTTCTCTGTTTCTCTGACATGCCGTGCAGCTGGCCACCCATTCTACTACCTCCCGCCGTATGCTTGCCCACCAGTACATCGTGCTCAGAAGCTGCCTCGTCCGTGCCCCACCATAATGCCCCAACTTGTCGTGCACCCCTTAAATGATCGCGCGCCTTTCATGTTTATGTGGGACCACCTTCCACCCATCCTGAGTTTTCAGTTGCAGTTGCGCCTGCACCCACCGGCAATGCTGTCCTCTAGCCTGTGCCCTGTTTGAAGTCGGTTCATCCAAGTTCTGCTCCCCCCGAATCCAAGCGATTGCTTCTTTGTCATTCCATATGTCTGCCATCCTGTTCTCTCCTCTGCCCGCTGTTTCATACCCGGTTGCCCCCAGAGCGGCAGCTGCTAGCTGAGCGGCTGGATTCTCTGCTGGGGGGTTGCCGGATAGTCCGTTTGCATGCTGTAGGGTCTTCCCAGCACTGTGCTTGATTTCAAAATCGAATTCCTGCAATCCCATTGCCCACCATGCGTTCCTCTCCGTCAGCAGCGGTGTCTTCATTAGCCACAGCAATGGCTGGTGGTCTGTGGCGAGGGTGAACTGCACTCCCTGCAGGTATACGGAAGTGGCACACTCCCCATACCGCTGCCAACCTCTCTCCTTCATATGAACAGTAATTCGCCTCGGTTGGGCTGTAGCTGCGGCTGGCGAACGCTATCACCCTCTCCTCTCCTCTCACCTCTTGGCAGAGAACCGCTCCCATGCCTGTCTTACTCCAATCTGTGTATAACACAAAGGGAGCACCCTCCTTCGGTATCTGCGGCAGGGATCATGTCTTGACTGCATCTAGCAGATCTCGTCTTGCCGCCTCCTCTAACTCTCCCCACTCCTATGCCTTCCCTTCCCTCAGCAGCTGATTGAGGCAGTGTGACCTCTTACTGAAGTTTGGCACAAAACGCCGGTAATAGTTCAGGAAACCCAATAGGGCCCTCAATGCGCTCTTATCCTTGGGTGCTTCCAATCGGTCCAACACTCCGACCTTGGCCTCTTGAATCCCGATTCTCCCTCCCTTTATCTCAAATCCCAGACATCCCACCGCTCGCTATCTTACACTTTCCCGGATGACAGGTGAGCCCGGCAGCTGCTATTGCATCCAGGGTTGTCTTCAGGTCTCTCACGTGCTGCTCGTCATTGCTGCTGAAGATCAGCACATCATCAATGTAACAGGCTGCCGTATTCCCTTTAGCACTTGATCCATCGCCCGCTGAAATACGGCTGAAGCGATGCGCATCCCAAATGGCATGGTGTTCTATTCGTAAAGCCAATTGGATGAGGTCGTGATCGTGCGCTCGTGCTTCACGAAGAACGACGAAGTTGTGATTGTTCGAAGTTTTGATTGGGATGCGACGACTTTGGGAAGCTTGTTGAGTGACTCAATATGGGGTATAGACTTTTGGGGGTTGGGAAATTCGTCACCATCAGTGTAGATGATGCCAAGTGGTTGGGAGAAGCCATGCCAGGTTGGCAAGTGTGGCCAAGTTGGGTGAGGTGGATTTGGGAGGTTGGGAAAATGACAAGGGTCAAAGTTGGGTTCCTATAGAGAAGGGATTTAGTGTGACTATGGGGTTTCCTTGGTTGGGGACTCCTTGGGAAAATTCCCTCTCGTCCTCCCCTTCCCTCCTATCTGGTTTGCTGGTACTTTTGCTTTCTTATGTGGATCTTATGATTGAGTTAAGTTTCTATGGGAGCTTATCCCCTATTGCGCCGAAATTCATAACTCACGAAATCGATCACCTTTTCGTACGATTCAAATTGGAAATTGTTGCAACGGACTAGGGCTACAACATATCTGAGTTTGAAGTTTCAATAGTGCGTGTTTTGTCGACGACGTTTTTTGTGAAGTCAACTTTTTTGTCCAGAAGTTTAGTCCAACGATTTTGAGATACTTCGGCCCCTAAACCTTATAGACTCCGACCTTGGTCTCTAACACCTCCTTCACAAGGTCAGAGGACGGTGAGAAGTGTCAGAACATTATAGCTTATACATTTGTGTAGGCTGTAGTGGGGTAGCCCATAAGGGGTACAACCCAATTAGGGTTAGTACTTGTACCCAACTCTTTCATAGTTCATGCATTCTCTCGTTTCATTCTTCACATGGTATAGAGCTGGTTCCCTCGTGGGAACTATTCCTAGGGTCCACCACCTTTTTTTTTCCTGCCCGGAGCACGCTTGGCTCCTGCCCGAGTCGCGCCCCAAGTCGTCTCCTCTCTAGCGGCCCCTAACGGCCCCGTCGCGCCGCCCTTTCGGCCCCGTCGCGCCGCCCTTGCGGCCCCGTCGTGCCGCCCTTGCGGCCCCATCACGCCGCCCTTACCCGGCCCCATCACGCCGCCTTTGCGGCCCCGTCGCGCCGCCCTTGCGGCTCCGTCGTGCCGCCCTTGCGGCCTCGTCACGCCGCCCTTACGCGGCCCCGTCACGCCGCCCTTGCGGCCCCGTCGCACCACCCTTGCGGCCCCGTCGCGCCGCCCCTTACGCGGCCTTGTCGCCGCCCTTTTGCGGCCTCGACGCCCGCCCTTACAGCGGCCCCGTCGCCCGCCCTTCAGGAGGCCCCGTCGCCCGCCCTTTCAGCGGCCCCACCGCCGCCCTTTCAGCGGCCCGTCGCCGCCCTACCAGCGGCCCCGTCGCCCGCCCTTCAGCAGGCCCCGTCACCCGCCCTTTCAGCGGCCCCACCGCCGCCCTTTTAGCGGCCCCGTCGCTGCCCGCCCTTTCAGCGGGCCCCGTCGCCGCCCTTCCAGCGGCCCGTCGCCCGCCCTTTCAGCGGCCCCACCGCCGCCCTTCCAGCGGCCCGTTGCCCGCCCTTTCAGCGGCTCCATCGACGAACTTTCAGCGGTCCCGTCGCCGCTCGCCCTTCAGCGGGCCCCGTCGCCGCCCTTTCAGCGCCCCGTCGCCGCCCTTCCCTCGGCCCGTCGCCGCCCGTTCAGCGGCCTGTCGCCGCCCTTTCAGCGGCCGTTCGCCGCCCTTTCACGGCCCCATCGCCGCTCAACCGCCCAGTGCCCAAGCCGCCGAGCAGCCCAACCGCCGAGCAGCCGAGCCGCCCAGCAGCCGAGCCGCCCGACCGCCGAGCCGCCCAGCAACCGAGCCGCCGGATCGCCGAGCTGCCCAGCAGCCGAGCCGCCGAGCAGCCGAGCCACACCGCACTCAAGCCGCCCAACCGCCGAGCATCCGGCGGCCAGTCTACCGTCTCCGCCAGGCGCCCTGTGAGTGGCACGACACACTGAGGACTACACTTGCGGCTCTTGGGTTTGCTCCTTCTACAGCCGACCCGTCGCTGTTTCTCCGCACCGACACCTCTCTGCCGCCGTTCTACATCCTTGTGTACGTCGACGACTTGGTCTTTGCCATTGCTGACACTGCTGGACTCGCCCACGTGAAGTCCGAGCTGCAGAAGAGACACACGTGCACAGACCTGGGTGAACTGCGCAGCTACCTTGGCTTGCAGATCACTCGGGACAGAGCACAGCGCACCATTACCTTGACTCAGTCACACATGGTGCAGCAGGTCCTTCAGCGCTTCGGCTTCACGTACTCCTCGCCTCAGGCCACTCCTCTGTCTACTCGCCACTCGCTCTCAGCTCTGCCTTCGGATGAGTCCGTAGAGCCGAGTGGCCCGTACCCAGAGCTTGTGGGCTGCCTCATGTACCTGATGACCTGCACACGACCTGACCTTGCATACCCTCTTAGCATCTTGGCACGCTATCTTGCTTCTGGGAGACACTGACCAGAGCACATGGTTGCAGCGAAGAGGGTGTTGCGCTACGTGTGCAGTACGTCAGACATGGGGCTAGTGCTTGGAGGGCGACGTCGAGTGGTACTCAGAGGTCACGCTGACGCTTCTTGGGCTGACAACCAGGCTATGCAACGGTCGTTACAGGGTTACACCTTCAGCCTTGGCTCCGGCTCTGTTTCTTGGCGGTCTACCCGTTCGTCCTCTGTTCTCAGCTCCAGCTGTGAGGCTGAGATCTACGCAGGGGCCATGGCTGTACAGGAGCTACGCTAGCTCACCTACCTGCTGACCGACCTAGGAGAGCCGCCTCGTTCTCCTCCAGTTCTGTACGTAGACAACAAGGCCATGCTGGCCTTGTGTCGAGAGCAGCGACTGGAGCACAGAACGAAGCACATTGCTCTCCGCTACTTCATGGCTCGTGAGCTGCAGCAGCGTGGTCAGCTCCGCCTCACCTATGTGGCCTCTAAGGCCAACACTGCTGATATCTTCACCAAGGCCCTTCCGCCTTGTGATCATCAGCGCTTCTGTACTTTGCTAGGTCTTGTGCCTACCTGGCCTCACTTGCTCACTTCTTGATCTTGTTTGTATGGTACTCTCTCTATACCTGCTCTTGCTTCTTTACCTTTATATATATGATCTTGCATGTGAACTAGCCTTGTGGCCTTACTCTTGTGCTCGGACTGTGTGGTGACTTTGTGATCCACCTTGAGCTTGCTTTGCTTTGCTTAACTGGTCTTGTGACCACTTGTTCTCCCCCACTTTGCCTATGGGGGTGTGTCAGAACATTATAGCTTATACATTTGTGTAGGCTGTAGTGGGGTAGCCCATAAGGGGTACAACCCAATTAGGGTTAGTACTTGTACCCAACTCTTTCATAGTTCATGCATTCTCTCGTTTCATTCTTCACAAGAAGATGAGGATGTTGTCCACATAGACCACCATGAAGCTCCTCTGCTCCCCCTCGCCAAGCATGAACAAGAAGTGATCGGCCGTTGTGGGACATGAAGGCCTTGGCGTTGCTGCGGGGTGACTCGGATCCGTGGAGCACTCGTAGTGCAAGAAGGAAGTGTTGGTGCACGCTCGCTCACTTGCTGCACCTCCTCCTCTCCTTCCTCTACATCCTTGGCCTCCTCTCCCCCATTCACAAGGGTAGATTGGCTTGTGGTGGTGCCGCCACTGCTCAGCTCCAAAGGCAGCTCCACATGCTCCAAACCGAAACTCTTCACCTCCCCAAACCGCACAACTATCTTTGCCTCATTCTCAAGATGGTGAGAATATGGAAGCCACTATAGTCTTAGAACACAAATTAGGAAGAGTTACGAGTTGGGAATGACTCCCAGCTCCTACAAACCCCAAGAGCTGAGGTAAAGTGATGTGGAATAGTGCCACACTGTCCCCAACCACGAAGGGTCTCAAAACTACCCTTCAGAAGGGCCTACATCAAGAGAAATGTTACACTACACAAAGTAATGTAACTATTCTCACTATTTTTGCTGGCTTCTCGATCATTTGAATCTTGAAACCAAGGCTCTGGTTCTTCACCATAAATTCATCCTTGAGTTCTTGATGAACGTTCCACACATGACAAAATAGAAACCATGCACGAGACACGCGAAAAAATAGAAACGGCGCACGGGACACAAAACGACCGCATGACACACGACTAGCGATAACTCGCGATTGACTCGACACACACATTCGACATCATGACTCTGAGAAAGTTTAGAAGGAAGAAGAGGGTTGAACTAGCAGGAATGAGGATACAAATAGCAAACCCTAGAAGGGTTGTACTCGCTATAGAGCACCCCACTACAGGCTAGAGCATAAGATAACATTCTGACACACCCCCATAGCCAAAGTGGGGTGTAATCAGCAGAGCAAGCAAATCACTACAAGCTCAGGGTGGATCACAATGTCACCACACATTCTGAGCACAAGTTCAAGAAGCAATAGTTTAGAGTTCACAATTATGAGCAAAGCTAGAGGCTATCGCATAGGGCAAGTGAGGAGGAGAAGAGAGAGTGAGGGGAGAGGAGATAGGAGGCGACGGCTGAAGCTGCAGACACACGGGCAACAGGAGGCACACTGGCACAGTGGCTACCGGAACAACGCTCCGGAATACTGGAGTAACTGGCCCCGCGGCTAAAGTAGCGGTAGACGAGCAATGAACCCACGGGCGACTGGCACAGGTGGCTACGACTGGGCTACCGGACGAATTCCCCGGAATACAGGTGCTGCAGGCGACACGACGGCAACCTTCGTGCAACTTCCCCAAACAGTCCCACCCCCCTAACACACACCCGCTGCTACACCCCTAGCTCCACTCCCACCCCACCCCCTAGCACCACTCCGTCGAATCCCACACACCCACCCCCCTCAGCGGCAGCTGCAGCAGTGGGAGATAGAGGAGGAGGAGGAGCAGGGGAGACCACACACCCGCCACCCCGCAAGCGGCCCCCTCAGGTCGCCTCGACAGGCGACGGGAAAAGGGGGGGGGGGGGAGGCGGTGTCGAGGAAGGGGCCCACCACGGGCCTGGTAGGGTCGCCCGAGCCGCGCGCAGGTGGCCCGAGTCGCGCGCGGGCTTGGCGCCGCCTGTACGAGCCGCGCGCGGACCTCGCGCAGTCCGTACGGGCCGCGCGCTGCCTGTACTGGCCGCGCGTAGGCCACGACGAGCGACGGGGGGTGACGACCGGGTCCCCGTCGCCCGTCGCGGCGCCTCCCGAGGGCGACGCGCCGGTCGACGGGGCCGAAGCCTGCCGCGCGCCTCGGGGCACACAGCGGGCAGAGAACAGCCGCGCGCCTCGGGGCGCACGGCGGGCAGAAAACCGCCGCGCGCCTCGGGGCGCACGGCGGGAAGAAAACCGCCGCGCGCCTCGGGGCGCACGGCGGGAAGAAAAACTGCCACACGCCACGGGGCGTGCGGCACCGAGCGTAGTGATAGTAGTTGGAGCGGAAGCAAGGAGGTGGTAAGCCCACCCACAGGATCGATCCAAGGGGATCGACCTGCTCTGATAGCATGAGAAAGTTTAGAAGAAAGAAGAGGGTTGAACTAGCAGGAATGAGGATACAAATAGCAAACCCTAGAAGGGTTGTACTCGCTATAGAGCACCCCACTACAGGCTAGAGCATAAGATAACATTCTGACAGACTCAACATTTACATACTATGATAAGCATGAAATATATATATCCCCTCATACCATTTTATGCACACGCATGTACGCTTACGGACAACAAGCCGATTGCAAACCGTAGGGTTGCACCAACAGACGGGAGCGTAGAGGAACGCATTGGCCACATCTGTCAGATTTACATGACATAGCTGTTGTAGGCTATAGTGGGGTAGCACATATGGGGTACAGGTTTCTAGGGTTGTATTTGTACCCAATCTTTCCTTAGTCATTTCATTCCTGTTCTTTCAACTTCACATGGTATAGAGCAGGTTCCCCTGTGGGAACTTCGCCTAGGGCCCACCACACACCTTTTTTTTTTCCTGCCCGAAGCGCACTCGTTCAGAGTCGCGCCTCGGGCTTCTCTCTCACCGAGCCGCCCTAGCGGCTGACCCTTCACTCTTGCGGCCCCGCCGCCCTTACCTCGCGGCCCGCCGCCCCTTGATCGCGGCCCCGCCGCCTCCCTTGATCGCGGCCCCGCCGCCTCCCTTGATCGCGGCCCGCCGCCCCTTCATCGCGGCCCCGCCGCCTCCTTGATCGCGGCCCCGCCGCCCCTTGATCGCGGCCCCGCCGCCCCTTTCTAGCGGCCCCACCGCCCTTTCCACGCGGCCCCGCCACCCTTCACCTACGCGGCCCCGTCGCCCTTCACCTACGCAGCCCCGCCGCCTCAGCAACGCGGCCCCCGCCGCCCTTTGAAATGACAGGGTAAATTCAAAACTGCTCTTGCTTGTCTAGCCTTTATATATATATGTACTCCTGCATGTGAACTGGCCTTGTGGCCTTGAACTTGTGCTCGAAATGTGTGGTGACTTTGTGATCCACCCTGAGCTTGCTTTGCTTTGCTTGACTGGTCTTGTGACCCCTTGTTCTCCCCCACTTTGCCTATGGGGGTGTGTTAGAACATCATAGCTTATGCATTTTGTGTAGGCTATAGTGGGGTAGCACATAAGGGGTACAACCCAATTAGGGTTAGTACTTGTACCCAACTCTTTCATAGTTGATTCATTCTCGTTTCTTCTCAAAAATAACGTTGCTGTGGGAAAACGATGACGAAACCAGGTGTTACGAGCCCATAAAATCTTCAAGGGCGAACCAGCGGAAGTAGAACGGGAACCAAAACTCAAATTATCGAGTACTCGAACTGATTTTTTTTTGTCTTCACATCACCAAAATCAGGCAAAATATTCAGCAGAGACAGCTGACAGCATTTGACATAGTTAAAATCAAATCGTTTGTTGTGGGCAGGTTAAGTTGAGCAAGTTGTCGGTAGGAGAGTTGGAATGAATCGTCCCCGGTCATTATCTGTGTTGGATGAAGTCACCGCCTCCCCGGTTTTTTCCAAACTTGCCGAACAGTTTGTCGCAATCCGCCGAGGCTCTGGGGCAGAGTTGAAAAAATTGCACCTGCCTCTTCCCCCCCCTTCACCGTTGCCATTGCTTCTTCTAGTTCATAGAATGTCGTTCGTACCCCTGAAAAACTTCGTGTAGTTCATGCGATGTTGCCCTATGTCGTTGTTGTGCGCGTTTAACCAAACACCTAGTAATCCTACAAAACTGCCAGTGCTCCTTGGCGTAAAACCGGTAAATTCTTGTTGAAACTCAATCTAAAAAAGTAGCAGCAACATGTGCATACATTCAAGCAATATTTTGAGTAGCACAACACTATCTCTCTAGCCCATTGCTCATCAAGTCTGCTCTAACACAGTGGAAGGAAGGTCCAACCAATATTTTGTCGAGTGTGATTTTGCAACCACATCTATTTCGAGGACGACCTGCCACCTCTCAAAAAGAGGGCACAATAAGGAAAACTCAGATTGATGAAAGCAATGACTAAAAAAAAAAAAAAAAACTTCCGTACTTACGACTTCTGCAGTACAAATCGTTGATGCAGATGTCGCCTATGCAAAGAGACGGTGTCGATTAATTGCGATCTGCAACAACAGCACACATAAATACGGGCCAACAATACGCTAACATAAAAACGAAGAGGAAAACTGATGTGGAAATGAACGTGTTTAGCCTCAATAAGAGCCCCGCCAAAGCACACATTTACGACTCAGAGGGTGATTACGAGAGGCTCACTGTCTCCGCCTTCACAGCAATTCATGTCGCTTTTTGTGCAAGCTCTATATCTTGGCTGCGTCTGTCTGCTTTAGGTCTAGCTCCACCCAACCCAGTTGTGATCGGCGACGGAAATCGCGCCGTGTGATGGTTTTCAGCCACTGTAATGGAAATGGTATTAAAAAAGTAAGGCAATTAGTGATTACACTACCGCACTGGCGATAAAAACAAATAAGCAACGCCGCGAGTAGTAATTAGTAGATGGTGGTTTGTGCTATACACGTATGGTGGCATCAAATCAACGAAACACCATCCAATCGCACTTTATGCCTGTGGGAAATAGCATAAGTTCTGAGTGTTCAAACAGGCAGACACAAAAGTGGAGCTGCTAAAAGCAATGGAAATCGACTTTCCACGACAAGGCTAAAACGAGCATTCCTGACGTCAACAACAGATTTGTCGAGGTTCTAGACGGTTGTAAGCAGTTACGCAACGGTAGTAGGGTTGGGCGAGATTTGCGGAAAGGGCTGGAGCGGGTGGTTGGTGACTTGGAGTGGGGTTGTGTGTGCTTCTGTGCACCTGATTTCTCGAAGGCATGTGTGCAGATTTCGGGCCAGGTGGCAGATTGCAGCACCCTGTGCCTAACAGGTGGCGCAAAAGTACTGCCTTAGACTCGATGAGTTGGCAGTTTCCTGAAATAGATGTGGATGGCCATGGGGAAGGGCGCGGCTCGGGCGCTAGACCTACCTAGACCCACCCCCCGAAAATGCCAGAAGTGAAAGAAAAAAACTAGACCTAGCTAGACCTGAGGTTTGGCCGTTTTACCAATTTCCAGATAGATGATTGGCGAAGGGTAACCAGCTCGCCAAGTGTTTCCCCAGCGTGAACAGTTGACGGGGACGCTGGTTACTGTATCGTTAAGCGTGAACATATGCGACTAACCGTTTGATCGCAAGCGGCTGACGGCAGCAGCGCCATAAACTGTGGTGTAGTATATTGTCAAAACCCCTTAGTCTGTATAATTGTTTCTATGCTTTTCTTTCAATGCAATGTTGTATTAGTGCATCATGTGAATGATGAGGTGGTTTTAAAGTGGGTTTTTTTATGACTGAAATGGGTAAATCATGTCTTAAGGTCTCTAGTCAATGCATTCTCAGTGGCTATTTTGCAGGTATGGCCTTACAAGTGGCTGAAAAGCGGAGCTTGAAATTGTCATTTGGCTATGGTTGGTTTTCCATAGTTTTTTTTTGGGATTCGGACTCCCCTAGTAGTTGTCTACTTGTTTCAATCAATTTTGGAAGTTTGCAACAGTGTGTACTTTTTGGTTCTTGTTAACCAACTCAAGTATGTCAGTAGTACATGCTAAGTCATTCTCTGGCAAACAACAAGACAACATAGCTGTTTTAAATTTGTTATTTCTTGGCATTCAGTATATTGTTAGGCTTGGAGTGCCCTGTCAATCACATATGCCATGTCAAACCAATGATTGAATAAGAGAAAATGGGGAAAATGGTTGATGATTTGTTTGGGGGTTCTCAGCATCTATTTGCTGTGTTCTCTTATGATGATTTAGATTTTTGCCTCCCCTACTACATAGATGCCTACAAGGGCATCTTACACCATAACATGGTGTCCCACTGCTTCCATGGTTTTGAACCTTTGGGTTTTGGTCAAATTGATGCTTTACACGAAGACTACATTTAACGTCGTTTTGTGGAGGCCAACATCTAAATTTGCTTGTTTTTTTATATGCTTTGTTGTTTTGGAATCAAGTGCTTTAAACATGGATTGACTCCCTGCATTGTCCTTTGTAGTGTGGGATTTGGGGAACTTATATTTGTTTAGGGAGGCATGCTTGCAATCCTGTTTGATTTAGGTTTACACATTCTTGTCCTAGGTGTAGATTGTAGTAGCGCATAAAAAGGGGTGGTGATTTTTGATAGTGGATATGTCATACGCGTGACTTCCCCTCGATGGTACTGCATTTTCGATGCATACGATGTACATTTTTTACGAGCCACGTGCAACGAACTTAGAAGCCTTATTTCGAGTTGCATAAAAGCGATTGGGCGATGGAATTTGGGCAATTTTCGAATTCGACCACCTCTGCATGCATTCAAATTGGAAATCATTGACATCCACGTGGCGGCTCAGAGGATAACTCTTGAAATTTGCGTGGGGAGGATGTTTATTGGTCGAAATCTGTCGTTGACGGATTTTCAGAGTGCAGTACAACATTGAGTTTGTCCCCATTCGAGGGCCTTCTAGATCGCAGCTCAGTACGGTTTGATGGTATAGGGTGGCACTGCCTTTGTTACGTGCAACATTTTTTGTCGCCACAACCTTGTAGGTCAAATAGTTGAACAGGACCTCAAAGTTTAGGCTCAGGTCGGAGGGGGGGCGAGTATAAAAGCCCAACGGAGGTCATTTTCTCATTTGGTTTCTTCTCCTTCAGTTTTTGTCTAGCTTCTTCCTTTGATCGCAGCCTCTCTGCTTCCTCCACTTAGTCAATGGAGCCTTCAATAGAAGTAGAGGCTGATGGCTTGCGTGTGCACCTCTCTCGTTTAGAGTTTGAGAACATGCGACACAAGCGTGGGGAATGGACCGAGAATATGCTCAACTTTGTTATGGTGTAAGATGCCCTTGTAGGCGTGATGCTCGGCCAGCGAACTTTGTTATGGTGTAAGATGCCCTTGTAGGCGTGATGCTCGGCCAGCGATGATACTCTTTGAGCTTTACAGGCTGTCACGTGTAGAGTACAAGTAGCGATCATGCAAAAAACGCTCTGGGCGCTCCAACGTCTTACCCATATTCCGAGAACTGGTTTCCTCTATTCTTCTGCTCAACGGAGGCGATCGGATTTCGAAGGGCGTTTAGATCTCTGTTTCGAGAAAGAGTTCCGCGAATACGGATGTGTTGTGTAGCGCTGGCCTGTTCTCAGAATGCTCCGTGTGTTGTCTCTTGCAGGAAGATTGCAAGGGAGAGGCTAACCGCGGAGCAGCTTTCGAGACTTATAATCATCCCCATAAGTAAGGTCAAGCAGACTTGATGGTGTGCTTAGCAAGCAACTCGCCGTCTTCCCGCTCTGGTCGCGGTGAGCTCGAATTTTACAGGTTTTGGTGTCAATGTTTACTTTTTGGGAAATACATAGGCTGTTCGATGTTTTGAGCTTTTACGCGCTAGCTAACCTTTCGCTCCACCACCCCATGCAGCATGACTGCCGAAATTGGAGCGTGCTGTACCCTTTTCTTGCTTGTCCGGCCCGACAGTCTGGCCGACCACCCGAATGTTCTGGTTGCGACGCGTCTTCTGCATTACGACCCCAAGCCGACTTCTCCAGCACAGAAGCACGGCGACCTCGCCCTACAAGTTGTCAAGTAAGATTTAGCTACTGTCGCTCATCACATGTGCTTGATGTTAGAATACTAAGAGTAGATTAAGAACCATAGTTTAGGGTTTGAGCACAAGATAGGAACAAGAGAGAGTTGTCCAAGCAAGAAGGGAGTTGCACTATGTGAAGATAGGTACAAATAGATGAGAAGCAAGCTAGGAGTGGTGCACCACCACACAGAACACATATGTGACTACACTACAGCTAGACTACATGCACTTATACAAAACATATGCAATATATGTTCTAACACTTGATGACGGCCCGGCAGAGCAGAACCTAATTTTTTCGGAGAATCACATGTTGAGGAGATGGCTGGAGGTGCAGCTTTTGACGGAGTTTTCTGGAGGAGAAACAATCCTAGACTCGGGGGAGCAGGAAACATTCCGCGACATCAGAAGACAGATTATGAGCGGGTGGAGGCTCGACAGTGCGGGAGTAAGTTTACGGTGCAAATTAATGTTTTACATTGGAACTTTAAACAGGACAAGAGCTAACATGCTCCTTTCCCTTTTCATGCAGAAGCTAACTTCAATGGTCTGCTCGAGGGAGGTCGGGAGTGGTTCTCATGTAGCGTACCAGTGACGTAAGTTGCTCGATCATTTTGACTCGATTCTCTTAGAGGATGATCGAGACGAGAAATTTAGGGTTCTTAGAAAACCACCCTACCGGCGAGAGGTATTCCGGGACATAGTGACCAGCTGCGCTGAGTATTTTGGCAAACTGGCGGCTGGTGATGAGGAGAGTGCGGGAGAGGTGGACAACCTGGGGCATGTTGGGGACGCTGCTGAGGACATGGGTGCCCCGCCCGTTATTGACGCGGAAATAGTCGCGTTGGGGGCCATGGTTGCCGACGGCGCACGAATAGGTCTGGCCAACGAGCGTCAGCGCGTAACGGATAGGGAGCGTCAGATGATGGATAGAGAGGAACCACCATTTCAGAGGAGGAGTGTGCGCGAAATCTTGCGTGGAATGAGGGAGGCGCAGCAGAGGGCACAAGAGGATAAGACCGAGCGTTGCGGATCGGAGGCACTACAACAGAGGGGGGAGGGGGAGATGATGGAGGAGTTAGCAATGGGTTTTGAGGCAGTGCACCTCACGGTCGAGAATGATGAACACGAGTAGGGGCAGGGTATGGACATGAGGCAGGGGAGTCCAAAGAGGTGCAGAGAGCGGGACGCGAGAGTAGGGTGGTGTATCAGAGGTGGGAGGCAAGAACAAAAAAGAGGTATGATCAGGGGCGGGAATCACGCGAGGAGGAAGAGACAAATCAGATGGTTGAACAGAAGCGTATGAGCCTCGAGGACAAAAAGCGAGAGGTGCGCGCGTTGGAGGGGGATAGGGAGAGGGAGGAATGGGAGCGGAAGAGGGAGTAGGGAGAAAATGAGAGGGAGGAAGAGCGGAAGGTGGAGCGCGAAAAGGAGGTCTTGCGTCAAAGGGAAGAAAACGAGAGGAAGAGGGAGGAGGCGAGGAAGGTGGAGCGGGAAAAGGAGGAGAATCGGCAAAGGGAAGAGGAAGAGTGGAAGAGGGAGGAGGTGAGGAAGGTGTGGCGCAAAAAGGAGGAAAATCGGCAGAGGGAAGAGGAAGAGCGGAAGAGGGAGGAGGAGAGAAAGGCTGAGTGCAAACAGGATGAAAAGTGGCAGAGGGAGGAGGACGAACGGAAGAGGGAGGAGGAGAAAAAGGCAGAGCGCGAACAAGAGGAGAAGCGGCAGAGGGAGGAGGAAGAGCGGAAGAGGGAGGAGGAGAAAATGGCAGAGCGCGAACATGAGGAAAAGCGGCAGAGGGAGGAGGATGAGCGAAAGAGGGAGGAGAAAAAGGCAGAGCGTGAACAAGAGGAAAAGCAGCAGAGGGAGGAGGAGGAGCGGAAGAGGGGGAAGGAAACGAAGGCTGAGCGCAAACAGGAGGAGAAGAGGCGGGAGGAGGACGAGTGGAAGAGGGAGGAGAAAAAGGCAGAGCGCGAACAGGAGGAGAAGCGGCAGAGGGAGGAGGAAGAGCGGAAGAGGGAGGAGGAGAAAAAGGTAGAGTGCGAACAGGAGGAAAAGCGGCAGAGGGAGGAGGATGAGCGGAAGAGGGAGGAGAAAAAGGCAGAGCGCGAACAGGAGGAAAAGCGGCAAAGGGAGGAGGAGCGGAAGCGAGAGGAGGAAACGAAGGCTGAGCGCGAACAGGGGGAGAAGCGGCAGAGGGAGGAGGACGAGCGGAAGAGGGAGGAGAAAAAGGCAGAGCGCGAACAGAAGGAGAAGCGGCAGAGGGAGAAGGAAGAGCGGAAGAGGGAGGAGGAGAAAAAGGCAGAGCGCGAACAGGAGGAAAAGCGGCAGGGGGAGGAGGATGAGCGGAAGAGGGAGGAGAAAAAGGCAGAGCACGAACAAGAGGAAAAGCGGCAGAGGGAGGAGGAGGAGCGGAAGAGGGAGGAGAAAAAGGCCGAGCGCGAACAGGAGGAGAAGCGGCAGAGGGAGGAGGAAGAGCGGATGAGGGAGGAGGAGAAAAAGGCAGAGCGCGAACAGGAGGAAAAGCGGCAGAGGGAGGAGGACGAGCGGAAGAAGGAGGAGAAAAAGGGCGAGCGCGAACAGGAGGAAAAGCGGCAGAGGGAGGAGGAAGAGTGGAAGAGGGAAGAGGAAACGAAGGCTGAGCGCGAACAGGAGGAGAAGCGGCAGAGGGAGGAGGACGAGCGGAAGAGGGAGGAGGAAAGGAAGTCTGAGCGTGAAAAGGACGAGAAGCGGCAGAGGGAGGAGGAAGAGCGGAAGAGGGAGGAGGAAAGGAAGGCTGAGCGCGAAAAGGAGGAGAAGCGGGAAAAGCGGCGGAGGGAGGACGAACGGGAGCAGAAGAGGCTGGAGGCCAAGGAGCGAGAAACGCGCGAAAAGAAGGCGAGGGTGGAGGAGCGAGAGCGACAGAGGCTGGTGGCCGAGACCCGGGAGCGAGAAGCACGCGAAAGGGAGGAAGCGCGGCAGAGGCAGGAACGGGAACGGAAGAGAAGCGAAAGCGAACGCAGAAGGAAAGAGCTTCAAATGCTTAAGCGCGAAAGGCTAGTGGCAAGACAGACGGAGGAAGCCCGTGAGCATCATGGTGTGGAGCGTTAGAGGGAGCGACGGGTGGAGAATGAGCGGCGTGGGATGGGGGGCGCTGCACAGAGGCACGAAAGGTAGAGAGAGGTTGCTGGGATGAATGAGCAAGGTGCTGGGGGGCGGCGGCGTGGGGATGGAACTCGTCACACGAGCGAGGGCCAGAGGGGCGCGAGGGTCTTCCCAACGCAGTTAGAGCGGGATGCAGAGGAAGGAGCTTGGCAAGTGGTGGTTGGCGACCAGCCTGTCGAGGGGCATCAGGGGACGACTGTTGGTTGGGCAGCGGATGTTGGTTTACCGGGGTTGAGAACTGGCGGAACGAGGCCGGTGATGCAACGGGAAGGTGGCCCGCGTGATGATCAAACAGTTCGGAACAGGGTCGGCGAGGAAGACCGTAGGAGGGTCGAGCAGTCAAGGCAAGTTGGTAGGCGAGAGAGTGAAGCGCGTGGAACGTGGCAGGGTGAGAGAATGGCGAAGGATCAGGTCTGGCGTGGGGTGGGATGGGGAATAGAGGGAGTGCGACACAGGGAGAATCAGCAAAGACAGGCGGGAGGACGGGAGGACGAGGAACAAGAGAGTGCGGCGAGTGCGCTCCCTATGCAGAGGCGTCATCCACGAGCGGGAGAGAATCCTGCTGCGGTGCAGGCAAAGGAACTAGAGGATGGTGAATGGGTGGCTGTGGAGACGCAACTGGCGGAACTGGAGCATGCGGAGCCCCAGGTTTTCGAGGAGACGGAGCGAGGATTTGAGAAGGCTGGCGACCGCATCGTAGCTGGCGGCAGGGTGCATACCACAGCATAGTTAATGCGGCGTCTGACGTTGGTGGCAAGGTCCGTGGCTAGGACTTCGTCGGAGCAACGTGTTCGTTTCAGCGACTGCATGGCAGAGATTTGCGAGTTTGGTTTGCAAATGCAGGGTTGGGACATGCGCTACTTGCAGGACTACGATGATCTAACGCACGAGTACCACGAGCTCAAGGCTGAGGTGGTCCGGAATGCGACGAGCTAAACCAATTGCGTACTGCTCTTTTGACGTCTGTCGTAGAAGCACGAGTGGCAGCAGCTGATGCGGGTCGCGCAGCTACAGCAGCGGCTGTGGGAGCATTGCAGGAAATGTCAGAGGGGTTTTTCGAGACCTTTGGAGAGAAGCTGAAGAGTATGGTGGAGCAGGTGATGTCAGACTTATATGATCTAGCCTGTGTAGGCTGTAGCTGGTTAGATACTACGGGGTACACAATTCTAGGGTTTCACATTTGTATCACACTCTTTCCTTAGTCAATCATTCCTCGTTCTTTCACATGGTATAGAGCAGGTTCCCTAGTGGGAACGTTTCCTAGGGCCCACCGAAAATCGATTTTTTTTCCTGCCCGGAGCGCGCTTCGCCCCTGCCCGAGTCGCGCCCCGTGTGCCTACCCTCCCGACACGTCCCCTGCCCTTAGCGGCCAGTCGCGCTCTCTTACGGCCCCGTAGCGGCCCCTCTCACGGCCCCCTCACGGCCCCTCTCACGGCCCTTCACGGCCCCTTCAGGCCCCTCGCGGCCCCTTTGTGGCCCCTCACGGCCCCTTCGCGGCCCCGTCGCCGCCCTGCGCAGCCCCGTCGCCGCCCTTCTTGGCCCCGTCACCGCCCTTCGAGGCCCCTCGCGGCCCCTTCTCGGCCCCGTCGCCG
This sequence comes from Closterium sp. NIES-65, assembly GCA_948144175.1. NCBI lineage: Eukaryota > Viridiplantae > Streptophyta > Zygnematophyceae > Desmidiales > Closteriaceae > Closterium > Closterium sp. NIES-65. Next base: position 3,081,450 of record CANXME010002057.1, read on the forward strand.
CCCTTTGCAGCCCCTCACGGCCCCTTCTCGGCCCCGTCGCCGCCCTTCGCAGCCCCTCACGTCTCGGCCCCGTCGCCGCCCTTCGCGGCCCCTCACGGTCCCGTCTCGCCCCGTCGCCGCCCTTTGCAGCCTCTTCACGGCCCTTCGTGGCCCCTTCGCTACCCTTACCGGCCCCTTTTCGGCTCCTCGGCGAACAGCAGCAGCCACCGCAAGCAGCCGCCGCCGCCGACAGCAGCAACCGCCGCCGCCGCTGCTGTCACAGCCGCCACCGCCACTGCCGGGGCCGCAGCCGCCGCAACCGCCGCTGCCGTGACCGCCGCCACCGCCGCTGCCGGGGCCGCAACCGCCGCCGCCGCCGACAGCAGGAGCCACCGCCGCCGTCGCGGCCCTGTCCCTGCCGACGCGCCTCGGCCCTGTCCCACCACTTGCGGGCCCCTACCCACCCACCCTGGTAAGAGCACCGCTGAGCCGCGCCTACTGCTACTGCTGCTAGCCGGCTATTGCTGCTGTCATGGCTACCCCTAGCGTTCTCATCTTTGATGCTGAGGGTCGGGCTGTCGACTTTGATGTCTGGGTCGATGATCTGTAGCTTTTCCTGCAGTGCGATAGGAAAGACGGTCTCTCACTGTTCGATCTCACGTCTGGCGCCTCTCCCGCCCCTACTGCCGATGCTGACAGCACTGTTCGCTCCCAGTGGGCCACACGCGATGCTGCTGCCCGTCTTGCCGTGCGTAGTCACTTGCCGTCCACTGAGCGCGCACACTTTAGTCAGTACAAGAGTGCTAAGACCTTGTACGACACTGTAGTTGCACGCTACTCTTCCCCTGCCACTGCTGCCCTTAGCCGCCTCATGCTGCCATACCTGTTCCCTGACCTCGCCGCCTTTCCCACTGTCACTTACCTCATTACGCACCTTCGCACTAGTGACACCCGCTACCGCGCTGCGCTTCCTGCTGAGTTCTGCGCCAAGAACCCCCCCCCCCCCCCCCATGTACATCACTCTCTACTTCATAGTCACCCGGCTCCCTGACTCCCTTCGCTCGGTCATGGACCACATCCTCTCTGTTTGCCCCACCACACTCACCGTTGACCTCCTCGAGGAGCGCCTCCTGGCAGCTGAGAAGAGTATAGTCGCTGTAGGAGCCTCTCGTGGTGACCCTCGTACCCCCTTCTTTGAGGGGTGCTCCCCCTCCCCACTTTTGCCCTCTGTTGCCTCTGCTGCTGCCGTCGACTTCGTTGGCACTGAGTCGGTCAGCGCTGCGTCTGCCCCTAGCGGGAGACGCTGCACCGGCAAGGGCAAGGGGGCCAAGGGCGCTGGAGGGGCTGGCGGGGGCGGTGGAGGTGGCGGTGGAGGCGGCGGAGGGAGTGGGGGTGGCGGTGGGAGTGGTGGCGGGGGTGGGGGCTTCGGTGGCGGCGGTGGAGGCAGAGGCGGCGGCGGCGGTGACGGTGGGAGCGGAGGAGGAGGCGGTGGCGGTGGTGGCGGAGGTGGCGGCGGCGGAGGTGGAGGTGGTCGGGGTGGCTCTGCGCAGTGGGGGGGCTTCAGTGGTGGTCAGCGCCAGCACCAGCAGCGCACTCGTGAGACCCCGCCCCCCCAGCAGCTTCGTGAGTGGTACGCTACGCGTCAGCGGGGTGGGGGTGCTGGTCCTTGTGCCTACGTCCTGCGTACCGGCGACCGCACTGGTGAGCCGTGCGGTGGCCCTCACACCACCCAGCGTTGCTTCGGCCGCCTGACGGACGCTTGGCGTCTCCAGTTCCCTGACGCCATTGAGATCCCCTGCTGGGGCGAGCTGCTAGGTCGGGGGTTGCTATCTTTGATCTGGATTGTGATGCTATTCTTGCTGCCATGTATGTTGTGTCTACTAGTGATGAGGGTGACTGTTACCTGTGTGTTCCGCCTGACCCAGGCATTGAGGCTGCTGCTCTAGGTGCTGGTGAGGCTGCTGCTCTCGGTGCTAGCTCGTCTGCTGCCCCAGGTACTGGTGAGTGTGCTCTCTCAGGTACCACGTCGGCTCAGGCCTCTCACACCTTCACCCTTGACTCGGGTGCTTCCCGCTCCTTCTTTCGAGACCGCACCACACTCATGCCGCTTAGTCGGCCAGTTGCGGTCTCCCTGGCGGACCCCTCTGGGGGTCCTGTCCTTGCCCACTTCTCCACTGTCTTACCGTGTCCGGCGGCCCCCTCTGGCACCCTGTCATGTCTCTACCTCCCCTCGTTCTCTACAAACTTGGTGAGTGGTGCTGATCTACAGGATTGGGGGGTTGACCAGTTCACTCCTACGAGTCAGCGGGTGACCCACTATACGTGTGCTCGGACGGGCCGACACTTGGCCACATTTACCCGTCAGCCGGGGTCGAGCCTGTACACACTGATTATTGAGTCTCCTCCGGTTGCTGAGTCTGGTCAGGTAGCTGCGTCGAGTCAGGTGTTTGCTGCAGCGTCCAGGTCTGGTCCTGAGTCTGCTCCCTGCTCGTGTCGTCTCCTGTCCCGCCGTACTCTCCTCTGACACCACCGCCTTGGTCACCCCTCCCTGCCTCGTCTCCGCGGCATGGCCTCCCGTTACCTTCTCTCTGGTCTCCCCCGGTCCCTCCCTCCCCTCCCTCCAGGGCCTGCCCCTACGTGCGTTCCCTGCGTCAAGGGGCGGCATCGCGCCGCTCCTCACTTCTCCGAGTTTCCTCCGACAGAGGCTCCGCTGCAGACTCTTCACATGGACGTGTGGGGCCCTGCCCGCGTCCGTGGCCAGGGTCACGAGCGTTACTTCTTGTTGTTGGTTGACGACTACTCGCGTTACACCACCGTTTTCCCCTTGCGCAGCAAGGGTGACGTCACTGAGGTGTTGATCGTCTGGATCCACGCAGCTCGTCTCCAGCTCAGAAAGAGTTTTGGCTCGGACTTTCCTGTTCTGCGTCTGCACTCTAACAGAGGTGGAGAGTTTTCTTCTGGCCTTCTGGGAGCCTTCTGCCGTGCACAGGGCATCCGCCAGACGTTCACGCTTCCGGCTTCTCCACAGCAAAATGGGATTGCTGAGCGCCGCATTGGCATGGTCATGGACGTCGCTCGTACGTCCATGATTCATGCGGCTGCTCCCCATTTTCTGTGGCCGTTCACGGTTCGGTACGCGACGCATCAGATCAATCTTCAGCCCCGAGTCTCCTTGCCGGAGACCTCCCCTACTCTGCGGTGGACGGGGAAGGTTGGCGATGCGTCTGCGTTTCGTGTCTGGGGATCTCGAGCTTTTGTCCACGACTTGTGCGCGAACAAGCTGTCTCCCCGTGTTGTTCCCTGCGTCTTCCTTGGCTTCCTCCCTGACGCGCCTGGTTGGCAGTTTTACCACCCCACCTCGCGCCGTGTTCTGTCCTCCCAGGACGTCACGTTTGATGAGTCGGTTCCTTACTATCGTCTCTTCCCCTTCCGCATTGCACCCCTTCCCCCGCCGTCGCTTTTCCTCGCTCCAGGTCCCCCCCTGGTAGACCCCCTTCCCCCTCAGGGTCCTGCCCCCTCAGGTGTGTCTCAGGTAGACGCAGTCGAGCCTGTCGAGGTAGCTGTTGACTCTGGTGCTGCTAGGGGTGCTGAGCCTGCGGGTGTGGGGTCGAGGGGTGCTGAGCCTAGGGGTGCTGATCCTGAGCGTACAGAGCCTGGGGGTGCTGAGCCTGGGGGTGCTGCGTCTAGGGGTGCTGAGCCTGGGGGTGCTGAGTCTGGGGGTGTGGAGCGTGAGGGTGCTGGGCGAGCTCGTGTGGAGTCTGGCAGTGCTGGGTCTGGGGGTCCCTCGGGTGCTTCGTCCCGGCGGGAGCTCCCCTCTCCTCAGGAAATGCGCGAGTGGTTTGCTCGGCGCTGGAGCCGTGCTGCAGGAGCTGGAGGTGCTGCTGGCGCTAGCAGTTCGCCTGCTACTGAGGGTGTTGGTGCCGCGGGTTCCGGAGGTGCTCGTACTGGAGGTACTGGAGCTGCTGGGCTTGGGGGTGCTCCTTGTGCTGGAGCTGCTGGTGGTGCTGGAGCTGCTGGTGGAGCTTCTAGAGCAGGTGCTGCTGGAGGTGCTGGAGCTGTGGTTGTCGAGTCTTCCGGTGGTCCGGCTGGAGCTGGAGCTGCTGGGGGTGTTGGCACTGGAGGTGCTGCTGGCGCTGGTGCTTCTGAGGGTGCTGGAGTTGGCGGTGGTGCAGCTGGGGGTACTACTGGTGCTGGTGCTATCCCTGCTGGCTCTGGAGGCACTGCGCGGCCACGGCCGTACTTCATTCCGCTCCTTGAGCAGGTTCTTCGTCTCCCGCCTTGTGCTGTCCTGCTCCTTCCTTAGAGTGTCCGCCACGTGTCCAGTATGAGTCGCAGTTACAGCCCGCCTCCCCACTGCCTGCTCCCTCTCCCTACACCGGTCCTACTGGAGGTCTTGCTGAGCGTCGTGCACCTGCGTCTTGTCCTGCGTCGCCTGTTCGTGCTGCTCGCACAAGTGGTCGTGCTCTGCGTCCGCGTCCTTCTGCAGTCCCAGGCACACACCAGATGGCACTGCGTCCTTCCACTACTGCACAGCATGTCCCGTTGCCGTCTCCTCTAGAGTCCTTTCTTCCTGCTCTTGCTGACCCGCCGTCTGACTCTCTTCGTGTTGCCAGTCCTACTGTCACATGTCTTCTGGCTACTGTTGTCACCGACCCTTCGTTTGCGTCCACTGCTGCGTCTGCCTTAGTTGTTGAGCTTGTCGACTTTGCTGCTCGCTCTCGTCTAGACTACGCTGCTAGTCTCATTGCTGAGTCTGAGTCTGTCTGTCCTCCGTCCGTCGGGGGTGAGTGTGCTCTTAGCACGCATGTCCTTCAGGACAAGCAGGAGGAGTTCCAGTGTTTTGCTGTTGCTTTGCCTCATCTCGTGTCCATGCTGATTGCCCCTAAGGGAGACCCGGAAACACCAGACATCCCGACTCCTCGATCGTACGCTGAGGCGATCGAGGGTCCCTACTCCTCACAGTGGTAGTCAACCATGGACGCAGAGATGGCTTCCTAAAAGTCCACAGGCACCTACGTCGACGAGGTTCCCCCACCTGGGGCGAACATCGTCAGTGGCATGTGGATTTTCAGGGTGAAGCGGCCGCCGAGATCTCCGCCTGCCTTCAAGGCGCGTTACATGGCTCGAGGCTTTAGTCAGCGGCAGGGAGTTGACTACTTTCAAACCTTCTCTCCCACCCCGAAGATGACCACTCTTCGGGTGCTGCTGCACATAGCCGCTCAGCGCGACTACGAGCTTCACTCTCTTGACTTCAGCACTGCTTTCTTGCTGGGCAGCCTGCATCAGGAGATCTGGCTGCGCCGCCCACTTGGCTTCACTGGGTCGTTTCCTCCTGGTACCCAGTGGAGCCTCCAGCGGCCAGTCTAAGGTCTCCGCCAGGCGCCCCGTGAGTGGCACGACACACTGAGGACTACACTTGCGGCTCTTGGGTTTGCTCCTTCTACTGCCGACCCGTTGCTGTTTCTACGCACCGACACCTCTTTGCCGCCGTTCTACATCCTCGTGTACGTCGACGACTTGGTCTTTGCCACAGCTGACACTGCTGGACTCGCCCACGTCAAGTCCGAGCTGCAGAAGAGACACACGTGCACAGACCTGGGTGAACTGCGCAGCTACCTTGGCTTGCAGATCACCCGGGACAGAGCACAGCGCACCATTACCCTGACTCAGTCACACATGGTGCAGCAGGTCCTTCAGCGCTTCGGCTTCACGTACTCCTCGCCTCAGGCCACTCCTCTGTCTACTCGCCACTCGCTCTCAGCTCTCCCTTCGGATGAGTCCGTAGAGCCGAGTGGCCCGTACCCAGAGCTTGTTGGCTGCCTCATGTACTTGATGACCTGCACTCGACCTGACCTTGCATACCCTCTTAGCATCTTGGCATGCTATGTTGCTCCTGGGAGACACCGACCAGAGCACATGGCTGCAGCGAAGAGGGTGTTGCGCTACTTGTGCAGTACGTCGGGCATGGGGCTAGTGCTTGGAGGGCGGCGTTTAGTGGTCCTCACTGGTCACACAGACGCTTCTTGGGCTGACGACCAGGCTACGCAGCGGTCGTCGCAGGGTTACACCTTCAGCCTTGGTTCCGGCTCTGTTTCGTGGCGGTCTACCCGCTCGTCTTCTGTTCTCGGCTCGAGCTGTGGGGCAGAGATCTACACGGGGGCCATGGCTGCACAGGAGCTAGGCTGGCTCACCTACCTGATGACTGACCTAGGAGAGCCGCCTGGTTCTGCTCCAGAAAGGCCATGCTGGCCTTATGTCGGGAGCACAGACTGGAGCACAGAACGAAGCACATTGCTCTTCGCTACCAGGGCACCTGCTCTGCGACTGCAACTGGCGCGACTACGAGCAGGCGCCGTTCACTGTGTCTTCCTTGGCTTTGTCCCTGACGCGCCTGGCTGGCAGTCTTACCACCCCATCTCGCATGGTGTCTTCGCCTCTCAGGACGTCACCTTTGACGAGTCGGTACCCTTTTACCGTCTCTTCCCCTACCGCACTGCCCCGCTCCCCCCCCCCGCCGCTCTTCCTCACCCCAGGTGTCCCGTCGGTTGACCCCCTCCCTCCCCAGGGTGCTGCTCCCTCAGGTGTTTCCCAAGTAGACCCGGTCGAGCCTGTCGAGGTAGCTGTTGACTCTGGTCCTGCGTGAGGTGCTGAGCGTGCTGAGCTTGGTGGTGCTGGGTCTAGGGGCACTGAGACTGGGGGTGCTAAGCCTGGGGGTGCGGAGACTGGGGGTGCTGAGTCTGGGGGTGCGGAGACTTTGGGTGCTAAGCCTGGGGGTGCTGAGACTGGGGGTGATGAGACTGGGGGTGCTGAGCCTGGTGGCGCTCCCTCTTCATAGCAGCTGCGTGAGTGGTACTCCCAGCGCTACAGCCTCCGTCGGGGGGCTTCTGGAGCTGGGGGGTCTGCTGGGGTCGGGGCTGGTGGCCCCGCAGGTGCAGTGTCGCAGCCCGAGCCTCCCTCCCCTCAGCGGCTACGTGAGTGGTACGCTCGGCGCTTCAGCCTCAGAAGTGGGGCTCTTGGTGCTGAGGCACCACCAGCTGGAGGCCCTGCTGCTGCTGGAGGTCCTGGAGCTGCTGGAGGTGCTGCTGGTGCTGCTGGAGGTCCTGGAGCTGCTGGAGGTGCTGCTGGTGCCGCAAAAGGTACTTGAGCAGCTGGAGGTGTTGCTGGTGCTGCTGGAGGTTTTGGTGCTGTCTCTGCTACTTCTTGGGACGCTTCACGGCCACGGCCGTACTTCGTTCCACTCCTTCAGCAGGTTCTTGGTCAGCCACCTCCTCCTCGTCCTCCTCCCTCCTTAGATTGTCCTCCGCCTATTCAGTCGCAGTCACAGCTACCGTCTTCCTCGCCACTTACTGGTCCTTCTCCCTACACTGGTCCGACAGGCAGTCTTACAGAGCGTCGTCAGCCTGAGTCTCGTCCTGTGTCGCCTGTGTCTCGTCCTATATCACCTGTTTGTACTGCTCGCACTGGTCGCCGTGTTCCGCGTGAGCGTCCTCCTGCTGTCCCTAGCACACACTATATGACTCTGCGTCCTTCCACTGCTCTACAGCGTGTCCCTCTGCCGTCTCCTCCTGCGTCCTCTCTTCCTGTTCTTGCTGACCCGGAGTCCGACTCTCTTCGTGCTGCCAGTCCTACTGTCACGCGTCACCTAGCCACTACTGTCACTGACCCTTCCTTTGAGTCTGCTGCTGCGTCTGCCCTAGTTGCTGAGCTTGTCGACTTTGCTGCTCACTCTCGTCTAGACTACGCTGCGAGTCTTGTTGCTGAGTCTGAGTCTGTCTGTCCTCCGTCCGTCGGGGGTGAGGGTGCTCTAAGCACGGACGTCCTTGAGGACAGACAAGAGGACCTTGAGTGTCTTGAAGCCGCTGCAACTCATCTCGTGTCCATGCTGATTGCCCCTAAGGGAGACCCGGATGCTCCAGACATCCCGACCCCGCGCTCTTACGTTGAGGCTATTGCGGGTGAGTACTCCTCTCAGTGGCAGACAGCTATGGACGCAGAGATGGCATCCTGGAAGTCCACTGGCACTTACGTCGACGAGGTTCCCCCTCTTGGGGCGAACATCGTCAGTGGCATGTGGATTTTCAGGGTGAAGCGGCCGCCGGGTTCTCCGCCTGTCTTCAAGGCTCGTTACGTCGCTCGAGGCTTTAGTCAGCGAGAGGGAGTAGACTTCTTTCAAACCTTCTCCCCCACCCCGAAGATGACCACTCTTTGGGTGCTAGTGCACGTTGCTGCTCAGCGTGACTATGAGCTTCACTCTCTTGACTTTAGCACAGCTTTCTTGCAGGGCAGCCTGCACAAGGAGATCTTGCTGCGCCGCCCTCCTGGCTTCACTGGGTCGTTTCCTCCTGGTACCCAGTGGAGCCTCCGGCGGCCGGTCTACGGTCTCCACCAGGCGCCACGTGAGTGGCACGACACACTGAGGACTTCTCTTGCGGCACTTGGGATCGCGCCTTCTACTACTAACCAGTCGCTGTTTCTGCGCACCGACACTTCGCTGCCGCCATTCTACATCCTCGTGTACGTTGACGACTTGGTCTTTGCCACTGCTGACACTGAGGCTCTCGCCCACGTGAAGTCGGAGCTGCAGAAGAGACACACGTGCACAGACCTGGGTGAACTGCGCAGCTACCTTGGCTTGCAGATCACCCGGGACAGAGCACGCCGCACCATCACACTGACTCAGTCACACATGGTGCAGAAGGTCCTTCAGCGCTTCGGCTTCACCTGGTCCTCAGCACAGGCCACTCCTCTGGCTATAGGTGACTCGCTCTCAGCTCTGCCTTTGGATGAGTCCGTAGAGCCGAGTGGTCCTTACCCAGAGCTAGTTGGTTGCCTCATGTACCTGATGACTTGCACTCGCCCTGACCTAGCGTACCCTCTTGGCGTTCTTGCCCGCTACGTGGCTCCTGGCAGGCATCGAAAGGTGCACTGGGATGCTGCAAAGAGTGTATTGCGCTACTTGTGCAGTACATCGGGCATGGGGCTTGTGCTTGGAGGAGGGAGCTCAGTTGTTCTCACTAGGCACTCAGACGCTTCTTTGGGTTGATGACCAGGCTACTCAGCGGTCGTCACAGGGTTACACCTTCAGCCTTGGCTCTGGCTCAGTTTCGTGGCGTTCTATGCGTTCGTCTTCAGTTCTCAGCTCCAGTTGTGAGGCTGAGATCTACGCCACAGCCATGGCTGCACAGGAGTTACGCTGGCTCACCTACTTGCTGACCGACCTGGGAGAGCGGCCTCGTTCTCCTTCAGTGCTGTACGTCGACAACAAGGCTGCCATTGCCTTGTGTGAGGAGCACAGACTGGAGCATAGAACGAAGCACATCGCTCTACGTTACTTTTTGGCTCGAGAGCTGCAGCAGCGCGGTCAGCTTCGTCTGCGTTACGTGGCCACTCAGGCCGTCTTCTTCTCCCTCTCTTCGCTTTCAGCGAGCCTGTTCTTCAGCTCTCCAATCTCGTGATTCTTTTGACCACATTCGGTCTGTCAACGGGAGTTGGGTGTTGGCCCCGTCCTCGCTTGGGCGGAGCTGACTTCGTGGTCGGTTGTGAGGGGAGCAGCCGACCTGCAGGAGTGGGCGAGCGGGTTGACAAGGAGGTCGACCTACACGGAGGCCACTGTACGGACGCCGACTTTAGGGTGGCGCCGACTTCAGGGAGGTCGACTTGGGAAGTCGACCTGCGGAGGACGTCAACTTGGTGACGTCAACTTGGGGCAGCCGACTTGGGTGGTCGGCTGACGGACTGCTGGTCGACCTCGTGGTTGGTCGACCAGGCTTGCTGGTCGACCTGCTGGTGGTCGACCTGTCCCGGTGGTCGATGAAGGAGGGGCCGACGTCGACCTCGACTCAGGACGTCGAGGAGTTGGGCGTCGAGTAGCTGGGCGTCAACTTCGTGACGCCGACTTTGGGTAGCCGACTTGGGAGGTCGGCTGACAACTGCGCTGGTCGATAAGGAGCTGGTCGACCAGGACTGCTGGTCGACGTGGAGCGGATCGACCAGGAGTGACGTCAACCTGGAGTTGGTCGACCAGGGGCATGGTCGACCTGGTGAGGTCGACTTGGAGTGGCCGTCGACTTGGGAGGTCGACGGGCACATACAGGAGCAGCTGGTCGACATGGTTGCCCGGTCGACCAGGTTACCTGGGTGACGAGGTTCTGCGGAGGAGTGTGACGGTCGCCAAGGCGAAGTTGGCGAGTCCGACCTCAGTGGTGGTATCCCGAGGTCGACATGGCGGATCGGGTGGAGTCGTCAGCACGAGGATGACTTGCTGTGTGCGTTGTGCAGGTGACAAGGCTCAGCCCCCCAATCATCTGTGAGCACCTGCGAAGCGGGTGCGCTGCTGTTCTGCGGGAGCAACGCTGGCACGCTGTCAACCTGCAGTGTTGGCACGCCATCGACTTTGCACTCCTGGAGCGCGGTCGACCAAGTCGTGCTGGAACGTGGTCGACCATGCTGTGCTGGTAGTCGACCAACCTGAATGCTAGCTCTGATGTAGTCTTGCCATGCCAACTGATTTGTACCATTGTTCTGAACTTTTCTTAGTGGAACTCTTGCCAACTTTCCCCGTGAACTAGCTAGTAGTATGCGCACAAGGAAATGACTAAGGAATAGAGAACGTAGAGATCACAAGAGCATCCGTGCCTAGCCTGTAGTCTAGCTCCCGTTGTAAGAGTTATCTCCCCACGGTCTGGTACAGGTTGTTCTCTGCGAGGAGCTTGTGGTACTTTCGCGTTGAGTTCAGCTTGTAGATCGCATCCTGCCGAAAAACGGAGGAGGGTTTTTAGATATTGCCAGGTATGTTGAAATGGAAGGGCCGATCAGAAAAATATTGTACTTACAGCGGCTGCAGAGGTGCCTCTGGCTTCACGAAGATCAATGCCCACCTTGTGCATGATTGCCACTTTGATGGCCCATTTCAAATGGTGGCGGCAGAGCGGATTCATGTCCGTGTACGGGTGGGGCTGGCACTCGCATGGCCGTCTTGTACCGTCGAACTGCTTGTCAAACATATATGTTTATGTGGTTCTAGGCTGTAGTGGGTTACACCTTAGGGGGTACACCAGATTAGGGTTTCATATTTGTACTGTTGTTCCTGCTAGTCACAATCATTCTCGTTTCTCATTCTGACATGGTATTACGAGCCTAGGTTCCACCTAGGACCGAAACGATAGGGCCCACCGTTTCCGCTAGCCGTGCCCTCGTGCGCCGCCGTTCTTTTTCCTGCGCCTCAAGCGCCTCCTTCTCAAGGCCCCGTATGGCCCCGCGCTAGCCTCTCACGGCCCCCGATCGGCCCCGCGCTAACCTCCTAAGGCCCCCGTCGGCCCCACGCTAGCCCCGCGCTAGCCTCCTAAGGCCCCCGATCGGCCCCGCGCTAGCCTCCTAAGCCCCCGTCGGCCCCACGCTAGCCCCGCGCTAGCCTCCTAAGGCCCCCGTCGGCCCCACGCTAGCCTCCTAAGGCCCCCGTCGGCCCCGCGCTAGCCTCCTAAGCCCCCGTCGGCCCCACGCTAGCCCCGCGCTAGCCTCCTAAGGCCCCCGATCGGTCCCGCGCTAGCCTCCTAAGGCCCCCGTCGGCCCCGCGCTAGCCTCCCACGGCCCCTGCAGGCCCCGCGCTAGCCTCTCACGGCCCCTTAAGGCCCCACGCTAGCCTCCCACGTCCCCTGCAGGCCCCGCGCTAGCCTCTCACGGCCCCCGACCGGCCCTCCCGCGCTCGCCCCCCTGCGACCGAGCCGCAAGGCGCGACCCGAACCGAACCGCGCGACCCAGCCGAGCCGCGCCGCCCCAGCCGAGCCGCGCCGCCCTAGCCGAGTCGCGCCGCCCTAGCCGAGTCGCGCCGCCCTAGCCGAGCCGCGCCGCCCCAGCCGAGCCGCGCCCTACTTACCTGTGCACAGCACTGCTACTGCTACTGCTACTGCTACTGCTACTGCTACTGCTACTGCTACTACCACCACTGCTGCTACTGCTACTTCAACTATGGCTAGCCCTACAGTTCTCTCGTTCGATTCTGAGGGCCGCCCGATTAAGTTTGATACCTGGCTCGATGATCTGCACCTGTTCCTCCAGCTCACTGCCAGAGAGGATATCTCGCTGTACGATCACGCACTAGGCACAGTCCCTGCTCCTGCTACTACTGCTACCGCTACTGCTCGCTCGCAGTGGCAGACTCGCGATGCCCACGCCCGCTTTGCCATTCGCAACTCCCTGCCAGTCGATGAGCGTGAGCACTTCGGCCAGCATCAGACTGCGCAGGCCCTGTACACTGCTATAGTTGCGCGCTACTCCTCCCCGGCCTCAGCTGCACTAGGCCGTCTCTCCCTTCCCTACCTGTTCCCCGACCTGTCCGCTTTCCAGACAGTCGCTGACCTCATCACTCACCTCCGTACTAGTGATGCCCGCTTCCGTGCAGCCATGCCCGCTGAGTTTCTTGCCTCCAACCCTCCCCCGCTCTGGCTCACTCTCTACCACCTAGTCACCCGCCTCCCTGACACTCTGCGTACAGTCAGGGACCACTTCCTAGCTCGCTGTCCCACTGAGCTCACCATTGCCGCCCTAGAGAAGGAACTACTTGCAGCTGAGAAGAGTATTGTAGCTGTAGGTGCCTCTCGTGGCGACCCCCGCACCCCTTTCTTCGAGGGGTGTTCCCCCTCCCCCCTCCTCCCCTCTGTCGCCTCTGCTGCTGCTGTCGACCTTCTTGGTGCTGAGCAGGTCGGCTCTGCGTCCGCTCCCAGCGGGCGCCGCAGCGGCAAGGGCAGGGGAGGCAAGGGCGGTGGGGGTGACGGCGGGGGAGGTGGTGGTGGGGGTGGTGGCAGCGGCGGGGGCGGTGGCGGGGCTGGAGGGGCTAGTGGCAGCGGTGGGGGTGGTGGAGGCAGCGGCGGCGGCGGTGGCCGCGGTGGGGGCGGTGGTGGTGGCGGCAGTGGACGTGGCGGCGGCAGAGGCGGTGGTGGTCGTGGTGGAGGCGGCGGTGGTGGTCGTGGAGGCTCTGGCACTGGCCAGAGTGCGCAGCACCCTCAGTCCTCCCAGGAGCTTCGTGAGTGGTACTTACAGCACGGGGGTGGGGGGGGTAGCCTTAGCTGCACGTACGTCATCCGCACTGGTCGCCGCAAGGGACAGACGTGCGGGAGGGCGCACACTTCGCAGCGCTGCTTCTCTCGCCTAGATGACGCTTGGCGTGCTCAGTTTCCTGACGCTCCTGAGCTCCCTCAGTGGGCTGATCTCCTCAAGAAGGATATCGATATCTATGCTCTTGATTTTGATGTTATTCTCAAAGCAATGTATGCATTGACTATTAGTGGAGAGGAGGACCAGTACCTGAGTGTTCCGCCTGACCCAGGCATCCGCACGAGTGAGGCTGCCGCCCTAGGTACTTGCGTGTCTGCTTCCCCAGGTACTGGTGAGGCTACTGCTCTAGGTGCGTGTGTGTCCGCCACCCCAGGTGCAACTGAGTCCACTGAGGCACTGCACACCTTCACTCTAGACTCAGGCGCTTCGCGCTATTTCTTTCGTGACCGCACTGCTCTTGAGCCCCTTGCTCGACCAGTTGCTGTCTCGCTCGCTGACCCCTCTGGGGGTCCGGTCATTGCGACCTCCTCCACCCTCCTTCCTTGTCCTGCTGTCCCGTCGGGCACACTGTCAGGTCTCCACCTCCCCTCGTTCTCTACGAACTTGGTGGCGGGCTGTGCGCTTCAGGATGGGGGTGTTCACCAGTTCACCCCTGCCTACGAGCGTGTGACACACTGCACGTGTGCTCGGACGGGCCGTCACCTGGCTACCTTCACTCGGCAGCCGGGGTCGGACCTGTACACACTGACCACTGAGTCCCCTCAGGTAGCGGCGTCTGCGTCTGCGTCAGGTCAGCTCTCTGCCCCCTGCTCGTGTCGCTCTCTAGCGCACAAGACTGTCCTCTTGCACCACCGACTTGGTCACCCGTCAGTGCAGCGCCTTCGGGGCATGCACGCCCGGTACCTTGTCTCTGGTCTTCCTCGGGTACTCCCTCCCCTCCCACCCTCCCTTGCTCCTCCTTGTCTTCCCTGTGTCGAGGGGCGGCAGCGCGCTGCCCCTCACTCCTCCTCGTTCCCCCCGACGACTGCTCCTTTGCAGACGCTCCACATGGACGTGTGGGGCCCAGCCCGCGTCCGTGGTCAGGGCCAGGAGAGGTACTTCTTGATCGTCGTTGACGACTACTCGCGCTACACCACGGTCTTCCCCTTGCGCACCAAGGGTGAAGTCCTTGATGTTCTGATCCCCTGGATCAGCAGAGCACGTCTTCAGCTGCGAGAGCGTTTTCGCTCGGAGTTTCCTGTTCTGCGCTTGCACTCTGACAGAGGTGGTGAGTTCTCCTCCGACCTCTTGGCAGCCTACTGTGCCGAGCATGGCATTCGCCAGTCGTTCACGCTCCCGGCCTCTCCACAGCAGAATGGGGTTGCTGAGCGCCGCATTGGCTTGGTCATGGAGGTCGCTCGTACCTCCTTAGTCCACGCGGCTGCCCCCCACTTTCTGTGGCCGTTTGCGGTCCGGTACGCTGCGCATCAGCTCAACCTCTGGCCCCGTGTCTCCGCTCCGGAGACCTCGCCCACACTGCTGTGGACGGGGGAGGTTGGCGATGCGTCACGCTTCCGTGTCTGGGGATCCCGAGCTTTTGTTCGCGACACGTCTGCGGACAAGCTCTCCTCCCGCACTGCTCCCTGTGTCTTTCTTGGCTTTGTCCCGGATGCGTCTGGCTGGCAGTTTTACCACCCCGCCTCGCACCGAGTCTTCCCCTCTCAGGACGTCACTTTTGACGAGTCCGTGCCCTTCTACCGCCTCTTCCCCTACCGCACTGCCCCGCTCCCTCCCCCGCCTCTCTTCCTCGCGCCAGGTGCTGCAGTGGTAGACCCCCTTCCCCCTCAGGGTGCCGCTCCCTCAAGTGTCTCTCAGGTAGACCCGGTTGAGCCTGCCGAGGTAGCTGTCGACTCGCGTCCTGCTGGAGGTGCTGAGCCTGAGCGTGCGGAGCCTGAGCGTGCGGAGCCTGAGCGTGCGGAGCCTGAGCGTGCGGAGCCTGGGGGTGCTGAGTCTGGGGGTGCTGATCCTGGGGGTGCTGAGCCTGGGGGTGCTGGATTTGGGGGTACTGAGCCTGGCGTTGCTGAGTCTAGGGGTACTGCGCCTGGAGCTGCTGAGCCTGGGGGTGCTGAGCCTGGTGGTGTTGCAGTTGACTGTGAGGCGCCTGGAGGACCTCCCTCTTCGCAGCAGCTGCGTGAGTGGTACTCACGGTACTGCAGCCTCCGGCGGGGTGAGTCTCGGGCTCGTGGTACTGCTGGAGTTGGTACTCGTGCTTCCCCACCACGGCGGGAGCCGCCCTCTTCCCCTCAGCTTCGAGAGTGGTACGCTCGGCACATCAGTCTCCGTAGTGGAGCTGCGGGTGCTGGGGTCCACGGAGTTGACGCTGCTGCGAGTACTACGGACCCTGGTGCTGGAGGTGCTGTTGCTGCTGGCGGTGCTGCTGGAGGTGCTGCTGCTGCTGGCGGTGCTGCTGGAGGTGCTGCTAGTACTGAGGACCCGGGCGTTGGAGCTGCTGTGGGTGCTACGGATCCTGGTGCTGGAGGTGCAGCTGCTGCTGGCGGTGCTGCTGGAGGTACTGCTGCTGCTGGCGGTGCTGCTGGAGGTGCTGCTGGAGGTGCTGCGGACCCTGGTGCTGGAGGTGCTGCTGCTTCTGGAGGTGCTGCTGCTGCCGCTGGTGTCTCTGCTGGTTCGAGAGCTACTGCACGGCCACGACCGTACTTCGTTCCGCTCCTTCAGCAGGTTCTTGGTCAGCCTCCTCCTCCTTGTTCTCCTCTCGCCTTAGAGTGTCCGCCGTCTGTCCAGTCACAGCCACAGTTACCGCCTGCCTCCCCACTCCCTGTGCCTGCTCCTTACACTGGTCCGACTGACGGTCTTGCTGAGAGACGTGAGCCTGCGTCACGTCCTGTGTCACCTGCGTCTCGTCGAGCGTCGCCTGTTCGAGCTGCTACCACTGGTAGTCGTGTCCCGCGTGAGCGTCCTCCTGCTGTCCCAGGCACGCACCGGATGGCGCTTCGTCAGTCCACTGCTCCGCAGCGTGTTGCTCTCCCGTCGCCTCCTGCGTCCTCTCTTCCTGCTCTTGCTGACCCGGAGTCAGACTCCCTTCGCGCTGCCAGTCCTACTGTCACACGTCTCCTGGCTACAGTTGTCACTGACCCTTCCTTTGAGTCCGCTGCTGCGTCTGCCCTAGTCACTGAGCTTGTCGACTTTGCAGCTGCGTGTCGTCTAGACTACGCAGCGAGTCTTGTTGCTGAGTCTGAGTCTGCCTGTCCTCCGTCCGTCGGGGGTGAGTGTGCTCTTGGCACGGACGTCCTTGAGGACAGGCAGGAGGAGTTTGGTTGCCTTGCCGCTGCTTTGCCCCATCTCGTGTCCATGCTTCTTGCCCCTGAGGGAGACCCGGATGCACCAGACATCCCGACCCCACGCTCTTACGCAGAGGCGATGGCCGGTCCCTACTCCTCTCAGTGGCAGTCAGCCATGGACACAGAGATGGCTTCCTGGAAGTCCACAGGCACCTACGTCGACGACGTTCCCCCACCTGGGGCGAACATCGTCAGTGGCATGTGGATTTTCAGGGTGAAGCGGCCGCCAGGCTCTCCGCCTCTCTTCAAGGCGCGTTACGTTGCACGAGGCTTCAGTCAGCGAGAGGGAGTTGACTTCTTCCAGACCTTCTCCCCGACCCCGAAGATGACCACTCTTCGGGTTCTGCTACACGTCGCCGCTCAGCGTGACTACGAGCTCCACTCTCTTGACTTCAGCACATCTTTCTTGCAGGGCAGCCTGCACGAGGAGATCTGGCTGCGCCGCCCACCTGGCTTCACTCGGTCGTTCCCTCCTGGCACCCAGTGGAGCCTCCGGCGGCCAGTCTACGGTCTCCGCCAGGCGCCGCGTGAGTGGCACGACACACTGAGGACTACACTTGCGGCTCTTGGGTTTGCTCCTTCTACTGCTGACCTGTCGCTGTTTCTGCGCACCGACACCTCGCAGCCGTCGTTCTACATCCTCGTGTACGTCGACGACTTGGTCTTTGCCACTGCGGACACTGCCGCACTCGCCCACGTGAAGTCCGAGCTGCAGAAGAGACACACGTGCACAGACCTGGGTGAACTGACAAGCTATCTTGGCTTGCGGATCACCCGGGACAGAGCACGGCGCACCATCACCTTGACTCAGTCACACATGGTGCAGCAGGTCCTTCAGCGCTTCGGGTTCACGTACTCCTCGCCTCAGTCCACTCCTCTGCCTACGGGACACTCGCTCTCAGCTCTGCCTTCGGATGAGTCCGTAGAGCCGAGTGGTCCGTATCCAGAGCTTGTGGGCTGCCTCATGTACCTGATGACCTGCACTCGACCTGACCTTGCATACCCTCTCAGCATCTTAGCACGCTATGTCGCTCCCGGCCGTCACCGGAAGGAGCACATGGATGCAGCTAAGAGGGTGTTGCGCTACTTGTGCAGTACGTCGGGCATAGGGCTAGTACTTGGAGGGCGAGACCGGCCTGTTCTCACTGGGCACTCAGACGCTTCTTGGGCAGACGACCAGACTACTCAGCGCTCGTCTCAGGGTTACACCTTCAGTCTTGGCTCTGGCTCTGTCTCTTGGCGTTCTACTCGTTCTTCTTCTGTTCTCAGCTCCAGCTGTGAGGCTGAGATCTACGCCACGGCCATGGCTGCCCAGGAGCTTCGCTGGCTCACCTACCTGCTGACTGACCTTGGAGAGCAGCCTCGTTCTCCTCCAGTGCTGTACGTCGACAACAAGGCAACCATAGCCTTGTGTCAGGAGCACAGACTGGAGCACAGGACGAAGCACATTGCTCTGCGTTACTTTCTAGCTCGAGAGCTACAGCAGCGTGGTCAGCTTCTTCTGCGTTACGTGGCCACTGAGGCCAACACTGCTGATGTGTTCACCAAGGCGCTTCCGCCTGTTGACCATCAGCGTTTTTGCACTCTTCTAGGCCTTGTGCCGACTGTTCCTCACTTGCTTACTTCTTGACTTTGCCTGTACTGTGATCATTATATATATACCTGCATGTTTGCCCTTGCTAGGTTGTGATCATTGTACCTCTTGCTCTATTATAAAACTGCATGTGAACTGGTCTTGTGACCGCTTACTTGTGCTCGGAATTTGTGTGGAATCCTCGAGATCCACCCTGAGCTTGTTTGCCTTGTTTTACCTTGACTGGTCTTGTGACCCCTAGGTCTGCCCCACTTTGCCTATGGGGGTGTGTCAAACATATATGTTTATGTGGTTCTAGGCTGTAGTGGGTTACACCTTAGGGGGTACACCAGATTAGGGTTTCATATTTGTACTGTTGTTCCTGCTAGTCACAATCATTCTCGTTTCTCATTCTGACACTGCTCGTCGTGATCAGGGCAGTAGAACCACCACATGGCAAGGTCCTGTGCCACGATGTCTCGCCCAGGGTTTGCAAGAGCCTCCAAAAAACTTCTGCCAGAGTGGTACGGCTTATCCGGATTGTCGTTGTTGTACTTATTGACCTGAGATAATAGGACAGAGAGAACATTCAGCTCTGCCAAGTGCAACAAAATTAGACACAGCAAAAGGTAGGCTATTGGAGGGATACCTTTGCCAAATCAGATTCGAGGCGCGGGAAGATGTACTGCTTGAAGAGGTTCTGCAACTATTCCCACTCGTGTGGGTTGTCGAGTTTAGCGTGCGCTCTTCCAATGTAGTGTTCTCCCAGCTCCACACTGAATCCGACCATCATCAAGACCAGCCAAAACGGAATTCCCATGACATAGGATTTTCGCATCTCGCCCTGCTCCCAGCCTCCGAGAGCGTTGATGTCGAGGTCGGGACAGCGATCGTCTCTCAGGCCCTGGGCTCCTGACCAGCGAAACGCGTGGGGCTTTGTGTGAAGAATGAGGAATGAAGAAGAGAGGAGGGGTTGCACTAGCAGCAG
This sequence comes from Closterium sp. NIES-65, assembly GCA_948144175.1. Taxonomy (NCBI): domain Eukaryota; kingdom Viridiplantae; phylum Streptophyta; class Zygnematophyceae; order Desmidiales; family Closteriaceae; genus Closterium; species Closterium sp. NIES-65. The sequence goes on from CANXME010002057.1 coordinate 3,100,375, forward strand.
TTGGCATACATATAGGAAACCCTAATTGGGTTGTACTCGCTATAGAGTACCCCACTGCAGGCTAGACAATTATAACATTCTGACAATTTTTGCTCAGCCGCCAGCGCGGTTTAGCTACGTCGTTCATGACCCGATAAATCCAGTTGTTGTGAGTCACGTACGGAAGCTCTTCCTGCAGTTGTTCCCTTCCGTGCCTCAATGGAAAAAGAATCTGCTTCGTTGACCACTGGAGTGGGTCGCTGAAGTCCAGGGGCGGAACGATGTCCGTGCTGAAGCGCAGCGGTACGAGGTCATAGACGAAATGAATCCTCAGAAAAAGGCCACCAACGCTGCAGAGCGTAAAGTTGATGTGCCGGGCCAAGAATTGGTGGGTCAGCCTGTTGGTCGAATTTGTCTTGTATATTTGAGAGGCGAAAACCACAACCGGGAGATCCTTCTGGTGGTCGGGGACGGCCGTGCTGCTACGCGTCATGCGGACAAACATGTTCGCGAATCGAAGAGCACGAATGTTGCATCCCCTCCCCAACCTTTGGTGTGCGAGCTGAGTCATCACCTGCACCTTAAAATACCGCCAGAGACTCTCTGATAGTGCAACCCTGGCTCTCTGATATAACGTTTTGATCTCCCTCAAAAAGTGCTTCTCGTGCAGATCCGTGTACTGCTCTAACGTGTAGCAATCGTCCAGCGAGTTTCGGTGCTGATCTTTGCCCTCTCTGCAGTGATCCACATGGAAAGTGATTAGGCATTAAAATTTCGAGACATTGTTTGACCAAAATGTGTGTCAATACTCACGCAACCTGCTTGTCGTGCAGCTGTTTCAGCTTGAGCTTCGTGTACTCCCGCGCTTTGTTGATGTACTCATCTGCTTGGGCCTTCTGGTAGTCGTAGAGTCGAGCTTCAAGTCTGCCCAGGAAGCCCAAAGCACTCATCTTTGCCTTCATCATGCTCGGTGTACTAGGGATGGGCTCCTTTCCAGCCACCACTTCTTCGCCTCCCCGCATCATTTCGGCCTGCTCGGGAGTTTCGTCTGCCATGCACCCCAACTATTTCTGAATCCTCCATCCAGAAACACGGGGCCCGCGGAGATAAACTTCCTCGGCTTTCATAGTTGACCACACCGCCTTCTTTTCGTTCCCGAGATGGCTTCCAACCTCGTCAGGCGTCAGCGCGTTCAGACGCTCCTCCACCGGAACCTCAGTCTTGGGCAGCGTTGACATGGACATGATGACCCACCACTTGTAGTGTTGCCAATAAAGGACGTACTTTTTTCTGGTTTTCGGCACGAGTTAATCGAAAGGGGTCTTTGCGCGGCGAATCCTGCTGGCCACGTCGGCATGTTTTCGAACTGACTCATGCGTAGCTGATGCTGGCCCATCTGCATTTCTCTGAGGCGCGGCCTGCGATGCTTGCCCCTCCGCATTTCCCTGTGGCGCAGCCTGTGGTTCTTGTCCCTCAGCATTTCCCGCGGGCGCAGCCGGCGATCCGACCCCATGTGCACTTCCATGTGGCGATGCCAGTGATTCTGGGCCGTTCACATTGCCGCGGGGCGGCTCCCCAAAAAGACTTCGACTGGTGGCATTATCTTCAGAGGTTGGACTTCGGCTAGCATTTTCCTCCTATTCCTCCTCCCACAACGCTTGGCGGGGGTCGTCGTCATTTTCCGCGAGGATAATGAACACCCCCGAACGCTGGCCGCCCCTCGGAATTCCGCCCTCAGCCACATTTCCCTTGGCCCCGACTTCAGGGTTCGAGGCCGGAAATTCCTCTGGAGCATCCACGAACACTTCCCCCCCAACAGCTGGTGCAAATTCCGTGTCCCAATCGCGGTCCCCAGTTAGATCAATCGGGGCATTGGGCAGTTGGCAGTCTGGAAGATCTATCGTCTCATTGTCCTCAAAAGCTGCACTAAGAAAATTACCCGTACCACCATCGACATCCATCACGGTCCACCTATTTCAGAGGACTGTTTGCTTCACATATGCGCGAAACCTGTCCTGAAACGCTTATTTTCGACAAGCGAATTTCAAATCGCCTCATAGGGTATGGGATGGACTGCGAGAGAGCCCAGGAGAATGTTGTGCTGAAAAGAGTCTCGCTATCGGAGTTGTTATGGGGAAAAGAAACTATGAATGTGACCCTTCTGAGTGGAGAACAACGATGATCTGAAGCGGATGTTCTATTCAGAGTCCTTCCCGCCTGTGACAGAGCACCCGATTGGCTGGCTCCTCCACAATTGCGTAACTTTGAGCCACACCCCTTCCTCAGAGAATGAGTAACTCTGCCACATGCACCATTGTCGGCACACAATCGAAAAAGTGAGAATACACACGATTCTCAAAATAGTACAACATCAAGGGTCCTGCCCAGTTTCGAGATTTCACAAATCAACGCTTAAAGTGGATCTGCTGCTTTCACGAAACAGTTAAAAGTGCCATGTCACGATAAAAAATTCCGGTAATAATCCGTCTTCTTGTGCTATCGAAAGGTAATCTCGCTTCCGAATTCTGGTCTCTTTTGTACTTGAAACAAAAATTAGACAAACAAATCGACTAGTAGCGGATAAAAGGGTGTATAACGCACAGTCGTTAATCATTATGACACCAAAACAACTGTTTTTCGTGTTGATGGGTTAACATAAACTGCAACTGTGTTGCCCAAATGCATTATGGAACTACTTTGTCCTCATCGAAAAAAAACAACCTACTAGTCTGTCTCTTAGCGAATGGCCGAGGTACATATTGCATTCCAGAACACTGAATTATGTGTCAAATGTCATATCTGCTACAATTTGTTTAGGCTGTAGTGGGGTAGTTACTATGGGGTACAGTAAGTTTAGGGTTTCCTACTTGTACCCAACTCTTTCCTAGTTCAATCACTCTTGTTCATTCTGACATGGTATCACGAGCCTAGGTTGCCACCTAGGACCGCTTACTACTACGGGCCCACTATTCCGCTAGAAGCGCCCTCGTGCGCCCTACCTTGCGTGCGCCCTCGTGCGCCTTTCTCTGCTCGTGCGCCCTCCTGTGCCTTTTTCTGCTAGTGCGCCTTTGCGCGCCCCGCCCTTCGTTCTGCCTCCTACTGCCCTAGGCCAGTGCGCCGCCCCTGCAAGCTAGTAAGGCCCTCGAGCCGCCCCTGCAGGCCCGTCAGGCCCCCGAGCCGCCTCTGCAGGCCCGTCAGGCCCCCGAGCCACCTCTGCAGGCCCGTCACGCCCCCGAGTCGCCCCTGCAGGCCCGTCAGCCCCCCCGAGCCGCCACCTACAGCCCCGTCAGGCCCGTGAGCCACCCCTGCAGGCCCGTCAGGTCGGCGCGCTGCCCCTGCAGGACCTTGCCGCCCGCGTGCGGCCTTTGTCCGACTGCGCACTGCCCATACAGGCCCTCGCCGCCTGTGCGCAGCCTCTGCCCGACCGCGCGCCGCCCCTGCAGGCCCTTGCCGCCCGCGCGCAGCCTCTGCAGGCCCGTCAGGCCAACGTGCGACCCCGTCAGGCCGCAGCCGCGGCCCCACCTTCTCGCTGACGCGGCCCCACCTTGCCGCGGTCGCGGCCCCGCCCTGCCGTTGACGCGGACACGGCCCCAACCTGCCGCGGTCGCGGCCCCGCCCTGCCGTGACGCGGCCCCGCCAGCCCTGCAGCTGACGCGGCCGCGCCCTGCTGCTGACGCGGCCGCGCCCTTCTGCTGATGCGGCCGCGCCCCGCTACTAACGCGGCCGCGCCCAGCTGCTAATGCGTCCCCGCCAGCCCTGCAGCTGACGCGGCTATGCCCTTCTGCTGACGTGGCCGCGCCCTTCTGCTGACGCGGCCGCGCCCAGCTGCTGACGTGACCCCGCCAGCCCTGTAGCTGACGCGGCCGCGCCCTGCCACCGACCCGGCCCCGCCCGGACGTCGACGCAGCCCCGCCAGTCCTGCAGTTGCCGCGGTCCCGACCTGCCGCTGGTGCGACCCCGCCCTGCAGCTGCCGCGGCCGCGCCCTGCCGCCAACGCGGCCTCGCCTGGACGCTGACGCGGCCCCGACCTACTGCTGGCACGACCCCGCCCTACAGCTGCCGCGGCCCTACTTTGCAGCCGCTGCTGCGGCCCCACCGAGCGCCGGCCCTGTCTGCCACTGGTGAGCACCTGCCTCGTTCGTGCGCTGCCGCCTACGTGCCTGCCTGCCTGCCTGCCACGCCTGCCCTGCAAGCACTGCTGCTGCTACTACTGCTATTGCTACTGCTACTGCTACTACTGGCGACGGCCCGATGCAGCTCCAACGACGTCCGCGTGAGTCCCTCACGCCTCAGCAGCTTCGTGGGTGGTACGCTAGTTGGGGTTGTAGGGGTGGCCGCGCTGCTACTGCTGCTAATGGCGGTGGCCAGATGCAGCTCCAGCGACGTCCGCGCGAGTCTCTCACGCCCTAGCAGCTTCGTGAGTGGTACGCTCAGGGTAGAGGGTCTCTAAGTACCGTTCGCTGCCCGTACGTCATTCGCACTAGTGCTCGGACTGGTCAGGCTTGCGGGATGCTTAGTCACACACAGTCCTGCTACTTTGCCCGTCTGAGCGTCGCTTGGCGTACAGAGTTTGGCGACGACGCTGAGCTCCCCGACTGGGTGGAGCTGCTTAGGCAGAGGGTAGATATCTTTGCTCTTGACTATGATGCTATTCTCACTGCAATGTATGCATTGTCTACTAGTACCAAGGGAGCCTGTCACCTGTGTGTGCCGCCTGACCCCGGTATCCAGTCTGCTTCTCTAGGTGCCGGTGAGGCTGCTGCTCTAGGTGCTCGTGCGTCTCCTACTCCAGGTGCTGGTGAGGCTGCTGCTCTAGGCGCTCGTGAGTCTGCTGCTTCAGGTGCTTGTGAGTCTCGGCCTTCAGGTACTGCATCTATTGAGGCACTGCACACCTTCACATTGGACTCAGGTGCTTTCCGCTGTTTCTTTCGCGACCGCACTGCCCTAGAGGAGCACCCTAGACCGGTTGCTATCTCCCTGGCTGACCCCTCTGGGGGTCCGGTCCTTGCGACCTCCACCACTGCCCTCCCTTGTCCTGCTGTCTCGTCCGGCACACTGTCGGGCCTTTACCTCCCCTCGTTCTCTACGAACTTGGTGGCGGGTTCCGCGCTCTAGCACGTGGGTGTTCACCAGTTCACCCCTGCCTACGAGCGTGTGACACACTGCACGTGTGCCCAGATGGATCGTCACCTGGCTACCTTCACTCAGCAGCCGGGGTCAGACTTGTACACACTGACCACTGAGTCCCCTCAGGTAGCGGCGTCTGTGTCTGCGTCAGGTCAGTTGACCACCCCCTGCTCGTGTCACACCCTGTCGCACCGGACAGTCCTCTGGCACCACCGCCTTGGGCACCCTTCGATGCAGCGCCTTCATGGCATGCACTCTCGTTTCCTCGTCTATGGTCTCCCCAGGTCGCTGCTGCGGAGATAACTGCAGCAACGGGAGCTAGGCTTCGGGCTAGGCACGTGTGCTCGTGTGATCTCTGCGTTCGTTAGTCCTTAGTCGTTTTCCTTGTGCACACACTACTTGCTAGTTCACGGGGAAAATTGGCAAGAGTTTCACTAGAAAAAGTTCAGAACAATGGGACAATGAAGTTGGCATAGCAAGACTACATCAGAGCAAGCATCCAGGTCGGCCAACTGCCAGCGCAGCTTGGTCGACCGCGTTCCAGCACGACTTCGTCGACCGCGCTCCAGTAAGGCAAGGTCGACGGCGTGCCAACGTCGCAGGTTGACGGCGTGACAGCGTTGCTCACGCAGGACAGCAGTGCACCCTGCTTCGCAGTTGTGCGCAGATGATTGGCGCGCAGAGTCTTGTCACCTGCACAGCGCACACACCACGTCAACCTCGAGCTGACGACTGCCTCTGATCCGCCACGACGACCCCGGGATACCACCACCGAGGTCGGGCTCGCCAACTTTGCCTGGGCGACCGTCGCACTCCTCCGCAGCACTACGTCACCCAGGTAACCTGGTCGACCAGGCAACCACGTCGACCAGCAGCTCCCGTACATGCCCGTCGACCTCCCAAGTCGACGACCACCTCCACGTCGACCTCACCAGGTCGACGATACCATCGGTCGACCTCCTCCAGGTCGACATCCCCTCTGGTCGACCAGCTCCACGTCGACCAGCACTCCTGGTCGACCTGCTCCTCGTCGACCAGCACAGTCGTCGGCCGACCACCCACGTCGGCCACCCGAAGCTGGCGTCACGAAGTTGACGCCCCGCTACTCGACGCCCAACTGCTCGGCGTCCTGAGTCAAGGTCGACGTCGGCCCCTCCTTTGTCGACCACCAGGTCCAGTCGACCACTTAACAGGTCGACCAGCAGTCCGTTAGCCGACTGCCGAAGTCGGCTTCCCCAAGTTGACGTCCTCCGCAGGTCGACACCCAAGTCGACCTCCCTGAAGACGGCGCCACCCTAAAGTCGGCGCCCGTGCAGTGGTCCCCCGTGCAGGTCGACCTCCTCGTCGACCAGCTCACCCACTGCTGAAGGCCGGCTGCTCCCCTCACACCCGACCACGAAGTCGGCTCCGCCCAAGCGAGGACGGGGCCAATACCCAACTCCCGTTGACACTCCCCTGCCGCGTTCACGCTTGGGCACCCAGCCCACACGGCAGTACAGCTCTGAGAATAGCCCGTCAGCGTGCACCCAACACACAGCACGCTGGTCACCGCACCAGCCATGCAAGAGGGCATGGAACCTACTGCTGCACGTCGTTGTCGCCGTCGCTCACGTCGGCCAAGCGCACCTGACCGATTGCGACGGAGCACCGGTTGAAGGCCGGATAGTGCAGCGCCTTCGTCAGGAAGTCGGCCGGCTGCTCAGCGGTTGGGATGTACTACAGCGAGAACTTCCCGCGCTTCACCATGTGCTGCAGCCAGGCCTGTCGCCGCTCCATGTGCTTGAGGTTGCCCGTCAACCCCATGCCCTCGGCGACCGTGATGGCCGACTTGTTGTCCACTCGCAGGACAGTCGGCTTCCCGGCGTCCAGTTGCCGGAATTCTGCGAGGAGGAAGCGAAGGCGGCGTCCCTCCTTGCCAGCTTCAGTGGCCGCCACGTACTCCGACTCGATCGACGACAGCGTCGCGCACTTGATGCGCTGGCTCGACCAGGAGACTGCAGCCCCTCCGTAGACGAACACGTAGCCACCCGTGCTCGTCCTGTTCTGTTTATCACCAGCGTCGTCGGCGTCCACGTAGCCGACCAGCTCCAATGACTCAGGTCCACCGCCGAACTCCAGTGCGGTGTCGCGCGTATTGGCGAGGTAGGCGAGGCAGCGGTCGACCTCGCGCCAGTGCTGGTCGCTCCTCACCATGAGGCCGCTCCCCAGCTTGCTGCAGGCGAAGGCGATGTCGGGCCCCGTCGTCGTCGCCGCGAACTGCAGCGAGCCGACCTTCTGCCGGTACTCCTCTTCCTGCCGCTCCTGTGCCTCCTCGTCATCGAACGTGAGCTCGGCGTAGGCATCGACCGAGACCGGCGTCTTCGGGGTGCGCCCGGTCTGCTCCTCATCGATGAAGCGCCTACGAAGCTTGTCGGCGTAGCCTTGTTGGTGCAGCCACAGCTTCCCCGCCGACCTGTCGCGGACGACCTCCAGCCCGAGGTACTTCTGCACCGGCGAGATCTCACGCAGCTCGAAGGCGGCTTCCAGAAGCTCCTTCAGCTCCTTCAACATCGCGGCGCTACTGCTGGCGGCAAGTAGGTCGTCGACGTAGACCAGCACCCAGCAGGCCACTCCGTCCTTTCCGTCATTGAAGTAGAGAGCCTCGTCGACCTGGCTCTTCTTCCACCCAGCGCCGACCAGCACGTCATTGAGCGCCAAGTACCATAGCAGCGGCGACTGCTTTAGCCCGTACAGGCTCTTCAGCAGCTTGCACTCCCGGCCGGTCCCGTCGTTGAAGTAGTCCGGCTGGGACATGTAGAGCACCCTGTTGAGCTTGCTCTGCAAGAAGGCGTTCTTCATGTCGAGCTGCATCAGGTTGAGGTTGCGGACGGCGACGATGCTGAGGAAGATCCTCAGCGTGACGTAGCTGCCCACCGGCGCGAACGTCTCGTCGTAGTCGGCGCCGTACACCTGCGTGAAGCCCTTCACAACTAGCCTCGCCTTCTCGCGCTCGACGGTGTCGTAGACGTGGTACTTCGTCGTCAACACCCACCGGTTCTTCATGACGTTCACTCCCGGCGGACGTTCGACCAACTCCCACGTTCCCATGTTGAGGAGGCTGCGAATCTCCTCCTCCATGGCGGACTTCACCGCCGGGCCCTTCCAGCTCGCCAACGCCTCCTTCACCGTCATCGTCGAGATGTCCCAACGGTGCTCGGGGTCGGCTAGCATGTCGGGGTCGAGCTCTGGAAACTCCTCATCCTCCTCGGCATCGTCGTACAGCGGGTCGTCGGCCTCATCGTCCATGTCGTACACCGTGGTGAAGGCAGCGGGGACGAAGAAGTCAGGCGGTCTCCGAAGTCGGCCTGAACGCCGTGGTCCTGGCTGGACCTCCTCAGCGTCCCCTCCATCGTTGCTGTTGTCGCTGCCTTCGGCGTCCTGCTGCTCCTCAGCCGGCGTCCCAGCCGACTTCTCCCCTATGGTCGGCTCCCCTGCCGACTGCCCGGTCGCCGACTGCTCCTTGGTCGGCGTCACTGCTGCCTGCTCCTTTGTCGACCGCTGGTCCTCGACCTGCTTCTCGACCTGCTCCTCCCCTGTCGACGTCGATCGCAATCCCACGTCGACCTGCCGCTCGTCACGTCGGCCACCGGCGATGCACTTGGCCGAAGGCGACGTCCCACTACTCCCCTCATCGCCGGAGGCCGACACCGAGGTCAGCCCACGCAGGTCGGCCACGAGGGGAGGGGCAGGGGTCGGAGGGGGAGGGGTAGGGGGGCGGACGTCCTCGACGTCCGTAATAGCAAGCTCACGGACCTCGGCAAGCAGTGGCAGCGTCGCCGACGAGGTGTCAGAGGGCGGGGTGGGCGACGAGCGGCCGGACACCGACCCGTACTCCGTCTTCCACTCGGCCAGCGACAGCTCCTCGTAGAACACCACATCCGACGTGGTGACCACCCGGTCGGCGTCGACGTCGAGGAGCTCCCAGCCCTTGCTCGCCGCCGACACGCCAAGGTGCAGGCCCCACCTGGCCTTCGGCTGCAGCTTCCCACCACGCTGCTGCTCGGTGACTAAGAACTGCGCCATGCAGCCCCACACCCGTGCCAGCGACAAGTCGGGCTTCTTCTCGGTCAGCAGTTGGCACGGCATCGTCCCCGGCGGCAGCGCCGACCTCTCAAGGCAGTTGCGGACCCAGACGGCCTGCCGGAGAGCGAGGTGCCACCAGTGGTGCTGCACGCCCATGTGCAGCAGCATTGTCCGCACCGACTCCACCACCGTCCTCATCTCCCGCTCCGCCATGCCGTTCTGCTGCGGGGTGTATGGGCAGGTCAGGTCGTGGACGATCCCCTTGCCGTTCACGAAGTCGGTGAACTGCTTCCCGAGGAACTCCCCTCCCCGGTCAGAGCGCAGCATTAACACCGACCTCTTCGTCTGCCGCTCAGCCACTGCCAGCCACTGCCAGCCACTGCACGAACGCCGGCAACGCATCTGACTTCTTGGTGACCGGCTTCACCCACACGTAGCGGGTCTTGCGGTCCTTCAGCAACAAGAAGTACAGGCTGCCATCCTTGGCAGCCACGCGGAATGGCCCGCACAGGTCGATGTGCACGACGGCCAGCACATCGTCGGCGTCGGAGCCTTGGTCGGGGAAGGTGTGTCGCGCCAGCTTCCCGCCGACGCACGAGACACACGGGGAGTCGGCGTCCGTCGCCGACTTGAGGTCCAGCCCAGTGGCGACCTCGTTCTTCGCTGAGCTCCGTATGGTGTCCATGCCGACATGTGCAAGCCTCGCATGTATCCGGTCCGGCGTCGACTTCGTCTTCGAGACGATCGCCAGCAGAGCCACCACCTCTGACGTGGGCGGCGTCGACGTCGTCGCGCAGGGACGCAGGTCGGTGCAGAGGAATCGCCCAGAGTACGTCGCCCGCCCGAGCACCTCCCCTGCTGCCGAGACGAGCAGCATGCCGTCTCCGTCCTCCTGCAGCTTCACTCCGTGCTCCTTAAGCTGGCCGGACGACAGCAGGTTGGCTCGCACACCTGGGACGTACAACACGTCGGGGATGAGCACCTCCTTCCCGGCCTCTCCTCGCAGAGCGACGGTGCCACTGCCCTGAACGTCCTGCAGCGCCCCATTGAAGCCGCGCACGTGCTTGATGGAGCCACTCGGCTGCAGGTCAACGAAGGCTTCCTTCGTTTCCATCAGGTGGTGGGAGCAACCGCTGTCGAGCAGGACCACCGCCGGGTTCGCCTGCACAGCCGCCGCCACCGCCTGGAAGTCCTCTCCGGCCTCCGGCGCTAGAGAGATGGTCGGCTCCACGACGCCGACCAGCGAGCACGACGCCATCTTGTCGTCTCGCCCCTTGCCGCCTGCAACGGAGTCGGCGTCCTTCGCCGAAGTCGATGCCTTGGTCGACTGTTTCTCCTTGCGCGGATGATTTCCTCCACGACGAGGACGACGGCTGCCAGACCTCCCGCGGCCGCCCTTGTCGTCGTCGTCGGAGTCACTGCGGTCGGGACAATCGAAGGAGAGGTGATCGGGGCTGTGGCAGATCCAGCACTCCCGACTTCGACCTCCTCCTCCTCGACCGCCGTCCTTGGTCGACTTCTTCTCGACCTCCTTGGTCGACTTCCAGCCACCGCTCCCGCCGCCACCAGACTGTTCGCGCTGTCCTGGTCGGCCTCCTTGCTTTGCCGGAGCGACGAAGTTGGCCTGCGCCAAGAGCTCCTGCGATCGCTCAGCCTCCTGCATCGCCTCGTCCTGCAGGATGTACGAGGTCAAGTTGTCCTCGTTGAGCGTCGCCCTCGTGCTCGGCGCCAAAGACAGCCGCTGCAGGAGGTTATAGCTGCTAGACAGTCCCTGCATGACATGGGTGATGTACGACGCCGTGGAGTACTGCGCGCCGGCCATCCTGATGGTGGCGAGGATTCGCCTGGCTCGGTTGCAGTAGTCGGTCGCACTCTCCTCGTCGCCCATACGCAGGTGTGTCAGCTGTCCCTCCAGCTGGGCGATGAACAGGTCGTCGGTGACCTGCTACGTCGACTCAATGAAGTGCCACGCCCGGTGGCCGGCGTCGAGGTACTCCCGGCACCACTTCAAGGCGATCTGCACGCCCGACGAGCAGCACCGCGAGATGACCGTGAAGGTCAACAGCTGCACGGCGCGAAACTCCGCACGCAGGTCGGGGTGGTGCTCCTCCGGCGTCGCCACGGTCCCTCGGGCGAAGCCGATCAGCCCGGCCATCTCCAGCTGGGGCTCGATGGCTTCCTTCCAGGTGAGTATGTCGGGTCGACCGACCAGCGGAGGGGTGACCGAGATCCTGTCCGGCGTAAACTTGAAGTAGCCGTAGCTCGGTGCAATCCCACCCGCCGTCACCTGGGACGCCGACATCGTCGACAGCCCACTCCGTCGACCTCCGACGTCACCCCGCGAAGAGCCTGCAGCCGCCGACGACTGCATCCCTCGCGCCTGAACGCCGCCAACTTCACCGGCGTGTATCACACCTCTTTGCCTCGACGTGCCTCCAGCACTGCTGCCGACTTGACCACCACCGGTGTTGACGCCCACGTCGACGCCGCCTTCGTTGTTCACCGGACGAGGAGAGGCAGGTCGAGACGGGTGCTCCGACGCCCACATGGAGCGGAGTCCAGCCTCGACGACCGGCCAGGGCAAGTCGCCATACTCATTGGCCTCGTGCTTCCTCCTCGCGTTCTCCAACCGTGCCTCTAGGGTGTCCACCACCCCCGCGTCACCTACGGCTCCTACCATAGTGACTACAGCACAGTTGCCGGCCTGCAACTACGAAACAGGTAAGTGGTGTCTACGTCGACCTGACTGAAAGGTAAGTCGTGTGCCGTCCACACTCACCGCACCATGCGGAGATAACTGCAGCAACGGGAGCTAGGCTACGGGCTAGGCACGTGTGCTCGTGTGATCTCTGCGTTCGTTAGTCCTTAGTCGTTTTCCTTGTGCACACACTACTTGCTAGTTCACGGGGAAAATTGGCAAGAGTTTCACTAGGAAAAGTTCAGAACAATGGGACAATGAAGTTGGCATAGCAAGACTACACCAGAGCAAGCATTCAGGTCGGCCAACTGCCAGCGCAGCTTGGTCGACCGCGTTCCAGCACGACTTCGTCGACCGCGCTCCAGCAAGGCAAGGTCGACGGCATGCCAACGTCGCAGGTTGACGGCGTGACAGCGTTGCTCACGCAGGACAGCAGTGCACCCTGCTTCGCAGTTGTGCGCAGATGATTGGCGCGCAGAGTCTTGTCACCTGCACAGCGCACACACCACGTCAACCTCGAGCTGACGACTGCCTCTGATCCGCCACGACGACCCCGGGATACCACCACCGAGGTCGGGCTCGCCAACTTTGCCTGGGCGACCGTCGCACTCCTCCGCAGCACTTCGTCACCCAGGTAACCTGGTCGACCAGGCAACCACGTCGACCAGCAGCTCCCGTACGTGCCCGTCGACCTCCCAAGTCGACGACCACCTCCACGTCGACCTCACCAGGTCGACGACACCATCGGTCGACCTCCTCCAGGTCGACATCCCCTCTGGTCGACCAGCTCCACGTCGACCAGCACTCCTGGTCGACCTGCTCCTCGTCGACCAGCACAGTCGTCGGCCGACCACCCACGTCGGCCACCCAAAGCTGGCGTCACGAAGTTGACGCCCCGCTACTTGACGCCCAACTGCTCGGCGTCCTGAGTCGAGGTCGACGTCGGCCCCTCCTTCGTCGACCACCAGGTCCAGTCGACCACTTAACAGGTCGACCAGCAGTCCGTTAGCCGACTGCCGAAGTCGGCTTCCCCAAGTTGACGTCCTCCGCAGGTCGACACCCAAGTCGACCTCCCTGAAGTCGGCGCCACCCTGAAGTCGGCGCCCGTGCAGTGGTCCCCCGTGCAGGTCGACCTCCTCGTCGACCAGCTCACCCACTGCTGAAGGCCGGCTGCTCCCCTCACACCCGACCACGAAGTCGGCTCCGCCCAAGTGAGGACGGGGCCAATACCCAGCTCCCGTTGACAGCTGCTTCCCCTGCAGCCGTCCCCGGCCCCTCCTTGCCTTCCCTGTGTCGAGGGACGGCAGCGTGCCACCCCTCACTCCTCTGAGTTCCCCCCGACGGAGGCTCCTCTGCAAACCCTTCACATGGACGTGTGGGGCCCAGCCCACGTCCGTGGACAGGGCGGAGAGCGCTACTTCCTGCTGGTAGTTGACGACTACACGCGTTACACCACGGTCTTCCCCTTGCGCACCAAGGGAGAGGTCCTTGCCGTCTTGATCCCTTGGATCCGCGCTACCCGTCTCCAGCTTAAGAGGCGCTTTCGCACGGACCTTCCCGTCCTGTGATTGCACTCTGACAGAGGTGGTGAGTTTTCCTCCGGCCTCTTGGAGGCCTTCTGTCAGGGGGAGGGCATTGAGCAGACGTTCACGCTTCCGGCCTCTCCTCAGCAGAATGGGGTTGCTGAGCGCCGCATTGGCTTGGTCATGGAGGTCGCTCGTACCTCCTTGGTCCATGCGGCTGCCCCCCATTTTCTGTGGCCGTTTGCAGTCCGGTACGCCGCACATCAGCTCAACCTCTGGCCCCGTGTCTCCGTTCCGGAGACCTCGCCGACACAGCGTTGGACGGGAGAGGTTGCCGATGCGTCTGTGTTCCGTGTCTGGGGATCTTGTGCCTTTGTCCGCGATACGTCCGCGGACAAGCTCTCCTCCCGCACCGTTCCGTGTGTCTTCCTAGGCTTTGTGCCTGACGCGCCTGGCTGGCAGTTTTACCACCCCACCTCGCGCTGTGTCTTCCCCTCTTACGACGTTACGTTTGACGAGTCGGTCCCCTTTTACCGTCTCTTCCCCTACTGCACTGCCCCGCTCCGCCTACCGCTGCTCTTCCTCACGCCAGGTGCTGCTTCGGTAGACCCCCTGCCTCCCCAGGGTCCTGCTCCCTTAGGTGTTTCCCAGGTAGACCTGGTCGAGCCTGACGAGGTAGCTGTTGACTCTGGTCCTGCACGAGGGACTGAGCGTGCTGAGCCTGGTGGTGCTGAGCCTGGGGGTGCAGAGACTGGGGGTGCTGAGCCTGGGGGTGCGGAGACTGCGGGTGCTGAGCCTGAGGGACGAAGACTGGGGGTGCTGAGCCTGGGGATGCGGAGACTGCGAGTACTGAGCCGGGGGGTGCTGTGCTTGGGGGTGCTGAGCCTGGAGGTCTTGAGCCTGGGGGTGCTGTGCCTGGGGGCGCTCTCTCTTCCCTGCAGCTACGTGAGTGGTACTCTCGGTATTGTCGCCGCCGCCGTGGTGCTGTGGGCGCTGGAGGTGCTACTGGAGCTGGAGCTGAAGGCGCTGGGCCTACTAAAGTTGGTGTAGTTGTTGACCCTGGGGTTGGCGCTGGAGGTGCTGGAGCCACAGGTCCTGGAGGTGCTCGTACTGCCGGTACTGGAGCTGCTGGGCCTGGAGGTGCTACTGGAGCTGCTGGAGGTGCTACTGGTACTGGGGCTGGTGGTGCTGCACGGGCTGGAGCTGGAGGTGCTGACGCTCGTCATCCTACAGGTGCTGGAGCCGACGGTGCGGCTGGAGCTGGTGCTACTGGGGGTACTGGAGTTCGCACTACTGGAGCTGCTGGTGGTGCTGCAGGATTTGGAGCTTGTGCTGGGGGTTCTGGTGCTGTCTCTGCTGGTTCTGAGGGCACTCCACGGCCGCTGCTGTACTTCGTTCCGCTCCTTCAGCTAGTTCTTGGTCAGCCGCCTCCTCCTTGTCCTGCTCCCTCCTTAGAGTGTCCTCCGCCTGTCCGGTCGCAGTCACAGTTACAGCCTGCCTCGCCACTTCCTAGTCCTTCTCCCTACACTGGTCCGACGGGAGGTCTTACGGAGCGTCTTGAGCCTGAGTCTCGTCCTGTGTCGCCTGAGTCTCGTTCTGTGTCACCTGTTCGTGCTGCTCGCAGTGGTCGTCCTGTCCCACGTCAGCGTCCTTTTGCTGTCCCAAGCACTCACCAGATGACGCATCGTCTTTCCACTGCTCCACAGCGTGTCCCTCTGCCTTCTCCTCCTACGTCCTCTCTTCTTGCCCTTGCTGACCCGGGGTCTGACTCTCTTCGTGCTGCTAGTCCTACTGTCAGGCGTCTCCTGCCCACTGCTATCACTGACCCTTCCTTTGAGTTAGCTGCTGCGTCTGCCCTAGTTGCTGAGCTTGTCGACTTTGCTGCTCACTGTCGTCTAGACTACGCTGCCAGTCTTGTTGCTGAGTCTGAGTCTGTTTGTCCTCCGTCCGTCAGGGGTGAGTGTGCTCTTGGCACGGACGTCCTTGAGGACAGGCAGGAGGAGTTTGAGTGCTTTGCCGCTGTTGTACCTAACATCGTGTCCATGCTGATTGCACCTGAGGGAGACCCGGATGCACCAGACATCCCGACCCCGCGCTCTTACGCTGAGGCGATCGCGGGTGAGTACTCCTCTCAGTGGCAGTCAGCCATTAACGCAGAGATGGCATCCTGGAAGTCCACTGGCATTTACGTGGAGGAGGTTCCTGAGAAAATTAAAACGAGAATGATCTGGACTATGAATGAAGCGAGTACAAATATGAAACCCTAGTTAGGTTGTACCCCCTATGGGATACCCCACTATAGCCTACATAATAGCATAAGCAATAATGTTCTGACACACCCCCATAGGCAAAGTGGGGGAGAACAAGGGGTCACAAGACCAGTCAAGCAAAGCAAAGCAAAGCTCAGGGTGGATCACAAAGTCACCACACATTCCGAGCACAAGTTCAAAGGCCAAAAGGCCAGTTCACATGCAAGAGCACACATATATATATATATATATATATATATATATATACGAGGCTAAGCAAGTAAGAGCAGGAGTATATATATGTGACAGTACAAGCAAGGTCAAGAAGTGAGCAAGTGAGGCAAGACAGGCACAAGACCCAACTGAGTGCAGAAGCGCTGATGATCACAAGGCGCAAGTGCCTTGGTGAAAACATCAGCAGTGTTGGCCTCAGAGGCCACGTACGCAAGCCGCAACTGTCCACGCTGCTGTAGCTCACGAGCAAGAAAGTAACGGAGAGCAATGTGCTTTGTCCTGTGCTCCAGTCGCTGCTCTCGACACAAGGCCAGCATGGCCTTGTTGTCTACGTACAGGACTGGAGGAGAACGAGGCGGCTCTCCAAGGTCGGTCAGCAGGTAGGTGAGCCAGCGAAGCTCCTGGGCAGCCATAGCCCCGGCGTAGATCTCAGCCTCACAACTGGAGCCGAGAACAGAAGACGAGCGGGTAGCCCGCCACGAAACAGAGCCGGAACCAAGACTGAAGGTGTAACCCTGTGACGACCGCTGCGTAGCCTGGTCGTCAGCCCAAGAAGCGTCCGCGTGCCCAGTGAGGACCACTGGACTCCGCCCTCCAAGCACTAGCCCCATGCCCGACGTACTGCACAAGTAGCGCAACACCCTCTTCGCTGCAGCCATGTGCTCTGGTCGGTGTCTCCCAGGAGCAACATAGCGTGCAAGAATGCTAAGAGGGTATGCAAGGTCAGGTCGTGTGCAGGTCATCAGGTACATGAGGCAGCCAACAAGCTCTGGATACGGGCCACTCGGCTCTACGGACTCATCCGAAGGCAGAGCTGAGAGTGAGTGGCGAGTAGGCAGAGGAGTGGCCTGAGGCGAGGAGTACGTGAAGCCGAAGCGCTGAAGGACCTGCTGCACCATGTGTGACTGAGTCAGGGTAATGGTGCGGCGTGCTCTGTCCCGGGTGATCTGCAAGCCAAGGTAGCTGCGCAGTTCACCCAGGTCTGTGCACGTGTGTCGCTTCTGCAGCTCCGACTTCACGTAGGCGAGTCCAGCAGTGTCAGCTGTGGCAAAGACCAAGTCGTCGACATACACGAGGATGTAGAACGGCGGCAGAGAGGTGTCAGTGCGCAGAAACAGCGACGGGTCGGCAGTAGAAGGAGCAAACCCAAGAGCCGCAAGCGTAGTCCTCAGTGTGTCGTGCCACTCACGTGGCGCCTGGCGGAGACCGTAGACTGGACGCCGGAAACTCCACTGGGTACCAGGAGGGAAAGACCCAGTGAAGCCAGGTGGGCGGCGCAGCCAGATCTCCTCGTGCAGGCTGCCCTGCAAGAAAGCTGTGTTGAAGTCGAGAGAGTGGAGCTCGTAGTCACTGTGAGCAGCAATCTACAGCAGTACCCGAAGAGTGGTCATCTTCGGGGTGGGGGAGAAGGTCTGAAAGTAGTCAACTCCTTGCCGCTGACTGAAGCCACGAGCCACGTAACGCGCCTTGAAGACAGGCGGAGAACCCGGCGGCCGCTTCACCCTGAAGATCCACATGCCACTGACGATGTTCGCCCCAGGAGGGGGGACAGCGTCAACGTAGGTGCCTGTGGACTTCCAGGAAGCCATCTCTGCATCCATAGCTGCCTGCCACTGAGAGGAGTAGGGACCCTCTATCGCCTCCGCGTAAGAGCGCGGAGTCGGGATGTCAAGTGCATCCGGGTCTCCCTCAGGGGTAAGCAGTACAGACACGAGATGAGGTGAAGCAGCTGCCAGACACTGGAACTCCTCCTGCCTGTCCTCAAGGACGTCCGTGCCAAGGGCACACTCACCCCCGACGGACGGAGGACAGACAGACTCAGACTCAGCGACAAGACTAGCAGCGTAGTCTAAGCGACAGCGAGCAGCAAAGTCGACGAGCTCAGTAACGAGAGCAGACGCAGCAGTAGACTCGAAAGAAGGGTCAGTGACAACAGTAGCAAGGAGACGCGTGACAGTAGGACTGGCAGCACGAAGAGAGTCCGACTCAGGGTCGGCAAGTGCAGGAAGAGAGGACTCAGGAGGGGAAGGCAAAGGGGCACGCAGAGGAGCAGTAGACGTACGAAGAGACATCCGGTGCGTGCCAGGGACAGGAGGAGGACGCTGGCGCGAACTGCGACCACTAGCGCGAGCAGCTCTAACAGGCGACGCAGGACGAGACGTAGGCTCACGACGCTCAGTAAGACCTCCAGTAGGACCAGCGTAGGGAGAAGGAGCAGGCAGAGGGGAGGCAGGCTGTAGCTGTGACTGTGACGGGACAGGCTGTGGACACTCTAAGGGAGGAGGAGGACCAGTAGAAGGAGGAAGACCAAGAACCTGCTGCAGGAGTGGAACAAAGTACGGACGAGGCCGCGTGACGACGCCAGAAGCAGCAGGGACAGCACCAGTACCCTCAGCAGGAGCACCCGCTCCAGCAGCACCTCCACCAGCACCAGGAGCACCCCCAGTAGGGCCGCCAGCGGTAGTCTCAGCGCCAACACCCTTAGCAGCACCAGCTCCAGTCAAACCCGTAGGCCCAGCAGCTCCAGTACTCCCAGTACGAGTACTTCCGGGACCCGCGACCGCAGCACCCTCAGAAGCCAGAGAACCTCCAGCACCAGCAGTACGGTGCCAGCGCCGGGCAAACCACTCGCGCAGCTCCTGTGGAGAGAGTGGCTTCCGGCGAGAAGAAGCACCCGGAGAACCTCCAGGCGGAGCACCTCCACTCCCAGCACCCCCAGGCGTAGCACCTCCAGGCTCAGCACCCCCAGGCGTAGCACCTCCAGGCTCAGCACCCCCAGGCGTAGTACCCCCAAGCCTAGCACCCCCAGGCTCAGCACCCCCAAGCTCAGTACCCCCAGGCTCAGCACCCCCAGACGCAGTACCCCCAGGCTCAGCACCCCCAGACTCCGCACCCCCAGGTCCAGCACCCCCAGGCTCAGCACCCCCAGCAGCACCAGAGTCACCAGTGACCTCGACAGGCTCGACTGCGTCTACCTGGGACACACCTGAAGGGGCAGGACCCTGAGGGGGGAGGGAGTCTACCTGGGGGGGACCTGGTACAAGGAAGAGCGGGGGTGGGGGGAGGGACGGAGTGCGGTAGGGGAAGAGGCGGTAGTAGGGGACCGACTCGTCAAACGTGACGTCCTGGGAGGACAGAACACGTCGAGAGGTGGGGTGGTAGAACTGCCACCCAGGCGCGTCAGGGGGGAACCCCAGGAAGACGCAAGGAGCAGCACGAGGGGACAGCTTGTCCGCAGATAAGTCGCGGACAAACGCCCGAGATCCCCAGACCCGGAACGCCGACGCATCGCCAACCTTCCCCGTCCACAGTAAGGCTGGGGAGGTCTCCGGCCTGGAGACCCTGGGGTGGAGGTTGATCTGATGCGCCGCGTACCTGACCGCAAACGGCCACAGAAAATGGGGGGCAGCCGCATGCATCATAGACGTACGAGCGACGTCCATGACCATGCCAATGCGGCGCTCAGCAATCCCATTTTGCTGCGGTGAGTCCGGAAGCGTGAAGGTCTGACGGATGCCTCGTGCGCGACAGTAGGCTCGCAGTAGGCCAGAGGAAAACTCTCCGCCTTTGTCCAAGAGCAGACGCAGAACCGGGAAGTCCGAGCCAAAGCTCCGCCTGAGCTGGAGACGAGCCGCGCGGATCCAGTCGATCAGCACCTCAGTGACATCACCGTTGCTGCGCAAGGGGAAGACCGTGGTGTAACGCAAGTAGTCGTCAACAATGAGCAGGAAGTAGCGCTCGTGACCCTGTCCACGGACGCGGGACGGTCCCCACACGTCCATGTGAAGCGTCTGCAACGGGGCCTCTGTTGGAGGAAACTGGGAGGAGTGAGGGGCAGCCCGCTGGCGCCCCTCGACACAGGGGACACAGGCAGGGCCAGGGCCCTGAGGAAAGGGGAGGGAGGGACCGGGGGAGACCAGACACAAGAAGACGGGAGGCCATGCCTCTGAGCCGAAGCAAAGAGGGGTGACCAAGACGGTGGTGCCAGAGGAGAGTCTCATGAGACAAGAGACGACACGAACAGGGGGCAGACTCAGGACCAGACCTAGACGCTGCAGCAAACACCTGACCGGACGAAGCGACTCTACCAGACTCAGTAACGGGAGGAGACGCAGTGGTCAGTGTGTACAGGCTCGACCCCGGCTGACGGGTAAACGTAGCCAGGTGCCGGCCTGTGCTAGCCTCTGTACAGTGCGTCACCCGCTGACGCGCAGGAGTAAACTGGTGTACTCCCCCATCCTGTAGGTCAGCACCACTCACCAGGTTCGTCGAGAACGAGGGGAGGTAGAGACCAGACAGGGTGCCAGAGGGAGCCGCCGGACACGGGAGGACTGTGGAGAAGCGAGACAGTACAGGACCCCCGGAGGGGTCAGCCAGAGACACCGCAACCGGCCGACTAAGCGGCGTGAGTGTGGTGCGGTCCCGAAAGAAGGAGCGAGACGCCCCAGAGTCAAGAGTGAAGGTGAGGGAGGCCGAAGCCGACGTAGTACCTCAGAGCGCAGACTCACCAGTACCTGAGGACGCAGACACACTAGCACCTAGAGCAGCAGCGTCGCAAGCACCTAGGGCAGCAGCCTCAATGCCCGGATCGGGCGGGAAACAGCGGTAGCAGTCACCCTCATCACTATGAGACACGGCATACATGGCAGAGAGAATAGCATCAAAGTCAAGATCAAAGATGGCAACACCCGCCCTAGACAGCTCGACCCAGCGAGGAATCTCTGAGGCCTCCGGGAACTGGTGACGCCACGCGTCCGTCAGGCGGCCAAAGCAGCGCTGAGTGGGGTGCGGACCCCCACACTGTTCACCCGCACGGTCGCCGGTGCGCAGGACGTAGGTGCACGGACCAAAACCCCCACCCTGCTGGCGTGCAGTGTACCACTCACGGAGCTGCTGAGGGGACAGGGTCTCACGACCGCGCTGCTGCTGCTGGCGCGCGCCACTACCGGAGCCACTCCTCTGCGAAGGCCCGCGACCAGCTCCACCGCCACCCCCACCGCCTCCGCCGCCTCCGCTACTGCCGCCGCCTCCACCGCCGCCTCCACCGCCGCCTCCACCGCCGCCTCCTCCGCCACCTCCGCTCCCACCGCCACCGCCGCCGCCGCCTCCGCCTCCACCGCCGCCACCGACCCCCCCACCCGCACCTCCACTCCCACCGCCACCCCCACTACCCCCACCGCCTCCACCTCCACCTCCACCGCCCACTCCTCCAGCTCCCTTGCCCCCCTTGCCCTTGCCAGGGCGGCGTCTCCCGCTAGGGGCAGACGCCGCACCGACCGGCTCAAGACCAAGGAGGTCGGCCGTAGCAGCAGAGGCAACAGAGGGCAGCAGGGGGGAAGGGGAACACCCCTCAAAGATGGGGGTGCGCGGGTCACCTCGAGAGGCTCCTACAGCGACTATACTCTTCTCCGCTGCTAAGAGGGCCTTCTCGAGGAGATCGACAGTGAGTGTGGTGGGACACACTGAGAGAAAGTGGTCCCTGACTACACGAAGGGAGTCAGGAAGGCGAGTGACTAGGAAGTACAGAGTGATGTACATGGGGGGGGGGGGGTTCTTGGCGCAGAAGTCAGCAGAAAGCGCAGCGCGGTAGCGAGTGTCACTAGTGCGGAGGTGCGTAATGAGGTCAGCGACGGTGGGAAAGGCAGCAAGGTCAGGGAAGAGGTACGGTAGCATGAGACGGCTCAGTGCAGCAGTGGCAGGGGAGGAGTAGCGCGCGACTACAGCGTCGTACAAGGTCTGAGCACTCTTGTACTGACTAAAGTGCGCACGCTCGGAGGTAGGGAGGTGGCGACGCACAGCAAGACGTGCAGCAGCGTCGCGCGTGGCCCACTGGGAGCGAACAGTGGCGTCAGCATCAGCAGCAGGGGCAGGGGAAGCGCCAGAGGTAAGGTCAAAAAGAGAGAGGCCGTCTGCCCTATCGCACTGTAAGAACAGCTGCAGGTCGTCTACCCAGACCTCAAAGTCAATGGCCCGACCCTCAGCGTCAAAAGCGAGGACACTAGGGGTAGCCATGACGACAGTAGCCTAGCAGTACTACCTGTAGGACAGGGGCAGTGCAGTGACAGGAGCGCTGCTCTCACCAGACAGGGCGGGTCGGGTTGCTCAGCAGCACAGCAACGCGGCTGCTCGGACGGCTCAGCAGCAACTGCGGTTCGGGCGGCTCGGGCGGCTCGGCTCCACAGCGGCTCAGGCGGCTCGGGCGGCTCGGGCAGGTCAGGCGGCTCGGCTCCTCAGCGGCTCAGGGGGCTCGGGCGACTCGGGCGGCTCGGGCGGCTCGGGCGGGTCGGGCGGCTCGGCTCCTCAGCAGCTCAAGCGGCTCGGGCGGCTCGGGCAGGTCGGGCAGCTCAGGCGGCTCGGGCGGCTCGGGCGGGTCGGGCAGCTCGGGTGGCGCGGGCGGTGTAGGGCCGTAGGGCCGCTGGTAGGGCTCGGGGCCGCAGGGAGAGGGGCGGCGTGGCCGCAGAGAGGGGCGGCGGGGCCGCAGTGAGAGGCGGCGGGGCCGCAGCTAGAGAGGCGGCGGGGCCGCGGAGACGGGCGGCGGGGCCGCAGAGACGGGCGGCGGGGCCGAAGTGAGAGGCGGCGGGGCCGCGAAGATGGGCGGCGGGGCCGCTGAGACGGGCGGCGGGGCCGCAGTGAGAGGCGGCGGGGCCGCAGCGAGAGAGGCGGCGGGGCCGCGAAGACGGGCGGCGGGGCCGCTGAGACGGGCGGCGGGGCCGCAGGGAGAGGCGGCGGGGCCGCAGCTAGAGAGGCGGCGGGGCCGCGGTGATGGGCGGCGGGGCCGCAGAGACGGGCGGCGGGGCCGAAGTGAGAGGCGGCGGGGCCGCAGCGAGAGAGGCGGCGAGGCCGCGAAGACGGGCGGCTGGGCCGCTGAGACGGGTGGCGGGGCCGCCGTGAAGGGCGGCGGGGCCGCAACGAGAGAGGCGGCGGGCCCGCAGAAAAGGGCGGCGAGGCCGCTGAGACAGGCGGCGGGGCCGCAGTGAAGGGCCGCTAGGGCGGCTCGACGAAGTGAGGGCCCGGAGCGCGACTCGGGCTGAGCGCGCTTCGGGCAGGAAAAAAAACTCGATGTGGTGGGCCCTAAGCACAGTTCCCAAGGGGGAACCTGCTCTGATACCATGAGAAAATTAGAACGAGAATGATTTGAACTATGAATGAAGCGAGTACAAATATGAAACCCTAGTTGGGTTGTACCCCCTATGGGATACCCCACTATAGCCTACACAATAGCATAAGCAATAATGTTCTGACAGTTCCCCCTCCTGGGGCGAACATCGTCAGTGGCATATGGATTTTCAGGGTGAAGCGGCCGCCAGGTTCTCCGCCTCTCTTCAAGGCTCGTTACATTACTCGAGGCTTCAGTAAGCGAGAGGAAGTTCACTTCTTTCAGACCTTCTCCCCCACCCCGAAGATGACCACTCTTCGGGTGCTGCTGCACGTTGCCGCTCAGCGTGACTACCAGCTTCACTCTCTTGACTTCAGCACAGCTTTCTTGCAGGGCAGCCTGCACGAGGAGATTTGGCTGCGCCGCCCACCTGGCTTCACTGGGTCGTTCCCTCCTCCTGGAACCCAGTGGAGCCTCCGGCGGCCGGTGTACGGTCTCCGTCAGGCGCCACGTGAGTGGCACGACACACTGAGGACTACACTTGCGGCTCTTGGGTTTACTCCGTCGACTGCTGACACGTCGCTGTTTCTGCTGCCTCATGTACCTGATGACTTGCACTCCTCCTGACCTCGCGTACCCTCTTGGCCTTCTGGCTCGCTACGTGGCTCCTGGTTGGCACCAAAAGGTGCACATGGATGCTGCTAAGAGGGTACTGCGCTACTTGTGCAGTACATCAGGCATGGGGCTCGTGCTTGGAGGGAGGAGCTCAGTTGTTCTCACTGTCACTCAGACTCTTCTTGGGTTGACGACCAGGCTACTCAGCGGTCGTCACAGGGTTACACCTTCAGCCTTGGCTCTGGTTCAGTTTCTTGGCGTTCTACACGCTCGTCTTCATTTCTCAGCTCCACTTGTGAGGTTGAGATCTACGCCACAGCCATGGCTGCACAGGAGTTACGCTCGCTCACCTATTTGTTGACTGACTTGGGAGAGCGGCCTCGTTCTCCTCCAGTGCTATACGTCGACAACAAGGCTACCATTGCCTTGTATGAGGAGCACAGTCTGGAGCACAGAACGAAGCACATCGCTCTGCGTTACTTCCTTGCTCGAGAGTTGCAGCAGCGTGGTCAGCTTCATTTGCGTTACGTGGCCACTCAGGCCAGCACTGCTGATATATTCACCAATGCACTTTAGTCTGGTGATCATCAGCATTTGTGCACTATGCTAGGGCTTGTTCCCACTTTTCCTCACTTGCTGTAGGCTTTGCTTGTACTGTGATCTATATATATATATATACCTACATGCTTGCTTTGCTAGGTAGAGATCACTGTGATGTTTGTGTTGCATATATGCCTCTGCATGTGAACTGGCCTTGTGACTCTTTGCTTGTGCTCATTGTGTGTAGTGACGTTGTGATCCACCCTGAGCTTGCTTTGCCTTTCTTGACTGGTCTTGTGACCCCTTGCTCTCCCCCACTTTGCCTATGGGGGTGTGTCAAATGTCATATTTGCTACAGTTTGTTTAGGCTGTAGTGGGGTAGTTACTATGGGGTACAGTAAGTTTAGGGTTTCCTACTTGTACTCCTCATGTCCGGCCTGGTATGTACCGCTGCATAGAGCAAGCTCCCCACCATGGACTGAAAACGAGACGGTGGGCCCCACGAGGGCCCCTTCACTCTCAGGCAGCCTCTACTTCTTGACCATCGTGGACGACCACACACGTGCGGTATGGGTCTACCCTCTCAAGACTAAGGGGGAGGTGGCAGCGGCTGTTCTTACGGAGTGGATGCCGAGAGCACAAAGGGAGAGCGGACACAAGGTGAAGGTGATCCGCACTGACAACGGGGGAGAGTTCATTGGCACTGATTTCGAGGCGGTGCTGAAAAAGAAGGGGATCCAGCATCAACTCAGAGTGCCCTACAACCCTCAGCACAACGGCGTGGCTGAGCAGTTCAATCGGACCCTGCAGGAAGGTGCTCGCACTCTCCTTGGGCGTGCAGGGCTGCCGGATCCGTTTTGGGTGAGTGCACTGCCGCAGGTCGCCCTTGTGAAGAACCAGAAGTTGGCAACTATGGGGGACAAGCAGTGGGTCCCCTACACCAAGTGGTATGGGAGTGCACCTGCAGTCAACATGCTGAGAGCCTACGGCTGCATGGTGGTGTTTCATGTGCCTAAGGAGAAGAGGGGAAAGCTGGAAGCTTCTGGGAGATGGGGTGTGCACTTGAGACTTGCTAAGGATCATAAGGGCTGGTTGATATGGGACTTGACTAGCCAGCAGTAGACCGTGTCGAGGGATGTGAAGTTCCTGGAGTCCTTATACTACAAGGAGTGGAAGCAACAACAGCAGAAGCTTCCTACGACATCGTTGATTGTCGAGGCCAATGAGGTGCAGCGGCCTTTGCGGCAAGTGGAGTTTTTCGTCTCTGAGAATGAGATCTCTGGGGTGACTGAGGATGGGGGAGAACCTGAGGTGGAGGAGCTGCAGCAACAGCTGCAGCAGCAGCAAGGTGCTCCACAAGGTGCCGCACGTTTGGCTGACCGTCCTAGGAGGGATGTGCGCCCTCCTTACCGGCTGACCTATCCGAGCTTTGGCAAGCCAAAGGTGGTACGGGCTGGGAATGTGGCTGAGCAGTGTGATGAGAATGAAATAGCACACTGCTACTGGGCAGCCGTCCCTGAGCCCAAGATGTTAGCCGAGGCATTGAGCGGGCCCGATGCTGAAAAGTGGAAGCAGAGTGTGAAGGAGGAGTATGAATCTCTGTTGGAGAATGAGACTTGGGAGCTGTGTGAGCTGCCTCCTGGGAAGAAGGCAATCGCTTCAAAGCTGATCTTCAGACACAAGTAAGGACCTGATGGGGCGCTGACCCGCTACAATTCAAGGCTTGTGGCTAAGGGGTTTCAGCAGACAAAGGGGAAGGACTTTGACGAGATTTTTGCTCCAGTGGGGAAAGGCACAACATTGCGGGTGTCATTGGGAATGGCAGCAAACCGTGGATGGCGGGTGAAGCAGATGGACATTACCACCGCCTTCCTCAATGGAATTATTTTGGAGGAGCTGTGCATGTTACAACCCGAGGGATTGGATGATGGGAGCGGCAGGGTGTGCAGGCTCAAGAAGGCCATCTATGGCTTGAAGCAGGCTCCTCGAGCATGGTACCACAAGCTAGAGGAGACATTTCTGGCTGGGGGCTTCAAGAAGAGCGAGTGTGATCACAGCTTGTTCCTGGTGCAAGAGAAGGAGCAGTTCCTCATTCTCCTGGTGTACGTGGACGACATCCTTCTTTTCTCCGAGTCGTCTGCGATGATTGAGCATGTGGAGAAGATGCTGGAGATGCAGTTTAAGTGATCCAAGATGGAAGATGTGAAGTATTACTTGGGGATGCATGTGGAAAGGGACCTTGACAAGGGAGTGTTGAGGTTGCACTAGTGGAAGTACTGTGAGGGGCTGGCTGAGAAGTATGGGCTGCAAGATGGAGGAAAACCAGCCACCCTACTGCCTTCGGGGTTCACTGTGGAGCCCTGTGCTACGAAACACTAGACAATATCATCCGCGATAATACAAACGAGGCACAAAATATAAGACCATACCGGTGCGATAACGGGCGATAAGCTCCTCGTCCGAATAGAAGATGATGGGCACCCTGAGCTCTTCCGGCAACTTCCTCAGGTAGCACTTGTTTTTCTGGCGCTCTAATGCCGTGAGAGCTACCTTGCGCATCCAGCCATTTATCATCGTCCTCAGAATGGACAACGCTTCATAAAAAATGCCACGAGTGCTGACATCATTGTGTTCAAAGAGTTTTCACAGGGAACTAAGGACTTGCGGTGAAACAAATTCAGCAAATCCATGATCCAGTGTCTCCTCAGCAGAGGGGTAAAACTGGATCATGGTCGCTTCGATGTTGAAGCATAAATGCGTGGCAACACGCCTTGAATGGTCCTTGATAGGGTGTGGGGACATAATAGGAAGACACATAGTTGTAATTGGTAGGGTTTTGGCTTTAACGAAACTATCATGTACAGTGGAACTAGAGAGAGTTTGGAGAGTTGTGAGCAAATGGGAGGGTGGGGAAGGGTTGACAATGAAGGGAAAGAAACAATCTTCAAAACTTAAGAACCATACATTCCATATACTCACCCATTCACCTAGCGTCCCTACACAATGGGTTTAGAACACCACAAGCCTGTATTTTCACGCACCTTGAAGTCGACCACCGCCCTAGACACGATTTCGCGATGGTTTGCAAGGGGACTGTTCTGCACGGCAAGACCACCCGAAGAACTGTCACTTGGACCAGCACATGTGGCTTCGGCTGTTGGCACCACTGCTCTAGCGGGTTGGGCAGGAATCCTAGCCAAGGTTGAGACTAAGGCTGTGAGCTTCGCCACAATCCGCATCTCCAAGTTTGCAAGGTCCGCGCTCGTGATAACAACCTTCTTTCGACCGCGATCCATGGTTGCAACCACAAAAGGAGTCTTTTTGTTGGATGGTGCCAACACAATCTGCTTGGTGTTATGTGAAGTCTCGTGGACTGGTGGAGCGCTTCCTGAATCTCTCGGAACTGCACATAGGGGAGGGGGGGAAGAGGGTGGGGGAAAGGGGGTAAAGAGGGAAGGGGGGGTAGGGGGTGAGGGAGGACGGTTAGCAGGTGGGGAGGGCGGTTAGGGGGTGGGGGAGGGCGATTAGGGGGTGGAGGAGGGCGGGTAGAGGGTGGGGGAGGGCGGGTAGAGGGCGGGGGAGGGCGGGTAGAGGGTGGGGGAGGGCAGGTAGAGGGAGGGTGGGGGAAGGGGGGTACAGGGTGGGGGAGGGGGGGTACAGGGTGGGGGAGGGGGGGTAGAGGGTGGGGGAGGGGGGGGTAGAGGGTGGGGGAGGGGGGGAGAGGGTGGGGGAGGGGGGGTACAGGGTGGGGGAGGGGGGGTACAAGGTGGGGGAAGGGGGGTTACAGGGTGGGGGAGGGGGGTTACAGGGTGGGGGAGGGGGGGGGATGGTGGGTAGAGGGGGGGTACAGGGGGGGGGAGGGGGGGTACAGGGGGGGGGGAGGGGGGGGTACAAGGGGGGGGAGGGGGGGGGTACAGGGGGGGGACAGGGGGGGTAGAGGGTTTAGGAGGGGGGGTAGAGGGTTTAGGGGGGGAGTAGAGGGTTTAGGAGGGGGGCAGAGGGTTTAGGAGGGGGGGTAGAGGGTTTAGGAGGGGGAGTAGAGGGTTTAGGAGGGGGGATAGAGGGTTTAGGAGGGAGGGCAGAGGGTTTAGGAGGGGGGGCAGAGGGTTTAGGAGGGGGGGTAGAGGGTTTAGGAGGTGGGGTAGAGGGTTTAGGAGGGGGGCAGAGGGTTTAGGAGGGGGGGGTAGAGGGTTTAGGAGGGGGGGGTAGAGGGTTTAGGAGGGGGGGGTAGAGGGTTTAGGAGGGGGGGCAGAGGGTTAAAGAGTGGGGGTAGAGGGTTTAGGAGGAGGGGTAGAGGGTTTAGGAGGGGGGGGTAGAGGGTTTAGGAGGGGGGGCAGAGGGTTTAGGAGGGGGGGCAGAGGGTTTAGGAGGGGGGGCAGAGGGTTTAGGAGGGGGAAGTAGAGGGTTTAGGAGGGGGGGGTAGAGGGTTTAGGAGGGGGGGCAGAGGGTTAAAGAGTGGGGGTAGAGGGTTTAGGAGGAGGGGTAGAGGGTTTAGGAGGGGGGGTAGAGGGTTTAGGAGGGGGGGCAGAGGGTTTAGGAGGGGGGGCAGAGGGTTTAGGAGGGGGGGCAGAGGGTTTAGGAGGGGGAGTAGAGGGTTTAGGAGGGGGGCTAGAGGGTTTAGGAGGGGGGGTAGAGGGTTCAGGAGTGGGTAGAGGGTTTACGAGGGGGGGTAGAGGGTTTAGAAGGGGGGTAGAGGGATTAGGAGGGGGGGTAGAGGATTTAGGTGGGGGGTAGAGGGTTTAGGAGGGGGGATAGAGGGTTTAGGAGTGGGGGTAGACAGTGGGGAGGGGGAGTAGATGGTGGGGGAGGGGGAGTAGACGGTGGGGGAGGGGGGAAAGAGGGTGGGGGAAGGGGGGAAGTAAACACAGTTGGTTTGTTAGAAAATTTAGTGGTAGATGCAAGCAAGAGACGGTCGAGGACCTGCAAATGAATGGTGTAGGTGCAGTGATAGGTGCTGGTGGGGAGGGGAGGGTAAGGAAACTACAGAGGGGGGAAGAGGGTGGGAAATGAGGGTGAGTGCTGGGGAGAGGAAAGACATGGAAAAGCTATTAGGGTACATGACTTCAGGATATGGCAGAGAACTTGCTAGAGAAATGCCAGGTTGCAGGGCAAGGTGCTGTTGGGGGGGAAGGGAAAAGGGGGAAAGGGGTTGTGGGAGGAAGGGAAGGGTTTAAATGTGCGATGCACGTTGCAGCAACATCGCATTGAAGCATAACGGAAGTTCTTTGGATGCAACAAATAGGTCAGTGAATCTGCTGGGCCAAACATGCCATGACACGAAGACCGCATTGGGATGCCATACTTACGCAAACAGATACCGACCTTTGGGTTTTTTGCCACAAGGTTTGGCACGCCCTTTCTGGCTCCCCTTCACATCAACCACTCCTAGGTTTGCTGTTGCCTTTGATGTGCCTGCTTCTAAGCACTTCTGCTTCTTGATGGCACCGCCAACTGGCACCAATGCAGTAGACCGTTTGTTTCTCAGATCGGGTGCCTCCTTCCCCTTAGCCCTGTCACCGATAGCCTCCTTCCCCTTAGCCCTGTCACCGATAGCCTCCTTCCCCTTAGCCTTGTCACCAGTAGCAGGCAGCTGGCTTTAGAATTCTTGACAGGTGCAGGGCGGATGGCAGAAATCGATAGCCTCCTTCCCCTTAGCCTCGTCACCAGTAGCAGGCAGCTGGCTTTAGAATTCTTGACAGGTGCAGGGCGGATGGCAGAAATCGGTAGCCTCCTTCCCCTTAGCCTTGTCACCGATAGCCTCCTTCCCCTTAGCCTTGTCACCAGTAGCAGGCAGCTGGCTTTAGAATTCTTGACAGGTGCAGGGCGGATGGCAGAAATTTCAGGGCACGCCTTTTTGGCACCACCCTTGACTTCCTTCTGAGCTCCACATGGAGTCTTCTTGAGGTCGGAAAGCGCCTTCTTGTTCCCACGTAGCAGAGCTCGTGCCTCAGCCACTGCTTCGTCCTCCTCGGCCTCGTCATCTTCAGCTTCGCATTGCTCTTCAAGCAACTCTTCAAAGCCACACGCACGGACACCACGTTTAGGCTCATCCGCTTCCTCATTACTATTTTCTGCCTCCCCATCCGCATCCTCCTGCTTTTGTGCAGCCTCCACATCCGCCTCATCCACCTTGTCTTCCTCCTCCTCCTCCTCCTCCTCCTCCTCCTCCTCCTCCTCCTCCTCCTCCTCCTCCTCCTCCTCCTCCTCCTCCTCCTCATCATCATCCTCCTCCTCCACATCCTCCTCCTCCTCCTCCTCCTCCTCCTCCTCCTCCTCCTCCTCCTCCTCCTCCTCCTCCTCCTCTTCCTCCTCCTCATCATGCCTCTCCTTCCATGCATTCTCAGCCTCCTCATGCTCCTCTTGGTCGCCATCTACCATTTTGTCATCCTCATCAGCTGACACTTCAGCTTCATCCTGAGGGGCGTTGTCTTCCTCCAGCCACACCTTCTTTTTTTGCGGGCGCTTGGACTTTCGGGAAGCACCTACGTCTGGGCCCTGGTCGCTTGTAGTCTTAGAGGTCAGAGTAGCCTTCGTCACATAGTTCTTCGTGGTTTCAGCCTTGTCCACCTTCTTGATCTTGGTGGGTATGGAAGAGCCTTGAGCCTTGCTGATCTTGCTCATCTGTTGTCTTGGGGACATGTTTTCCACCACAAGGGAAAAATCAGGGACGAGGGAAATGGTGACACGGTTATTATTAGGTTGGTCTGAAGCAGAATGAGATATGATAGCAGTTCACAAGGGCATGATATAATCATTGAACGATTAGGCATCACAATACACAAGCAGATCTGGTGCTAGCATGAAACCGAGAATAGTCAAGCACATACCCGAGCCGCGAACGGCTCGATTGCACGGTGGAGCTCATCGTGGCAGCACGTACCGAGCATGGCCGACACGATGCGTCCGTTGGACATGGCTGAGCAATTCTCGTGCAGTAAAGTGGAGCCTGGTAGACGCCCTTCTAACGAGTGTGCGATAGAAATGGTGCTTGGTCAACCCGTCACAACGAAGTTTGCTTGGCTGGATAGGAGTTCCAATCAGAATAATGCGCGACTCCACTAATGACTGTTCTTAAAATGCAAACGCCCGTAGTGCGCAGGGAATGTGGAGCGGTTTTGACTGTGAGCATGTATGGCACGTACTGGTTAGTGACGTGTATCTGCGGTCGAGCGGTAGCAGTTCGACATGACTCACGTGTGGAGGAGATAGGTTGCATGGAGTGGAACGTGATAGAATGAAGCTACCAAAGGGCAGTACCCTCTGAGCCTCGCAGTCGAGGGGAAGACTTTAGGTAGGACAACGTATTCATGATCGGTTACATTCATGCTATGTGTCTTGATATGGTGTGGTACCTGACGCGAGGTCAACTATGGAACCTCAAATTGATTTAAAACAAAAGGTGTGAAGAACCGTATGATAGTTAAAAAGACAGTGGCCAGCTAGAACCAGTTGCGTGGGTTGGCGTATTAGAGGCAGCAATTTGGCATCAAATTTTGGGTAGAGTACTGGTAAAACAAAGCTAAACACTAGTTCTGAGGAAGCTTGTTTGTGGTGCTTAGGAGTTCTATAGCACCATTATACACAAGGCCGATTTTTACACTGACCGCGAAATTAAAAAGATTCGTGAAAGGATTACGATATGGTCAAGAAGACAGTTACGACAGTCACTGCCGAACCACGCGATGGTTCTTCAGCCACGCGGAAGTTTCTTCTTTCAAACTTTGCTGATCTTGCATGGGTACAGTGCCTGTCTCCACTCGGCGAATCGTATCGCATCCATCCTTTCTGAGCTGTTGAAGGTTTTGATGAAGCACTTGCAAGGACCCACAGTAATGTCCACACTTTTATTTGTGAGCTGTCAAATGTTTAGGGCGGGGTGCATCATGCTATTTTGTAGGATCGCGATTCCAAGCGATCCTTGTTACAGTGTCTTGTCTTTTACGCACAGTAACTACTGTAGCGTTGCTGCACCATGACCCTGGGGGATCGCGAAAACTGCCACCCAGCCACCCTCGATCACGCGGGATCTGAGAGCCGGCGATCCCACGCGATCAAGGGTTGGAGGTGCACCACATGCACGTCGATCCTTGTTCGCGAGACTAACAACAACATGAAACAAGAGCGAGGTGAAGACGATATGGTTGCGGAACAAACGCTGAAACCAAAATGTACAGGCAACGCCTCGACCGCGTCTCATTGGTAGTTGGGGATCGGGACTGCAAAACTGCAGGTGGTGCATCATAGGGGGGTGCCATTTGTTTGCAGTGTCAAACTCATATTATATAGCTTGTCTAGGCTATAGTGGGGTAGACACTATGGGGTACAGTTTCCTAGGGTTTCCTACTTGTACCCAACCTTGTGCTAGTTCATTCATCCTTCATTTCTTCACATGGTATAGAGCAGGTTCCCTAGTGGGAACGCTTCCTTGGGCCCACCACTGAAACCTTTTTTTTTTTTTTTTTTTTTTCTCACCAGAGCGACAGTCGCTCCTGCCTGAGGCGCGCCTTGTGGGCCGCCCTTCTGACGAGCTCTCTTAGAGGCCCCTCTCACGACCCCTCGTGCCACCCTTAGCGGCCCCGTCGCCGCCCCTAGCGGCCCCGTCGCCGCCCTTCCAGGCCCCTCGCGGCCCCTAGCGGCCCCGTTGCCGCCCCTACGCGGCCCCGTCGCCGCCCCTAGCGGCCCTGTTGCCGCCCCTAGCGGCCCCGTTACCGCCTCCCTCCCTACGCAGCCGCGTTGCCGCCCCTACGCGGCCCCGTCGCCGCCCCTAGTGGCCCCGTCGCCGCCCCTATGCGGCCCCGTCGCCGCCCCTAGTGGCCCCGTAGCCGCTCCCCTCCCTACGCGGCCCCATCGCCGCCCCTACGCGGCCTCGTCGCCGCCCCTACGCGGCCCCGTCGCCGCCCCTAGCGGCCCCGTTGCCGCCCCTAGCGGCCCCGTCGCCGCTCCCCTCCCTACGCGGCCCCGTCGCCTCTCCCCTCCCTACGCGGCCCCGTCGCCGCTCCCCTCCCTACGCGGCCCCGTCGCCGCCCCTACGCGGCCCCGTCGCCGCCCCTAGCGGCCCCGTCGCCGCCCCTACGCGGCACCGTCCCCGCCCCTAACGGCCCCGTCGCCTCCTCCCTCCCTACCCGGCCCTGTCGCCGCCCCTATGCGGCCCCGTCGCCGCCCCTAGCGGCCCCGTCGCCGCCTCCCTCCCTACGCGGCCCCGTCGCCGCCCCTACGCGGCCTCCTAGCCGCCCCTAGGCGGCCTCGTCGCCGCCCCTAGCGGCCCCGCCGCCACTCCCCACCCCTAGCGGCCCCGTCGCTGCCCCTACCCGGCACCGTCGCCGCCCCTAGTGAGCAGCCGAGCCGCCGAGCCGCCCAGCAGCTGAGCTGCCGAGTCGCCCAGCAGCCGAGCCGCCCCTGGAGCAGCCGCCACTGCAGCAGCCGCCCTTGGAGCAGCCGCCACTGCAGCAGCCGCCCCTGGAGCGGCCGCCACTTCAGCAGCCGCCCCTGGAGCAGCCGCCACTGCACCAGTCACCCCTGGAGCAGCCGCCACTGCAGCAGCCGCCCCCGGAGCAGCCGCCACTGCAGCAGCCGCCCCTGGAGCAGCCGCCCCTGC
Organism: Closterium sp. NIES-65; assembly: GCA_948144175.1. Classification (NCBI taxonomy): domain Eukaryota; kingdom Viridiplantae; phylum Streptophyta; class Zygnematophyceae; order Desmidiales; family Closteriaceae; genus Closterium; species Closterium sp. NIES-65. The sequence goes on from CANXME010002057.1 coordinate 3,134,093, forward strand.
AGCAGCCGCCCCTACAACTGCCGCCCCTGGAGCAGCCACCCCTGCAGCTGCCGCGGAGCTCTCGCTCTACAGTGGTAGCGGCCTCACCGTTGCCGCCGTTGTACGCCTGCCCTTCTCGCAACTGGGGAGCACTGCCCTGCGTGTCCTGCTGTTACTGCTGCTCTTACTGCTGCTGCTCTTTCTACTGCTACTGCTGCTCCTGGCGTGGCCAGATGCAGCTCCAACGTCGCCCGCGTGAGTCCTTCACCCCCCAACAGCCTCGTGAGTGGTACGCTAGTTGGGGTTGTCGGGGTGGCCGTAGTGGGAGTCGTCCTAGAGTGAGTAGTTCGGCAGCTGCTTGTAGTGGCCAGGTGCAACTTCAGCGTCGTCCGTGAGCGGTCCTTTCGCCCCAGCAGCTTCGTGAGTGGTACGCTCAGCGTGACGGGTCACGGGGTACTGCTCGCTGTCCGTACGTCATTCGCACTGGTGCTTGGACTGGTCAGCCTTGCGGGACGTTTGGTCACGCAGAGTCCCGCTGCTTCGCCCGTCTGAGCGACGCTTGGCGTACGGAGTTTGGCGACGCGGCTGAGCTCCCCGACTGGGTGGAGCTGCTTCGGCTGAGGGTAGATATCTATACTTTTGACTATGATGCTATCCTCACTGCCATGTATGCATTGCCTTCTAGTGATGAGGGTGACTGTTACCTGTGTGTTCCGCCTGACCCAGGCATTGAGGCTGCTGCTCTAGGTGCTGGTGAGGCTATTGCTCTAGGTGTTGGTGCGTCTGCTGCCCCAGGTGCTGGTGAGTCTGCTCTCTCAGGTACCACGTCGTCTCAGGCCTAACACACCTTCACTCTTGACTCGGGTGCTTCCCGCTCCTTCTTTTGAGACCGCACCACCCTTACGCCGCTCACTCGGCCGGTTGCGGTCTCCTTAGCGGACCCCTCTGGAGGTCCTGTCCTTGCTCGCTTGTCCACTTTCTTACCCTGTCCGGCGGCCCCCTCTGGCACCCTGTCAGGTCTCTACCTCTCCTCGTTCTCTACGAACTTGGTGAGTGGTGCTGATCTACAGGATCAGGGGGTTGACCAGTTCACTCCTACGAGTCAGCGGGCGACCCACTGTACGTGTGAGTGGTCGTGCTCCGCGTCCGCGTCCTCCTGCGGTCCCAGGCACACACCAGATGGCACTGCGTCCTTCCACTGCTCCTTTGCGTGTCCCGTTGCCGTCTCCTCCAGAGTCCTCTCTTCCTGTTCTTGCTGACCCGGAGTCTGACTCTCTTCGTGCTGCCAGTCCTACTGTCACGCGTCTCCTGGCTACTGTTGTCACTGACCCTTCCTTTGCGTCCACTGCTGCATCTGCCCTAGTTGCTGAGCTTGTCGAGTTTGCAGCTCGCTGTCGTCTAGACTACGCCGCTAGTCTTGTTGCTGAGTCTGAGTCTGTCTGTCCTCCGTCCGTCGGGGGTGAGTGTGATCTTAGCACGGACGTCCTTGAGGTCAAGCAGGAGGAGTTCCAGTGTTTTACTGCAGCTTTGCCTCATCTCGTGTCCTCGCTGATTGCCCCTCAGGGAGACCCGGATGCACCAGACATCCCGACTCCTCGATCGTACGCTGAGGCGATCGAGGGTCCCTACTCCTCTCAGTGGCATTCAGCCATGGATGCAGAGATGGCTTCTTGGAAGTCCACAGGCACCTACGACGACGAGGTTCCCCCATCTGGGGCGAACATCGTCAGTGGCATGTGGATTTTCAGGGTGAAGCGGCCGCCGGGTTCTCCGCCTGTCTTCAAGGCGCGTTACGTGGCTCGAGGCTTCAGTCAGCGGCAGGGAGTTGACTACTTTCAGACCTTCTCTCCCACCCCGAAGATGACCACTCTTCGGGTGCTGCTGCACATAGCCACTCAGCGCGACTACGAGCTTCACTCTCTTGTCTTCACTTGAGCTTTCTTGCAGGGCAGCCTGCACGAGGAGATCTGGCTGCGCCGCCCACCTGGCTTCACTGGGTCGTTTCCTCCTGGTACCCAGTGGAGCCTCCGGCGACCAGTCAACGGTCTCCGCCAGGCGCCCCGTGAGTGGCACGACACACTGAGGACTACACTTGCGGCTCTTGGGTTTGCTCCTTTTACAGCCGACCCGTCGCTGTTTCTGCGCACCAACACCTCTTTGCCGCCATTCTACATCCTTGTGTACGTCGACGACTTGGTCTTTGCCACTGCTGACACTGCTGGACTCGCCCACGTGAAGTCCGAGCTGTAGAAGAGACACACGTGCACAGACCTGGGTGAACTACGCAGCTACCTTGGCTTGCAGATCACCCGGGACAGAGCACAGCGCACCATTACCCTGACTCAGTCACACATGGTGCAGCAGGTCCTTCAGCGCTTCGGCTTCACGTACTCCTCGCCTCAGGCCACTCCTCTGCCTACTCGCCACTCACTCTCAGCTCTGCCTTCGGATGAGTCCGTAGAGCCGAGTGGCCCGTATCCAGAGCTTGTTGGCTGCCTCATGTACCTGATGACCTGCACACGACCTGACCTTGCATACCCTCTTAGCATTCTTGCACGCTATGTTGCTCCTGGGAGACACCGACCAGAGCACATGGCTGCAGCTAAGAGGGTGTTGCGCTACTTGTACAGTACGTCGGGCATGGGGCTAGTGCTTGGAGGGCGATGACCAGTGGTCCTCACAGGTCACGCAGACGCTTCTTGGGCTGACGACCAGGCTACGCAGCGGTCGTCACAGGGTTACACCTTCAGCCTTGGTTCCGGCTCTGTTTCGTTGCGGTCTACCCGCTCGTCTTTTGTTCTCGGCTCCAGTTGTGAGGCTGAGATCTACACGGGGGCCATGGCTGCACAGGAGCTACGCTGGCTCACCTACCTGCTGACTGACCTAGGAGAGCCGCCTCGTTCTCCTCCAATCCTGTACGTAGACAACAAGGCCATGCTGGCCTTGTGTTGGGAGCACAGACTGGAGCACAGAACGAAGCACATTGCTCTTCGCTACTTCCTTGCTCGTGAGCTGCAGCAGCGTGGTCAGCTGCGCCTTGCTTACGTGGCCTCTGAGGTCAACACTGCTTATATCTTTACCAAGGCACTTCCGCCTTGTGATCATCAGCGCTTCTGTACGATGCTAGGTCTTGTGCCTACTTGGCCTCACTTGCTCACTTCTTGACCTTGCTTGTACTGTGATCTTTCTATGCCTGCACTTGCTTGTTTACCTTTATATATGATCTTGCATGTGAACTGGCTTTCTGGCCTTGCTCTTGTGCTCGGGTTGTGTGGTGACGTTGTGATCCACCCTGAGCTTGCTTTGATTTGCTTGACTGGTCTTGTGACCTTTTGTTCTCCCCCACTTTGCCTATGGGGGTGTGTCAAACTCATATTATATAGCTTGTCTAGGCTATTGTGGGGTAGACACTATGGGGTACAGTTTCCTAGGGTTTCCTACTTGTACCCAACTTTGTGCTAGTTCATTCATCCCTCATTTCTTCACATGCAGGGGGCCCCAAGCACGCCCAACCCAACCGGATTCCACAGGGTTGCGGTTCTAGCATCGCGATCAAGCATTTCATGCAATTTCAGCATGATGCACCCCGCCCTCAGGACAAAGCAGTTGGAAGAACAACTGCGCATTGCAAGACTGAGTCAGCGTGCCCGAGTCAGCATGAACGTCAAGTTGTGGCACTCGAGACAGTACAGTACACCTCCACGACGTGACTGTCAGGTGGCGCAACATCAGCGGGTAGTACGCTACATCGAATACCCAGATTGGAACAATTTTCTATGACAAACGTGTTTATAACTGAGCCGGAAACTGCAACATATTCTGATAATTAGAACTTTTTTTGCCATTCCAACAAAAGTGTTCATTGTAAGCAGCGTGTTGTAAGCGGTGGATATATATATATAAATATATGTATAGGTGGCTCTTCGAATGGTAGTCAAAACAACAGGTTTTGATGAGCGTCGTGTTGTGCTGAAAAGAGTTCAACCAATTTGTTAATTTGCGTTGATTTGCAATTACGAACTGTCGTTCCCGATAGACTGTGCAAGGTCTAGCGCACCTCATGTCGCACCATTTCCACAGCTCCTTGTTACGTTCCTATTTTTTCCAGCTTGGATCGGGCCTCACCCTCGCTGTATCAATGTCAAGAGGAACCGAGTGGTACTAATGAGCAAGTACCACGTCATCGGCACCTCAAGAGCAAGTTGGACCTCGTGCTCTGCTTGGACCAGCAGTCCGACAATGGAGAAGGCATAAATCACTTGTACAAGTTGTTGTAGTAATGTGCGACCATGGGCAGAGCTGCTAATGGCGTTTTTAGTTGAGCAACATCAGGGGCAGTAGTACCTCGGGGCTGGTGACTGTGGGTGACCGACAATGCCAACAGCTTCTGCTGACGATGTCGACTGCATCCGGTCGAGCAAGCTCTGCTCGGCCAACACATCCGCAGAACCTCGTCTACCAGTCCACTTCGTCGACATGTTTGCCTAAGTCGACGGCAGAAGCTTGCGTGCAGTCTGCGTCGACTTCTGCAAGCAGTTGACGTCAAATTCTGCGGGCAGCCAGCGTCGATGTGGTGTGTCGCTATAGACCGGCAGCTTTGGTCGTGCTTTTTTTCTTTGTGGGATGGATGGGAAAAATCAGCTAGGGTTTGACTTATGGCCCACAAAGGTTTGGGGTTTAGGGTACCTCATGAGCAAGGCAACGCAACAACCTATCAAGTTGTCGACATTCCTTGGATCACACGGGTGGCTTGCCACCGTTTCATCTGCATATGACCACATGCGCAAGTGCGCACCTACCATGTAGGTGCAGGTCGACAATTAATCCGTTAGGTACAATGCGGAGGTGCTCAACAAGGCGCTTGCGAAATCTGCGCTACATGATAGCCTCATGACGATGCCCTCCTTCACTGACCGCACATACCAGGGCACTGTCTACTGACATCCCTTTGTCTATGAGGTTTGTGTCTGGCTTCACTGTGGTCGACTTCAACGATGTCACATAGCAATCATCATGCAATGTGAACTACTAGCGCTGCATACTTGTTACGTTGGCAAGTCGACGACTTTGTCGTGCTGCCGGTCGATATGCTTGTGCGCCAGCAATCCTTGCATCTGATGTAGTCAGTGTTGCCGTTCCTTGTGATTCATTATGTCTTATCAGTTCTTGCTAGTGAAACTCTTGTTGTTTTGCCTCTCGACGGACTTGCGCGTAGCTTCTCTACGGACTCATCGACGACCACTGTTGTCGACCAGCGACTTCCGTAGAAGGTGTCAACCGAGTCCGTCGAGCAGGACCCGTCAACCATCCTCTCTCTACACGCTCGTCGACTGACATTTTTTTGCCAGCGATATCAACCGCATCCTCTGCCAACGATGCTCAACCAGTCCATACGCACACCCTTGTCGACCAGACTGTCAACGGGAGTTGTGTTAGGTCCCGTCCTCGCTTGGGCGGAGCCGACCTCATGGTTGGGTGTATGGGGGAATGCAACCGGCCTGCAGCAGTGGCAAAGCTGGTCGACGAGGGTGGTCAACCTGCACAGGGGCCACAGCAAGGGCACCGACTTCTGGGTGCCGAGTTCCGGGTAGTCAAAAAAGGTGGGGCGCCGACGTCGACCTCGACAGGGGAGTCTGGGGACGTCGAGCTGGAGGGCGTCGAGTAACAGGACGCCGAGCAGCTGGGCATCGAGCAGTAGGGCGACGGGTTGGAGGGCGCCGAACTTGGGGACGCCGGGCTTGAGCAGCCGGCGGCCGACTGGAGGTGGTCGTCGACCTGGGTGGTCGACGGGCACGTGAAGGAGATGCTGGTCGACAAGGAGGTTGCTCGGGTCGACCAGGTTACCGGGCGGAGGCACGCAACAGTCACCCAGGTGTTGGTGGCGAGGCCGACCTCAGAAGTGGTATCCCAAGGTCGACGTGGCTGGTAAGCGCAGTCGCTGGCATGGAGTATGCCCGGCGTCCGTGCTGTGCTCTGAGAAGAAACGAGGATGAATGAACTATGAATGAATTGGGTACAAGTACTAACCCTAATTGGGTTCTACCCCTTATGGGCTACCCCACTATAGCCTACACAATATGCATGAGCTATAATGTTCTGACACACTCCCATAGGCACAAAACCAGTCAAGCAAAGCAAGCTCAGGGTGGATCACAAAGTCACCACACATTCCGAGCACAAGTTCAAGGCCACAAGGCCAGTTCACATGCAGGAGTACATATATTTTAAAAGGATAGACAAGCAAGAGCAGGTATATATATATATATATATATATATATGTAACAGTACAAGCAAGGTCAAGAGGAGAGCAAGTGAGGCAAGGTAGGCACAAGGCCCAGCTGAGTACAGAAGCGCCGATGGTCACAAGGCGCAAGCGCCTTGGTGAAGATATCAGCAGTGTTGGCCTCAGAGGCCACGTACGCAAGACGCAGCTGACCACGCTACTGCAGCTCACGAGCAAGAAAGTAGCGGAGAGCAATGTGCTTCGTTCTGTGCTCCAGTCCCTGCTCCCGACACAAGGCCAGCATGGCCTTGTTGTCTACGTACAGCACTGGAGGAGAACGAGGCGGCTCTCCAAGGTCAGTTAGCAGGTAGGTGAGCTAGCGAAGCTCCTGTGCAGCCATGGCTCCTGCGTAGATCTCAGCCTCACAACTGGAGCCGAGAACAGAAGACGAGCGAGTAGCCTGCCACGAAACAGAGCCGGAACCAAGGCTGAAGGTGTAACCCTGTGACGACCGCTGCGTAGCCTGGTCGTCAGCCCAAGAAGCGTCTGCGTGCCCAGTAAGGACCATTGGACTCTGTCCTCTAAGCACAAGCCCCATGCCCGACGTACTGCACAAGTAGCGCAACACCCTCTTCGATGCAGCCTTGTGCTCCGGTCTGTGTCTCCCAGGAGCAACATAGCATGCAAGAATGCTAAGAGGGTATGCAAGGTCAGGTCGTGTGCAGGTCATCAGGTACATGAGGCAGCCAACAAGCTCCGGGTACGGGCCACTCGACTCTACGGACTCATCCGAAGGCACAGCTGAGAGCGAGTGGCGAGTAGGCAGAGGAGTGGCCTGAGGCGAGGAGTACGTGAAGCCGAAGCGCTGAAGGACCTGCTGCACCATGTGTGACTGAGTCAGGGTAATGGTGCGGCGTGCTCTGTCCCGAGTGATCTGCAAGTCAAGGTAGCTGCGCAGTTCACCCAGGTCAGTGCACGTGTGTCTCTTCTGCAGCTCGGACTTCACGTGAGCGAGTCCAGCAGTGCTAGCTGTGGCAAAGACCAAGTCGTCGACGTACACGAGGATGTAGAACGGCGGCAAAGAAGTGTCGGTGCGCAGAAACAGCAACGGGTCGGCAGTAGAGGGAGCAAACCCAAGTGCCGCAAGCGTACTCCTCAGTGTCTCGTGCCACTCACGCGGTGCCTGGCGGAGACCGTAGACTGGCCGCCGGAGGCTCCACTGGGTGCCAAGAGGAAAAGACCCAGTGAAACCAGGTGGACGACGCAACCAGATCTCCTCGTGGAGGCTGCCCTTCAAGAAAGCAGTGCTGAAGTCAAGAGAGTGTAGCTCGTAGTCACGGTCAGCAGCTACGTGCAGCAGTACCTGAAGAGTGGTCATCTTCGGAGTGGGAAAGAAGGTCTGAAAGTAGTCAACTCCCTGCCACTGACTGAAGCCACGAGCCACGTAACGCGCCTTGAAGACAGGCGAAGAACCCGGCGGTCGCTTCACCCTGAAAATCCACATGCCACTGACGATGTTCGCCCCAGGAGGGGGAATAGCGTCAACGTAGGTGCCTGTGGACTTCCAGGAAGCCATCTCTGCATCCATAGCTGCCTGCCACTGAGAGGAGTAGGGACCCTCTATCGCCTCCGCGTAAGAGCGCGAAGTCGGGAAGTCAAGTGCATCCGGGTCTCCCTCAGGGGTAAGTAGTACGGACACGAGATGAGGTGAAGCTGCAGCCAAGCACTGGAACTCCTCCTGACTGTCCTCAAGGACGTCCGGGCCAAGGGCAATCTCACCCCCGACGGACGGAGGGCAGACAGACTCCGACTCAGCAATAAGACTGGCGGCGTAGTCCAGGCGATAGCGAGCAGCAAAGTCGACGAGCTCAGCGACTAGGGCAGACGCAGCAGTGGACTCAAAGGAAGGGTCAGTGACAACAGTAGCAAGGAGACGCGTGACAGTAGGACTCGCAGCACAAAGAGAGTCCGACTCCGGGTCGGCAAGAGCAGGAAGAGAAGACTCGGGAGGAGAAGGCAAAGGGGCACGCTGAGGAGCAGTGGACGGACGCAGAGACATCCGGTGCGTGCCAGGGACAAGAGGAGGACGCTGACGCGAACCGCGACCACTACTGCGAGCAGTACAAACAGGCGACGTAGGGCGAGACGCAGGCTCACAACGCTCAGCAAGACCTCCAGTAGGACCAGTGAAGGGAGACGGAGCAGGCAGTGGGGAGGCCGGCTGTAACAATAACTGCGACGGGACAGGCTGTGGACACTCTAAGGGAGGAGGAGGACCAGTAGAAGACGGGAGACCAAGAACCTGTTGAAGGAGCGGAACGAAGTACGGCCAAGGCCGCGCGGCGACTCCAGACACAACAGAGACAGCACCAGCACCCCCAGTGGCAGCACCAGCACCAGTAGCAGCTCCAGCTCCAGTACCCTCAGCAGCACCAGTAGTACCCCCAGCAGGACCGCCTCCAGGACCGACAGCAGTAGCCTCCGCGCCAACACCTGCAGCAGCTCCAGCTCCAGAAGTACCCGCAGGTCCAGCAGCTCCAGTACTCCCAGTACGAGCACCTCCGGGACCCGTGGCACTAGCTCCCTCAGCAGCAACAGAACCTCCAATACTCGCAGCACCTCCAGCTCCAGTAGCTCGCCTCCAGCGGCGGGCAAACCACTCACGCAGCTCCTGTGGAGAGAGTGGCTCCCGGCGAGAAGAAGCACCCGGAGAACCGCCAGGCACAGCACCAACAGGCCCAGCTCCCTCAGACTCCGCACCCCCAGGCTCAACACCTCCAGGCGTAGCAACCACCAGGCGTAGCACCCCCAGGCTCAGCACCCCCAGGTGTAGCACCCCCAGGCTCAGCACCCCCAGTCGTAGTACCCTCATGCTCAGCACCCCCAGGCGTAGCACCCACACGCTCAGCACCCCCAGAGTCAGCACCCCCAGGCTCAGCACCCTTAGCAGCACCAGAGTCACCAGCGAAGTCGACAGGCTCAACAGCGTCTACCTAGGACACACCTGAAGGGGCAGGACCCTGAGGGGGGAGGGGGTCTACCGGGGGGGGACCTTGTACAAGGAAGAGCAGTGGCGGGGGGAGGGACGGAGTGCGGTAGGGGAAGAGGCGGTAGTAGGGGACCGACTCGTCGTACGTGACATCCTGGGAGGACAGAACACGGCGAGAGGTTGGGTGGTAGAACTGCCACCCTGGGGCGTCAGGGGGGAAACCCAGGAAGACGCAAGGAGCAGCACAAGGGGACAGCTTGTCCGCAGACAAGTCGCGGACAAACGCCCGAGATCCCCAGACACGGAACGCAGACGCATCGCCAACATTCCCCGTCCACAGCAAAGCTGGGGAGGTCTTCGGCATGGAGACCCTGGGCTGAAGGTTGATCTGATGCGCCGCGTACCGAACCGCAAACGGCCACAGAAAATGGGGGGCAGCCGCATGCATCATGGACGTACGGGCGACGTCCATGACCATGCCAATGCGGCGCTCAGCAATCCCATTTTGCTGTGGAGAGTCCGGAAGCGTGAAGGTCTGGCGGATGCCTCATGCACGACAGTAGGCTCGTAGAAGGCCAGAGGAGAACTCTCCGCCTCTGTCAGAGTTCAGACGCAGAACAGGAAAGTCCGAGCCGAAGCTCCGCCTGAGCTGGAGACGAGCTGCGCGGATCCAGTCAATCAACACCTCAGTGACATCACCCTTGCTGCGCAAGGGGAAGACTGTGGTGTAACGCGAGTAGTCGTCAACCACAAGCAGGAAGTAGCGCTCGTGACCCTGTCCACGGATGCGGGCTGGGCCCCACACGTCCATGTGAAGCGTCTGCAGCGGGGCCTCTATCGGAGGAAACTGGGAGGAGTGAGGGGAAGCACGCTGCCGCCCCTCGACACAGGGGACGCAGGTAGGGCCAGGCCCCAGAGGAAGGGGAGGGAGGGACCGGGGTAGACCAGAGACAAGGACACGGGAGGCCATGCTTCGGAGACGAAGCAGGGAGGGGTGACCAAGGCGGTGGTGCCAGAGGAGAGTCTCGTGAGACAGGAGGCGACACGAGCAGGGGGCAGACTCAGGACCAGACCCGGACGCTGCAGCTAACACCTGACCCGACGCAGCTACCTGACCAGACGCAGGGACTGGAGGAGACGCAGTGGTCAGTGTGTACAGGCTCGACCCCGGCCGACGTGTAAACGTGGCCAGGTGTCGGCCTGTCCGAGCGTCCGTGCAGTGGGTCACCCGCTGACTCGCAGGAGTGAACTGGTGAACCCCCGCATCCTGTAGGTCAGCACCACTCACCAAGTTCGTAGAGAACGAGGGGAAGTAGAGACCAGACAGGGTGCCAGAGGGGGCCGCCGAACAAGGGAGGACAGTGGAGAAGTGAGCAAGGACAGGACCCCCAGAGGGGTCTGCCAAGGAGACCGCAACTGGCCGACCAAGCGGCATGAGTGTGGTGCGGTCTTGAAAGAAGGAGCGAGAAGCCCCCGAGTCAAGTGTGAAGGTGTGGGAGGCCGAAGCCGACGCAGTACCTGAGAGTGCAGACTCACCAGTACCGGAGGAAGCAGACGCACTAGCACCTAGAGCAGCAGCCTCGCTAGCACCAAGAGCAGCAGCCTCACCAGCACCTAGAGCAGCAGGCTCAATGCCCGGGTCGGGCGGGAAACACCGGGAACAGTCACCCTCCTCACTAATAGACACAGTATCCATAGCAGCAAGAATAGCATCAAAGTCAAGGTCAAAGATAGCTACCCGTGCCCTAGACAGCTCGTCCCAGCGAGGGATCTCAGTGGCCTCAGGGAACTGGTGACGCCAAGCGTCCGTTAGGCGGCCAAAGCAGCGCTGGGTGGGGTGCGCACCCCCACACTGCTCACCCGCACGGTCGCCGGTGCGCAGGACGTAGGTGCACGGACCAGTACCCCCACCCCGCTGGCGTGCAGCGTACCACTCACGGAGCTGCTGAGGGGACAGGGTCTCCCGACTGCGCTGCTGCTGCTGGCGCTGATCATCACCAGAGCCACTCCTCTGCGAAGAGCCACGACCTCCTCCTCCTCCTCCTTCGCCACCGCCTCCTCCACCTCCGCCACCTCCACCACCTCGGCTCCCACCGCCGCCTCCGCCTCCACTGCCGCCACCGACACCTCCACCCCCGCCACCACCCCCACCGCCACCCCCACTCCCTCCACCGCTTCCACCGCCGCCTCCACCGCCCCCGCTAGCTCCTCCAGCGCCCCTGCCCCCCTTGCCCTTGCCAGAGCGGCGTCTCCCACTAGGGGTAGACACCGCACCGACGGACTCAAGCCCAACGAGGTCGGCCGCAGCAGTAGAGGCAATAGAGGGCAAAAGGGCGGAGGGGGAACACCCCTCAAAGATGGGGGTGCGCGGGTCACCACGAGAGGCCCCTACAGCGACTATGCTCTTCTCCGCTGCTAGGAGGGCCTTCTCGAGGAGGTCAACAGTGAGATAGGTGGGACAAACTGAGAGAAAGTGGTCCCTGACTATGCGAAGGGAGTCAGGGAGGCGGGTGACTATGTAGTAGAGAAAGATGTACATGAAGGGGGGGCTTCTTGGTGCAGAACTGAGCAAGAAGCGCAGCGCGGTAGCGAGTGTCACTAGTGCGGAGGTGCGTAATGAGGTCAGCGACTGTAGGAAAGGCAGCAAGGTCAGGGAAGAGGTACGGTAGCATGAGGCGGCTCAGTGCAGCAGTGGTAGGGGAGGAGTAGCGTGCAACTACAGCGTCGTAAAAGGTCTGAGCACTCTTGTACTGGCTAAAGTGCGCACGCTCAGAGGTAGGCAGGTGGCGACGCACAGCAAGACGTGCAGCAGCATCGCGCGTGGCCCACTGTGAGCGAACAGTGGCGTCAGCATCAGCAGCAGGGGCAGGAGAGGCACCAGAGGTGAGGTCAAAGAGAGAGAGACTGTCCGCCCTATCGCACTGTAAGAAAAGCTGCAGGTCATCTATCCAGATGTCAAAGTCAATGGCCCGACCCTCAGCGTCAAAAGCGAGGACACTAGGGGTAGCCATGACAGCAGTAGACTAGCAGCGCGAACAGAGCCGCAGGGAGGGTGGCGGCAGGGCCGTGCAAGGGCGGCGACGGGGCCGCTGGTGAAAGGGCGGCGAGGGGGCCGCAGGGGGAGAGCGGGGACGGGCCGCGAAGGGCGGTGGATCGGGGCCGCAAGGGCGGCGGATCGGGGCCGCAAGAGGCCGCTAGGGGGCCGTGAGGGCGGCTAGGGCGGCGCGACGCGAACGTTAGGGCGGCGCGACGCGACCGCTAGGGCAGCGCGACGAGGCCGCGAGGGGCCGCTAAGGGCGACGCGACGGGGCCGTGAGGGGCCTAGCGAGGGCGCGACGGTAAGGAAAGCACACGAGGCGCGACTCGGGCCTAAGCGGAGCGCGCTCCGGGCAGGAAAAAAAAAATTCGTAGTGGTGGGCCCTAGGAATCGTTCCTATTAGGGAACCTGCTCGATACCATGTCAGAATCCCAACCACTAGTTGGGATAAAAGGGCTTGTTTCAGTAGCGGGTCAGTGCGCCCATAACCCCCCAGGCGAACGCGCCTGTAACCCTCTCCAGGATCAATCGGGCATCCACAGTGCAGATCTACTGACACCCCCCCACACTGGGAGGCCCAGGACTAAGCACAGCGGCAACGGCCTACATGTGCATACACCGGGAATCGAACCCGAGACCGCTCTGATACCATGAGAAGAAACGAGGATGAATGAACTTTGAATGAATTGGGTCCAAGTACTAACCCTAATTGGGTTGTACCCCTTATGGGCTACCCCACTATAGCCTACGCAATATGCATGAGATATGGACGCGCCTGTAACCCTCTCTTCACACCCCACTATACAATGTTCTTACATGCTCGTCCATATCTAACTCTGCGAACCATTTCGTGCCGATATTGGTGTAAAGCAAGTCGTCGACGCAAGATAACCAACCATGAAGAAGTCGTCGAGAGGGGAGCCGCTTGGTGACAGCTCGTCAAGCGACGCTGTGGAGGTTGTCGACGATGTCAGTGATGGTGCAAAGGAGCTGGCATTCGCAGGTCGCCGAACGTCATGGTGGAAGTCTCAGCTGCAAAGCTGCGACATCGTATGATTGTATGCTGTTCCGTAAAACCTTGAAATGAAACATGATGTTGCGATCAGAAATTGATCGTCCCTAGGATCATTTCTTCCTTTTCGTCTTCATCCCCGACAGTGCTTGCTTCGATTGCTACGATAAGGAGTGCACAATAGTTCATTCATTTTCCACTATTTGTAACACTTGAGACGAGCTGTCGTCGCAAGGAGTTGTGCCTCGCCATTTTTAGTTCAATTCATTTTCGTGCCAATTAAAGTGGTAGCAATGCGTCTGCACTAACACGGACAAGTTATTTGTTCTTATAACTAAATAACAAACCTGTGCAAACTATGACAGGTTCCTTACTTACGTGAAACCCCTTTGCATAGTTCTCAACCGAGTGCAAAGCGAGCACACTTGAACAAATGTTACGGGTGCAATGAATCGAAGTAGCGAAAATTGCACTCAGGTGTCAAACGAGTACAAAATGTGAGCGAAGGCATGAGCGAACATTTATACGCAAAACATGCAAACGGTAACGCGGTGCGTGCGAGCTAGCTAGTGCTATGCTGGCAGCGAGGTTCGGGCTAGTCCCGAAGCGTAGGCCGACACGGCCGGGCCAGCAGTGCGAGGTTTGGGGAAACAGTGCGCCCGAAGTCGGCGAAGCCCCGTTAGTAGTAACGGGCGAACAACGGCTGCTATTGTACGCGATGTTGTGGGGCGCGCTAAGGAATGACGAGAAAATTCCTTACAACATGCGAACTTCGACATTTGAGCTCGAATGTGAATTGTCCTTGAACATGCCAACTCAGCTTTCCCATGGTTGACGGACCCCTTCCGTCGACCAGAACCATCAGCGGTTGTTGCCGAGCTCCCCTCGTCAACTGCTGCTCACTTGTCAGGTCGACGGACTACTCCATCGACCTCCCGGTCGAACTGCAGGTTGACAGACTGCTCCCGGTCGAGCTGCAGATTGTCGGACTGCTCCCGGTCGAGCTGCAGGTCGACAAAGACCCCCCGGTCGAGCTGCAGGTCGTCGAAGACCTCCCGGTCGAGCTGCAGGTCGACGAAGACCTCCCGGTCGAGCTGCAGGTTGACGGAGGCCTTCCGGTCGAACTGCCCCTCCTGGTCGACAGCCCACCCGTCGCCTAGACCAGTTAGTTGCAGCTGTCAAGCTCCCTGGTCGCCAGCAGCACCAAAGCGGTCCGCTGCAGCTCGACGATGCCTGTCGAGCAGCTCTCCCAATGTGAACGGTCGGCTACTACTCCCGTACATCCGACCAAGTCATCGGCGTTGCCCAAGGGAGGGCGGGGCCAACAATCCATTCCTGTTAACACAGCCGACCACCGTTGCTTCCAACACCAAAAAACAGTCACCGCCAGTAAGCTTGGGGCGACTTTCTGGCAACCTGCAGAGCCCTTCCAACATTTCTCTTGAAAAACCATCCCATCCAACCCTCTACTCCTTTCCATAAGCATACGGAACCGTACCTTCAAGGCTCGGATAGATAGCAGAGCTTCTTCCAACTTCATCTCATCAAACCTTGTCTCTGGACTATCTCTTCCTATCAAGCAAGATTCCCATTCCCTACAGTGCAGATGGCGAACTGTGAGAGTACGACGGCTTATGCCAGCTATGCTTGCTTGCCTTTACTTTATCATGCTATTTCTAGCATAGGATAATTATATGCATGCATGAACTGCTTGATTTCCTAGGCTAGGTGCTTTCCTATATTTTATTATAGTTATAGCACCGAGCTAGGTTGTGTGCACCGAATTCAAGCTTTTCGGTTGCCACCGAATTTCCTTCTACCGAATTCGGTAAGGATCTGTTCGAGACGCTTCGCGGTGAGAAAATTAGAACGAGAATGATGTGAACTATGAATGAAGCGAGTACAAATATGAAACCCTAGTTGGGTTGTACCCCCTATGGGATACCCCACTATAGCCTACACAATAGCATAAGCTATAATGTTCTGACACACCCCCATAGGCAAAGTGGGGGAGAACAAGGGGTCACAAGACCAGTCAAGCAAAGCAAAGCAAAGCTCAGGGTGGATCACAAAGTCACCACACATTCCGAGCACAAGTTCAAAGGCCAAGAGGCCAGTTCACATGCAAGAGCACACACACATATATATATATATATATATATATATATATGTATACGAGGCTAAGCAAGTAAGAGCAGGAGTATATATATGTGACAATACAAGCAAGGTCAAGAGGTGAGCAAGTGAGGCACAAGACCCAACTGAGTGCAGAAGCGCTGATGATCACAAGGCGCAAGTGCCTTGGTGAAAACATCAGCAGTGTTGGCCTCAGAGGCCACGTACGCAAGCCGCAACTGTCCACGCTGCTGTAGCTCACGAGCAAGAAAGTAACGGAGAGCAATGTGCTTTGTCCTGTGCTCCAGTCGCTGCTCTCGACACAAGGCCAGCATGGCTTTGTTGTCTATGTACAGGACTGGAGGAGAACGAGGCGGCTCTCCAAGGTCGGTCAGCAGGTAGGTGAGCCAGCGAAGCTCCTGTGCAGCCATAGCCCCGGCGTAGATCTCAGCCTCACAACTGGAGCCGAGAACAGAAGACGAGCGGGTAGCCCGCCACGAAACAGAGCCGGAACCAAGACTGAAGGTGTAACCCTGTGACGACCGCTGCGTAGCCTGGTCGTCACCCCAAGAAGCGTCCGCGTGCTCAGTGAGGACCACTGGACTCCGCCCTCCAAGCACTAGCCCCATGCCCGACGTACTGCACAAGTAGCGCAACACCCTCTTCGCTGCAGCCATGTGCTCTGGTCGGTGTCTCCTAGGAGCAACATAGCGTGCAAGAATGCTAAGAGGGTATGCCAGGTCAGGTCGTGTGCAGGTCATCAGGTACATGAGGCAGCCAACAAGCTCTGGGTACGGGCCACTCGACTCTACGGACTCATCCGAAGGCAGAGCTGAGAGTGAGTGGCGAGTAGGCAGAGGAGTGGCCTGAGGCGAGGAGTACGTGAAGCCAAAGCGCTGAAGGACCTGCTGCACCATGTGTGACTGAGTCAGGGTAATGGTGCGGCGTGCTCTGTCCCGGGTGATCTGCAAGCCAAGGTAGCTGCGCAGTTCACCCAGGTCTGTGCACGTGTGTCGCTTCTGCGGCTCGGACTTCACGTAGGCGAGTCCAGCAGTGTCAGCTGTGGCAAAGACCAAGTCGTCGACGTACACGAGGATGTAGAACGGCGGCAGAGAGGTGTCGGTGCGCAGAAACAGCGACGGGTCGGCAGTAGAAGGAGCAAACCCAAGAGCCGCAAGCGTAGTCCTCAGTGTGTCGTGCCACTCACGTGGCGCCTGGCGGAGACCGTAGACTGGACGCCGGAGACTCCACTGGGTACCAGGAGGGAAAGACCCAGTGAAGCCAGGTGGGCGGTGCAGCCAGATCTCCTCGTGCAGGCTGCCCTGCAAGAAAGCTGTGCTGAAGTCGAGAGAGTGGAGCTCGTAGTCACGGTGAGCAGCAATGTGCAGCAGTACCCGAAGAGTGGTCATCTTCGGGGTGGGGGAGAAGGTCTGAAAGAAGTCAACTCCCTGCCACTGACTGAAGCCACGAGCCACGTAACGCGCCTTGAAGACAGGCAGAGAACCCGGCGGCCGCTTCACCCTGAAGATCCACATGCCACTGACGATGTTCGCCCCAGGAGGGGGGACAGCGTCAACGTAGGTGCCTGTGGACTTCCAGGAAGCCATCTCTGCATCCATAGCTGCCTGCCACTGAGAGGAGTAGGGACCCTCTATCGCCTCCGCGTAAGAGCGCGGAGTCGGGATGTCAAGTGCATCCGGGTCTCCCTCAGAGGTAAGCAGTACAGACACGAGATGAGGTGAAGCAGCTGCCAGACACTGGAACTCCTCCTGCCTGTCCTCAAGGACGTCCGTGCCAAGGGCACACTCACCCCCGACGGACGGAGGACAGACAGACTCAGACTCAGCGACAAGACTAGCAGCGTAGTCTAAGCGACAGCGAGCAGCAAAGTCGACGAGCTCAGTAACGAGAGCAGACGCAGCAGTAGACTCGAAAGAAGGGTCAGTGACAACAGTAGCAAGGAGACGCGTGACAGTAGGACTGGCAGCACGAAGAGAGTCCGACTCAGGGTCGGCAAGTGCAGGAAGAGAGGACTCAGGAGGGGAAGGCAAAGGGGCACGCAGAGGAGCAGTAGACGGACGCAGAGACATCCGGTGCGTACCAGGGACAGGAGGAGGACGCTGGCGCGAACTATGACAACTAGCGCGAGCAGCTCTAAGAGGCGACGCAGGACGAGACGTAGGCTCACGACGCTCAGTAAGACCTCCAGTAGGACCAGCGTAGGGAGAAGGAGCAGGCAGAGGGGAGGCAGGCTGTAGCTGTGACTGTGACGGGACAGGCTGTGGACACTCTAAGGGAGGAGGAGGACCAGTAGAAGGAGGAAGACCAAGAACCTGCTGCAGGAGTGGAACAAAGTACGGACGAGGCCGCGTGACGACGCCAGAAGCAGCAGGGACAGCACGAGTACCCTCAGCAGAAGCACCTGCTCCAGCAGCACCTCCAGCAGCACCAGGAGCACCCCCAGTAGGGCCGCCAGCGGTAGTCTCAGCGCCAACACCCTCAGCAGCACCAGCTCCAGTCGAACCCGTAGGCCCAGCAGCTTTAGTACTCCCAGTACGAGTACCTCCGGGACCCGCGACCGCAGCACCCTCAGAAGCCGAAGAACCTCCAGCACCAGCAGTACGGCGCCAGCGCCGGGCAAACCACTCGCGCAGCTCCTGTGGAGAGAGTGGCTCCCGGCGAGAAGAAGCACCCAGAGAACCTCCAGGCGAAGCACCTCCACTCCCAGCACCCCCAGGCGTAGCACCTCCAGGCTTAGCACCCCCAGGCGTAGCACCTCCAGGCTCAGCACCCCCAGGCGTAGTACCCCCAAGCTCAGCACCCCCAGGCTCAGCACCCCCAAGCTCAGTACCCCCAGGCTCAGCACCCCCAGACGCAGTACCCCCAGGCTCAGCACCCCCGGACTCCGCACCCCCAGGTCCAGCACCCCCAGGCTCAGCACCCCCAGCAGCACCAGAGTCACCAGTGACCTTGAGAGGTGGGGTGGTAGAACTGCCACCCAGGCGCGTCAGAGGGGGGAACCCCAGGAAGACGCAAGGAGCAGCACGAGGGGACAGCTTGTCCGCAGACAAGTCGCGGACAAACGCCCGAGATCCCTAGACCCGGAACGCCGACGCATCGCCAACCTTCCCCGTCCACAGTAAGGCTGGGGAGGTCTCCGGCCTGGAGACCCTGGGGTGGAGGTTGATCTGATGTGCCGCGTACCTGACCGCAAACGGCCACAGAAAATGGGGGGCAGCCGCATGCATCATAGACGTACGAGCGACGTCCATGACCATGCCAATGCGGCGCTCAGCAATCCCATTTTGCTGCGGTGAGTCCGGAAGCGTGAAGGTCTGACGGATGCCTCGTGTGCGACAGTAGGCTCGCAGTAGGCCAGAGGAAAACTCTCCGCCTCTGTCCGAGTGCAGACGCAGAACAGGGAAGTCCGAGCCAAAGCTCCGCCTGAGCTGGAGACGAGCCGCGCGGATCTAGTCGATCAGCACCTCAGTGACATCACCCTTGCTGCGCAAGGGGAAGACCGTGGTGTAACGCAAGTAGTCGTCAACAATGAGCAGGAAGTAGCGCTCGTGACCCTGTCCACGGACGCGGGCCGGTCCCCACACGTCCATGTGAAGCGTCTGCAACGGGGCCTCTGTTGGAGGAAACTGGGAGGAGTGAGGGGCAGCCCGCTGGCGCCCCTCGACACAGGGGACACAGGCAGGGCCAGGGCCCTGAGGAAAGGGGAGGGAGGGACCGGGGGAGACCAGACACAAGAAGACGGGAGGCCATGCCTCTGAGCCGAAGCAAAGAGGGGTCACCAAGACGGTGGTGCCAGAGGAGAGTCTCATGAGACAAGAGACGACACGAACAGGGGGCAGACTCAGGACCAGACCTAGACGCTGCAGCAAACACCTGACCGGACAAAGCGACTCTACCAGACTCAGTAACGGGAGGAGACGCAGTGGTCAGTGTGTACAGGCTCGACCCCGGCTGACGGGTAAACGTAGCCAGGTGCCGGCCTGTGCTAGCCTCTGTACAGTGCGTCACCCGCTGACGCGCAGGAGTGAACTGGTGTACTCCCCCATCCTGTAGGTCAGCACCACTCACCAGGTTCGTCGAGAACGAGGGGAGGTAGAGACCAGACAGGGTGCCAGAGGGAGCCGCCGGACACGGGAGGACTGTGGAGAAGCGAGACAGTACAGGACCCCCGGAGGGGTCAGCCAGAGACACCGCAACCGGCCGACTA
This sequence comes from Closterium sp. NIES-65, assembly GCA_948144175.1. NCBI lineage: Eukaryota > Viridiplantae > Streptophyta > Zygnematophyceae > Desmidiales > Closteriaceae > Closterium > Closterium sp. NIES-65. The sequence goes on from CANXME010002057.1 coordinate 3,153,676, forward strand.
AGCGGTGTGAGTGTGGTGCGGTCCCGAAAGAAGGAGCGAGACGCCCCAGAGTCAAGAGTGAAGGTGAGGGAGGCCAAAGCCGACGTAGTACCTGAGAGCGCAGACTCACCAGTACCTGAGGACGCAGACACACTAGCACCTAGAGCAGCAGCGTCGCAAGCACCTAGGGCAGCAGCCTCAATGCCCGGATCGGGCGGGAAACAGCGGTAGCAGTCACCCTCATCACTATGAGACACAGCATACATGGCAGAGAGAATAGCATCAAAGTCAAGATCAAAGATGGCAACACTCGCCCTAGACAGCTCGCCCCAGCGAGGAATCACTGAGGCCTCCGGGAACTGGTGACGCCACGCGTCCGTCAGGCGGCCAAAGCAGTGCTGGGTGGGGTGCGGACCCCCACACTGCTCACCCGCACGGTCGCCGGTGCGCAGGACGTAGGTGCACGGACCAAAACCCCCACCCCGCTGGCGTGCAGTGTACCACTCACGGAGCTGCTGAGGGGACAGGGTCTCACGACCGCGCTGCTGCTGCTGGCGCGCGCCACTACCGGAGCCACTCCTCTGCGAAGGCCCGCGACCAGCTCCACCGCCACCCCCACCGCCTCCGCCGCCTCCGCTACTGCCGCCGCCTCCACCGCCGCCTCCACCGCCGCCTCCACCGCCGCCTCCACCGCCGCCTCCACCGCCGCCTCCTCCGCCACCTCCGCTCCCACCGCCACCGCCGCCGCCGCCTCCGCCTCCACCACCGCCACCGACCCCCCCACCCGCACCTCCACTCCCACCGCCACCCCCACTAACCCCACCGCCTCCACCTCCACCTCCACCGCCCGCTCCTCCAGCTCCCTTGCCCCCCTTGCCCTTGCCAGGGCGGCGTCTCCCGCTAGGGGCAGACGCCGCACCGACCGACTCAAGACCAAGGAGGTCGGCCGTAGCAGCAGAGGCAACAGAGGGCAGCAGGGGGGAGGGGGAACACCCCTCAAAGATGGGGGTGCGCGGGTCACCTCGAGAGGCTCCTACAGCGACTATACTCTTCTCCGCTGCTAAGAGGGCCTTCTCGAGGAGATCGACAGTGAGTGTGGTGGGACAGACTGCGAGAAAGTGGTCCCTGACTACACGAAGGGAGTCAGGAAGGCGAGTGACTAGGAAGTACAGAGTGATGCACATGGGGGGGGGGGGGGGGGTTCTTGGCGCAGAAGTCAGCAGGGAGTGCAGCGCGGTAGCGAGTATCACTAGTGCGGAGGTGTGTAATGAGGTCAGCCACGGTGGGAAAGGCAGCAAGGTCAGGGAAGAGGTACGGTAGCATGAGACGGCTCAGTGCAGCAGTGGCAGGGGAGGAGTAGCGCGCGACTACAGCGTCGTACAAGGTCTGAGCACTCTTGTACTGACTAAAGTGCGCACGCTCGGAGGTACGGAGGTGGCGACGCACAGCAAGACGTGCAGCAGCGTCGCGCGTGGCCCACTGGGAGCGAACAGTGGCGTCAGCATCAGTAGCAGGGGCAGGGGAAGCGCCACGGGTTCAACACCATCCGCGCCCTTTTGGCGCCTTTGTGCCGCCGCCGAGTATTGCAGCCCAACGGTCGGTGTTTGGCCAAGATACTTGGCCACCCTCATTCCAGCTGCTACCTGCTTCTCATTAGGGCATTGCACAACCCTAGCCAGCTGCCCGGTAGCAAACGCGATGTCCGGTCGGGTGTTTACCGCCGCATACATGAGGCTGCCCACCAACGAGTGAAAACGGCGCCTCTCCTCTTCACAAACGCTCTCCTCCTCTGGTCCCTTCACACACTTGAACCCAGAGGGAAAGGGAGTAGCCACATGACCTTCACTCTGGCCAAAGTTGGCAGCCAACGCCTCCAGGTACTTCCGTTGGTGCACTCGCATGCTCCGCTTCTCCACGTCTCGTTCGATGTGGAGCCCAAGGTAGAAGTTCACGTCACCAAGGGACTTGCACTTGAACTTGTCATGCAGCTTCAGCATCACCTCCTTCACAAGGTCAGAGGAGGGTGAGAATATAAGAATGTCATCCACATAAACCACCATGAAGCTCCTCTGCTCCCCCTCGCCAAGCATGAACAAGGAGTGATCGGCCGTTGAGGGAGTGAAGCCGATCCCCTCCAACACTTCGCGCAGCTTCATGTACCATTGCCTAGGGGCCTGCTTCAGCCCATAGAGGGCCTTCTTCAGCTTCCACACTCTCCCACTACCATCATCAAACCCCTCTGGCTGCGCCATAAAAATCTCCTCCTCAAGGATGTCGTTAAGGAATGCCGTTACGATGTCCATTTGTTTTACTACCCATCCTTTGATGGCGGCTCCCGCGAATAGGGTTCGCAGCGTCGTCGGCTTCACCACAGGGGCAAACAGCTCCTTGAAGTCCACCTTCTCCTTCTGCTGGTACCCCTTGGCTACAAGCCTAGACTTGTAGCGCTCGATCTTGCCGTCGGCATCCGACTTGATTTTGAAGAGCCACTTGGACGTTATCGCCGTACGCCCCTCCGGTAGCTCCACCAATTCAAACGTGTCATTCTCCTTGATGCTCTTCAGCTCACTCTCCATGGCCTTCTTCCACTCCTCAGCATCACTACTCTCCAAAGCCTCCTTGAGAGTTGCTGGTTCTCCCGGCATCTCCACCGGAGAGAAGAACGCGAAGGCACACTCCTCGTAGTCACTCTCCTCGTCGTCTCCGACCATCATTGCCGCTCCGGCCAGGGCTGTCTTGCCCTGCTTTCCCAGCGCATCATAGGTCAGCCTATTAGGGGGTTGAACTCTCCTCTTGCCCCTTCCTCCTCAGCTGCAGGGACTTGAAGGCCTTGGCGTTGCTGCGGTGTGGCTCGAATCCGTGGAGCACTCGTAGTACGGGAAGGGAGTGACGGTGCACGCTCCCTCACTTGCTGCACCTCCTCCTCTTCTTCCTCTGCATCATTGGCCTCCTCTCCCCCATTCACAAGGGAGGATTGCCTTGTGGTTGTGCTGCCACTGCTCAGCTCCAAAGGCAGCTCCACATGCTCCAAACCGGAACTCTTCACCTCCCCAAACCGCACGCCTATCTTCGCCTCATTCTCCGCCTTCCAATCTTTGTACATGAAGTTCTCCATGAACTTGCAGTCCCTGCTCACCAAGAACTTCTTGGTGAATGGGTCCCAAAGAAGCCATCCCTTGCTGTTTTGAGCCATGCCCAAGTGCACGGCCCACACCGCCTTGGCACCAAGCTTGTTGTGCCGAAGATGCTTAGGCACGAGCGCCATGCACATGCACCCGAACACCCGAAGCATATCCACCTTTGGCTTCCTTCCTAGCCACTCCACATAGGGCACCCATTTGTCTGCTCCCACATGAGTCAAGGCTCGGCTCTTGGCCACACACGCGCTCCGCACCGCATCAGGCCAGAAATAGTCGGGTAGCCCGGCTTCAATGAGCAACCCGCGTGCCGCCTCCGTGATTGTGCGGTTCGCTCGCTCGGCAATGCCGTTCATTGCAGGGGAGTATGGCATGGTGAGGGAGTGCCGAATACCATTCTTCTTCAGCCACAACCCAAACTCCTTGCTCAGGAACTCTCCCCCTCGATCGGTGCGGATTGACTTGACTAGACGGTCTTGTTGCCGGTCCACCATCGGGAACCAATCCGCCTTCAACGTTTCAGCCACGTCGCTCTTCTTGGCCAGCACGTACACCCAAGTCATACGGGTGTAGACGTCCACAATAGTGAGGAAGTACTCAGCTCCAGCAGCTCCAAGCTTCAGGGGGCCCACCACGTCCATCACCACCTCGTCAAGTGGTGCCTTAGCCGTTGCCTCCGAACTAGAGAATGGGAAACGGGTGAACTTGGCTTGCATGCACGTCGGGCAGCCAAGTACCTCATCGGGCTCCCCCTTCACACGTATGCCAGCAACCATCTCATTCTTTACTAGCTGCTGCAAGATGGGCAGGGCCACATGCCCCATGCGCCGATGCAAGGTGAGCCAATCACACTCCCCCGTAGCCGAAGTTGGATTGGAGAATGCCGCGCTCGCAATAGCGCCCCACATACTCTCTCTGTAGTCCTCCTCCGCTGCTGCCTCAGGGTTCTCCTCACCCTTTTGCTGCTCCTTGGCTGCTGCACCTCTCTCCATAGGTTCACCAAGCTTGCTGGTCCCTCCAAGATTGCACTTCTTGGACTCCTTCTCCTTAGCGCGACCGTCCGCGCAATCGCCGCTACCAACCGCTCCACCTTTGGTGCTGACGCTTGCTGCCACTTGCCTCTCCTTAGGCATTGGGACCACAGGAATCTGCCACATCTCGTTGTAGACATCTCTGTCCCAATGAAGGTCCCAAAGAATCTGATCGCCAAGCCTTGCGGTGTAGGTCTTGGCTCCCTTTGAGTTCGTGTCCATGCCGGCCTTTGCCAACCGCCGCACGGAAATCAGGTTGGCAGCAAGGCTGGGCACCCAAAGCACATTCTTGAGGCCCACCATCTTCCCATCAGCACCCTTAAACATGGCCTTGCCCATGCCTTTCACCTCCGCTCGCTGCCCCAAAGCTGATGTGACATGCTTCACCGGTGACGGTTCGAGTTCGGTGAGCAAGTCCGGGCGAGGTGTCATGCTATAGGTAGCGCCACTATCGATCACCCAATAGTCCAGAGGGTGTAGAGTCACCTTCCCCACAGCTGCTGGCTCCTCAAAGCCTTCATCCTTCTCTGGACCAGTCGGTACTTGCGTCAACACGAAGTAGAATAGACCCGGGTACCGATCGTTGCTCGGGTCCTTGTCGTTGTCTCCGCTCTTCATGTTTGCAGCTCCGCCACCGCGACCGCCACGGCCTCCACGGCCTCTTCCTCTCCCTCCTCCTGCTACTCTACCCTCTTGGCCTTGAGTAGGGGTCCAACCATCAGGGAGTTTGTAGCAGTCGCGCCACATGTGTCCGCTCTTGTGGCAATAGTGACACTCGCCGTCAAATCGGCCGCAACCGCGTCCGTAGCTCTTGTCGTCGCTGCTGTAACCGCCACTCCCGCGGCCTCCGCCGAAGTTGCTGCCACCAAAACTTCCTCCCCCTCGTCCTCTACCTCTTCCTCGACCATATCCACGGCCGATGCTCGCTGCCCCAGCGCCATCCGCACTCACCAACTCACGGCGGCGGAAATCCTCTTGAAGGATAGCTCGCTTCACGTCTTCAAGCGAGAGGCGGGGCAAGTCGCGATTAAGGTTGATGATGAGCGAGGACCATGACTCAGGGAGTAGGGCCAGCAACTTGGTCTTCTTTTGGAGCTCACTATAGTTCAAATCAGCTCCCTCAAGCTGCGTCAACAAGTCGAAGAATTTCTGCACCCGTTCTTCAACCGCTTCATCCTCTTCAATTCGTAGTGTCGCCATTTGCCGTTCCAACACCACAGCTACCGCCGCTGTTGCAGGAGCGTGTACACCCTTGAGAGCAGCCCATGCCTTTGGTCCCTTCTCTGGTTCACACTGGAAAGGCTTGATGTGACGGATTTGGCTGCTCCCCAACGCTTGCCCAAGTAGGAGGTAGCCTTGTGCGCTCTTCCGCACCCACGGGCTCTTCTCCGGGTCGTTCTCGGGACGCTTCTCCGTTCCTTCCATTACCTCCAGCAGGTCATAGTGGTCAAATATGTTCTCCATTCTGAAGGACCACTCAGCAAAGTTGTCACCATTGAACTTGTCAAGGCCAAACACTCTAGGCTCTTCCCTATATGGGCCAACACTTGATTGCACAGGCGCCATGGCTGAATCACGGGGTTGGCCTTGAGCTTGGGCTTCTCCTCTGCCACCAGCACCTCTGCCACCCCTTTCCTCAGGTCCAGCCATTGTCGAAACTGCTCCAAGGGGCTCTGATACCACTTGTTATAGTCACAATAGGCTCCAATGTGCCTAAAACGAAAGATAGAGTGCACAGCCGGATTTCTGCACAGCGGCTTCAAACGTTCATAGCGTTCTGGTCACAACTTCAAATGACCTGATTCAACTTGGATCTGGAGCGTCTAAACGTCACCTACAATAGGCAATTTAGATCGCACAATTTCACCAAGTATTGACGACACAGTATCGGTTTGAACGAACGGCACTATGGCAGCCAATATAGTCTTAGAACACAATATAGGAAGAGATATGAAGAGTTACGAGTTGGGAATGACTCCCAGCTCCTACAAACCCCAAGAGCCGAGGTACAGTGGTGTGGAACAGTGCCACACTGTCCCCAACCACGAAGGGTCTCGAAACTACCCTTCACTAGGGCCTACACCAAGTGAAATGTTACACTACACAAAGTAATGTAACTATCTTCAATATCTTGAGGTGTACCCTTTTGGCGAGCTTCGAAATCACTTGAGGCTTGACACCAAGGCTCGGGCTCTTCATCACAAACTCATCCTTGAGTTCTTGATGGGTCTGCTGCACACACCTGCGACACACCGAACGTTCGACACAGGACAAAATAGAAACCGCGCACGACAAAAATAAAAACCGCGCGCGAGAAACAAACGACCGCGTAACACGCGTCTAGCGATAACTCGCTATTGACTCGACACACACACTCGACATCATGCCTCAACATTCACACACAATTATAAGCATGAAATATATATTATCCCATGCCCTCATACCATTCCATACACACACACATGCACGCACACGGACAACAAGCCGAGTGCAAACCGTAGGGTTGCACCAACAATCCGGGCATTGAGACTGCTGCTCTAGGTACTGGTGAGGCGGCTGCCCTAGGTGCTTGCGACGCTGCTGCTCTAGGTGCTAGTGCGTCTGCGTCCTCAGGTACTCGTGAGTCTGCGCTCTCAGGTACTACGTCGGCTTTGGCCTCCCTCACCTTCACCCTTGACTCTGGGGCTTCTCGCTCCTTCTTTCGGGACCGCACCACACTCATGCCGCTTAGTCGGCCGATTGCGGTGTCTCTCGCTGACCCCTCTAGGGGTCCTGTCCTGTCTCACTTCTCCACAGTCCTCCCGTGTCCGGCGGCTCCCTCTGGCACCCTGTCTGGTCTCTACCTCCCCTCGTTCTCTACGAACCTGGTGAGTGGTGCTGACCTACAGGATGGGGGAGTACACCAGTTCACTCCTGCGCGTCAGCGGGTGACGCACTGCACAGAGGCTAGCACAGGCAGACACCTGGCTATGTTTACCTGTCAGCCGGGGTCGAGCCTGTACACACTGACCACTGCGTCTCCCCCAGTAGTTGAGTCTGGTAGGGTCACTACGTCGGGTCAGGTGTTTGCTGCAGCGTCCAGGTCTGGTCCTGAGTCTGCCCCCTGCTCGTGTCGCCTCCTGTCTCACGAGACTCTCCTCTGGCACCACCGCCTTGGTCACCCCTCTCTGCTTCGGCTCAGAGGCATGGCCTCCCGTCTTCTTGTTTCTGGCCTCCCCCGGTCCCTCCCTCCCCTTCCTCAGGGCCCTGGCCCTACCTGTGTCCCCTGTGTCGAGGGGCGCCAGCGGGCTGCCCCTCACTCCTCCCAGTTTCCTCTGACAGAGGCCCCGTTGCAGACGCTTCACATGGACGTGTGGGGCCCAGCCCGCGTCCGTGGACAGGGTCACGAGCGCTACTTCCTGCTTGTTGTTGACGACTTCTCGCGTTACACCGCAGTCTTCCCCTTGCGCAGCAAGGGTGATGTCACTGAGGTGCAGATCGACTGGATCCGCGCAGCTTGTCTCCAGCTCAGGCAGAGCTTTGGTTCGGACTTTCCTGTTCTGCGTCTGCACTCTAACAGAGGCGGAGAGTTTTCTTCTGGCCTTCTGAGGGCCTACTGTCATGCACGAGGAATCCTTAAGACCTTCACGCTTCCGGACTCCCCGCAGCAAAATGGGATTGCTGAGCGCCGCATCGGCATGGTAATGGACGTCGCTCGTACCTCTATGATGCATGCGGCTGCTCCCCATTTTCTGTGGCCGTTTGAGGTGAGGTACGCGGCACATCAGATCAACCTACACCCAGGGTCTCCAGGCCGGAGACCTCCCCAGCCTTGCTATGGACGGGGAAGGTTGGCGATGCGTCGGCGTTCCGGGTCAGGGGATCTCGGGCGTTTGTCCGCGACTTGTCTGCGGACAAGCTGTCCCCTCGTGCTGCTCCTTGCGTCTTCCTGGGGTTCCCCCCTGACGCGCCTGGGTGGCAGTTCTACCACCCCACCTCTCGCCGTGTTCTGTCCTCCCAGGACGTCACGTTTGACGAGTCGGTCCCCTACTACCGCCTCTTCCCCTACCGCACTCCGTCCCTCCCCCCGCCGCCGGTCTTTCTTTTACTAGGTCCCCCTCCGGTAGACCCCCTCCCCCCTCAGGGTCCGTCCCCTTCAGGTGTGTCCCAGGTAGACGCAGTCGAGCCTGTCGAGGTCACTGGTGACTCTGGTGCTGCTGAGGGTGCTGTGCCTGGGGGTGCTGACTCTGGGGGTGCTGAGCCTGGGGGTGCTGTGTGAAACAAGGAAAACAGGAATGACTATGGAAGATTGGGTACAAATACAACCCTAGAAACCCTGTACCCCATATGTGCTACCCCACTATAGCCTACAGAAACTATGTCATATAAATCTGACACACCCCCATAGGCAAAGTGGGGGAGAACAAGGGGTCACAAGACCAGTCAAGCAAAGCAAAGCAAGCTCAGGGTGGATCACAAAGTCACCACACAGTCCGAGCACAAGAGTAGGGCCAGAGGCCAGTTCACATGCAGGAGTACAGACATATATATAAAACTACACAAACAAGAGCAGGCATATATATATGTCACAGTACAAGTGAAGTCAAGAGGAGAGCAAGTGAGGCAAGACAGGCACAAGACCCAGCTGGGTGCAAAAGCGCTGATGGTCACAAGGCGCGAGTGCCTTGGTGAACACATCAGCAGTGTTGGCCTCAGAGGCCACGTACGCAAGTCGCAACTGACCACGCTGCTGCAGCTCACGAGCAAGGAAGTAGCGGAGAGCAATGTGCTTCGTTCTGTGCTCCAAGCGCTGCTCTCGACACAAGGCCAGCATGGCCTTGTTGTCTACGTACAGCACTGGAGGAGAACGAGGCGGCTCTCCAAGGTCAGTCAGCAGGTAGGTGAGCCAGCGAAGCTCCTGTGCAGCCATGGCCCCGGCGTAGATCTCAGCCTCACAACTGGAGCCGAGAACCGAAGACGAGCGACTAGACCGCCACGAGACAGAGCCGGAACCAAGGCTGAAGGTGTAACCCTGTGACGACCGCTGCGTAGCCTGGTCGTCAGCCCAAGAAGCGTCCGCGTGGCCGGTAAGGACCACTGGACTCCGCCCTCCAAGCACTAGCCCCATGCCCGACGTACTGCACAAGTAGCGCAATACCCTCTTCGCTGCAGCCATGTGCTCTGGTCTGTGTCTCCCAGGAGCAACATAACGAGCAAGAATGCTCAGAGGGTATGCAAGGTCAGGTCGTGTGCAGGTCATCAGGTACATGAGGCAGCCAACAAGCTCTGCATACGGGCCACTCGACTCTACGGACTCATCCGAAGGCAGAGCTGAGAGTGAGTGGCGAGTAGGCAGAGGAGTGGCCTGAGGCGAGGAGTACGTGAAGCCGAAGCGCTGAAGGACCTGCTGCACCATGTGTGACTGAGTCAAGGTAATGGTGCGGCGTGCTCTGTCCCGAGTGATCTGCAAGCCAAGGTAGCTGCGCAGTTCACCCAGGTCTGTGCACGTGTGTCTCTTCAGCAGCTCGGACTTCACGTAGGCGAGTCCAGCAGAGTCCGCTGTGGCAAAGACCAAGTCGTCGACGTACACGAGGATGTAGAACGGCGGCAGGGAAGTGTCGGTGCGAAGAAACAGCGACGGGTCAGCAGTAGAAGGAGCAAACCCAAGAGCCGCAAGCGTAGTCCTCAGTGTGTCGTGCCACTCACGCGGTGCCTGACGGAGACCGTAGACTGGCCATCGGAGGCTCCACTGGGTGCCAGGAGGGAAAGTCCCAGTGAAGCCAGGTGGACGGCGAAGCCAGATCTCCTCGTGCAGGCTACCCTGCAAGAACGCAGTGCTGAAGTCGAGAGAGTGAAGCTCGTAGTCGCGCTGAGCGGCTATGTGCAGCAGCACCCGAAGAGTGGTCATCTTCGGGGTGGGAGAGAAGGTCTGAAAGTAGTCAACTCCCTGCCGCTGACTGAAGCCACGAGCAACGTACCGTGCCTTGAAGACAGGTGGAGAGCCCGGCGGCCGCTTCACCCTGAAGATCCACATGCCACTGACGATGTTCGCCCCAGGAGGGGGAACCGCGTCAACGTAGGTGCCTGTGGACTTCCAGGAAGCCATCTCTGCATCCATAGCTGCCTGCCACTGAGAGGAGTAGGGACCCTCTACGGCCTCCGCGTAAGAACGCGGAGTCGGGATGTCTAGTGCATCCGGGTCTCCCTCAGGGGCAAGCAGTACAGACGCGAGATGAGGTGAAGCAGCCGCTAGACACTGTAACTCCTCCTGCCTGTCCTCTAGGACGTCCGTGCCAAGAGCACACTCACCCCCGACGGACGGAGGACAGACAGACGCAGACTCAGCAACAAGACTAGCAGCGTAGTCGAGACGACAGCGAGCAGCAAAGTCGACGAGCTCAGCGACTAGAGCAGACGCAGCAGTGGACTCAAAAGAGGGGTCAGTGACGACAGTAGCAAGCAGACGCGTGACAGTAGGACTGGCAGCACGAAGAGAGTCCGACTCAGGGTCGGCAAGCGCAGGAAGAGAGGACTCAGGAGGAGAAGGCAAAGGGGCACGCAGAGGAGCAGTGGACGGACGCAAAGACATCCGGTGCGTGCCAGGGACAGGAGGAGGACGCTGACGCGAACTGCGACCACTAGCGCGAGCAGTGCGAACAGGCGACGCGGGACGAGACGCAGGCTCACGACGCTCAGCAAGACCTCCAGTAGGACCAGTGTAAGGAGAGGGAGCAGGCAGTGGAGAGGAAGGCTCCAGCAGGGACTGCGACTGGACAGGCGGTGGACCCTCTACTGGAGGAGAAAGACCAAGAACCTGCTGCAGGAGCGGAACGAAGTACGGCCGAGGCCGCGCGTCAGCTCCAGACGCAGCAGGGACAGCACCAGCACCCTCAGCGACAGCACCAGCGCCACCCACACCTCCAGCGGCAGGACCAACAGCAGTAGGCTCAGCACCAGCGCCCTCAGCAGCTCCAGCTCCAGGAGGACCCGCAGGTCCAGCAGCTCCTGGACCGGCAGCACCCGCACCCTCGACGGTCGAAGAAGCTCCAGCTCCAGCTCCAGCAGCACCTCCAGACGCAGAAGCACGTCTGCAGCGGCGAGCGAACCACTCGCGCAGCTCCTGTGGAGAGAGGGGCTCCCGGCGAGACGCAGCAGCAGGAGAAACCCCAGGCTCAGCAGCTCCAGACGCAGCACCCCCAGGCTCAGCAGCTCCCAGCACAGCACCCCCAGGCTCAGCAGCTCCCGACCCAGCACCCCCAGACCCAGCACCTCCAGGCACAGCACCCCCCGGCTCAGCACCCCCAGGCTCCGCACCCTCCGCAGTAGCACCCTCAGGCCCAGCACCCCCAGCAGTAGCACCCCTAGGTTCAGCACCCCCGCGCACAGCACCCCCAGAGTCAGCACCCCCAGGCTCGGCACCCGCAGCAGCACCAGAGTCACCAGTAACCTCGACCGGGTCAACGGCGTCTACCTGGGACACACCTGAGGGGGCAGGAACCTGAGGGGGGAGGGGGTCTACCGGGGGGGGAACCGGCACAAGGAAGTCCGGGGGAGGGGGGAGGGAAGGGGTGCGGTAGGGGAAGAGACGGTAGAAGGGGACTGACTCGTCGAACGTGACGTCCTGGGAGGACAGAACACGACGAGAGGAGGGGTGGTAAAACTGCCACCCTGGGGCGTCAGTGGGGAAGCCAAGGAAGACACAGGGAGCAGCACGAGGGGACAGCTTGTCCGCAGACAAGTCGCGGACAAACGCCCGAGATCCCCAGACACGGAACACAGACGCATCGCCAACCTTCCCCGTCCACAGCAAGGCTGGGGACATCGCAGGCCGAGAGACCCGGGGGTGAAGGTTGAGCTGATGCGCCGCGTACCTCACCGCAAACGGCCACAGAAAATGGGGGGCAGCCGCATGCATCATGGACGTACGAGCGACATCCATGACCATGCCAATGCGGCGCTCAGCAATCCCATTTTGCTGTGGTGAGTCCGGAAGCGTGAAGGTCTGGCGGATCCCCCGTGCGCGACAGTAGTCTCGGAGAAGGCGAGAAGAGAACTCTCCGCCTCTGTCAGAGTGCAGACGCAGAACAGGAAAGTCCGAGCCGAAGCTCTTCCTGAGCTGGAGACGAGCCTCGCGGATCCAGTCGATCAGTACCTCAGTGACCTCACCCTTGCTGCGCAAGGGGAGGACTGTGGTGTAACGCGAGTAGTCGTCAACCACCAACAGGAAGTAGCGCTCGTAACCCTGCCCACGGACGGGGGCTGGGCCCCACACATCCATGTGAAGCGTCTGCAGGGGAGCCTCTGTCGGGGGGAAGTGGGAGGAGTGAGGAGTAGCCCGGAGGCGACCCTCGACACAGGGGACACAGGAAGGTCCTGGCCCGGAGGGGAGAGGAGGGAGAGACAAGGGAAGACCAGAGACAAGGACACGGGAAGCCATGCTCCGAAGACGGGGCAAGGAGGGGTGGCCAAGACGGTGGTGCCACAGGAGAGTCTCGTGAGACAGGAGGCGACAAGAACAGGGGGCAGACTCAGGACCTGACCGGGACGCAGCAGCAAGTACCTGACCCGACGCAGCCACCTGACCAGACGCAGGGACAGGAGGAGACTCAACGGTCAGGGGGTAGAGACTCGACCCCGGCCGACGCGAGAACGTGGCCAGGTGTCGGCCTGTGCGTGCCTCCGTGCAGTGGGTCACCCGCTGACTCGCAGGAGTGAACTGGTGAACACCCCCATCCTGCAGGTCCGCTCCACTCACCAAGTTCGTGGAGAACGAGGGAAGGTACAGACCCGACAGGGTGCCCGAAGGGGCAGCCGGACACGGGAGGACAGTGGAGAAGTGAGACAGGACAGGACCTCCAGAGGGGTCAGCAAGGGAGACTGCAACCGGCCGGCCGAGCGGCGTAAGGGTAGTGCGGTCTCGAAAGAAGGAGCGAGAAGCTCCGGAGTCAAGTGTGAAAGTGAGGGAGGACGAGGACGACGCAGTACCTGAGAGCGCAGTCTCACCAGTACCTGAGAGCGCAGACGCACTGGCACCTAGAGCAGCAGCCTCACAAGCACCTAGCGCAGCAGTACCAATGCCCGGGTCGGGCTGGAAACAACGGTAACCCTCATTCTCCTCACTATAATCCACAACATACATAGCAGTGAGGATAGCATCAAAATCAAGATCAAAGATCGCTACACCAGCCCTGAGAAGCTCATCCCAGCGAGGGATCTCACTAGCCCCAGGGAACTGCTGACGCCAGGCGTCCGTCAGGCGGCCAAAGAAGCGCTGGGTGGCGTGGGCACCCCCACACTGCTCACCCGCGCGGTCGCCGGAACGAAGAACGTAGGTGCAGGGACCAGTACCCCCACCCCTCTGACGCCCAGCGTACCACTCACGAAGCTGCTGAGGCGAAGGGATGTCCCGCGAGCGCTGCTGCTGCTGCCGGTGCGAGCGCTGGCCACCACCACCGCCGCTACGCTGCTGGGTACCACCCCGACCAGCTCCACCTCCTCCACCACCACTGCCTCCTCCGCTGCCGCCTCCACCGCCTCCACCTCCGCCGCCTCCACCTCCGCCGCTGCCTCCACCACCACCGCTGGCACCACCACCACCGTCTCCGCCGCTGCTGCCACCACCACCACCACCACCCCCGCCACTAGTCCCGCCGCCACCCCCACTCCCTCCGCCGCCACCGCCGCCACCGCCACCGCCCCCTCCAGCTCCACCCGCGCCCTTGCCCCCCTTGCCCTTGCTGGAGCGACGTCTCCCACTAGGGGCAGACGCCGCGCCGACCGACTCAAGACCAAGCAGGTCGGCAGCAGCAGCAGAGGCAACAGAGGGCAGCAAGGGGGAAGGAGAGCACCCCTCAAAGATGGGGGTGCGAGGGTCACCACGAGAAGCACCTACAGCGACTATGCTCTTCTCCGCTGCAAGGAGGGCCTTCTCGAGGAGGTCGACGGTGAGGGTGGTGGGACAGACTGCGAGAAAGTGGTCCCTGACGACGCGAAGGGAGTCAGGGAGGCGCGCGACTACGTAGTAGAGAGCGATGTACATGGGGGGGGGGTTCTTAGCGCAGAACTCAGCAGGAAGGGCGGCGCGGTAGCGAGTGTCACTAGTGCGGAGGTGCGTAATGAGGTCAGCGACAGTGGGAAAGGCAGAGAGGTCAGGAAAGAGGTAGGGAAGCATGAGACGGCTCAGTGCAGCAGTGGCAGGGGAGGAGTAGCGCGCAACTACAGCGTCGTACAAGGTCTGAGCACTCTTGTACTGACTAAAGTGCGCACGCTCAGAGGTAGGGAGGTGGCGACGCACAGCAAGACGTGCAGCAGCATCGCGGGTGGCCCACTTAGAGCGGACAGCGGGATCAGCATCAGCAGCAGGAGCAGGAGAGGCGCCAGAGGTGAGATCAAAGAGAGAAAGGTCGTCAGCCCTGTCGCACTGTAAGAACAGCTGCAGGTCGTCTAACCAGACCTCAAAATCAATGGCGCGACCCTCAGCGTCAAAAGCTAGGACACTAGGGGTAGCCATGGCGACGACAGCGACGCAGTGCAAGCAGCAGGGAAAGAGCTCGCAGTGGTAGTGGGACTGTGCTCACCAGGCAGGGCAGGTCGAGTAGGTATGCAGAAAGGCGGCTCAGCGACCTGGCGGCTCGGGTGCAGGGCGGCTCGGCTGCTGGGCGGCTCGGGCGCAGGGCGGCTCGGCTCCCGGGCGGCTCGGCTCCCGGGCGGCTCGGCTCCCGGGCGGCTCGGCGGCTGGGCGGCTCGGGTGCAGGGCGGCTCGGGTGCAGGGCGGCTCGGGTCCCGGGCGGCTCGGCGTCGGGAGGCTCGGCTCACGGGCGGTTCGGCTGCTGGGGCGGCTCGGCCAGGAGATCCAGGGGCGGGGCCGTCAGGTGCAGCGGCGGGTTGACCGGTGCAGTGGCGGGCCGGCAGGTGCAGTGGCGGGCCGGCAGGTGCAGCGGCGGGCCGGCAGGTGCAGTGGCGGGCCGGCAGGTGCAGGCGGCGGGCCGTAGGGTGCAGTGGCGGGCCGGCAGGTGCAGCGGCGAGGCCGTCAGAGGCGGCGGGCCGGCAGGTGCAGCGGCGAGGCCGTCAGAGGCAGCAGGCCGCTGGGTGCAGCGGCGGGCCGGCAGGTGCAGTGGCGGGCCGGCAGGAGCAGCGGCGGGCCGGCAGGGGAGGCGGCGGAGCCGAGTCAGGGGAGGCGGCAGGGCCGCGTCAGGGGAGGCGGCGGAGCCGCGTCAGGGGAGGCGGCGGTGCCGCGTCAGGGGAGGCGGCGGAGCCGCGTCAGGGGAGGCGGCGGGGCCGCGTCAGGGAAGGCGGCGGGGCCGCGTCACACAGGCGGCGGGGCCGCGTCAGGGGAGGCGGCGGAGCCGCGTCAGGGGAGGCGGCGGGGCCGCGTCAGGGGAGGCGGCGGGGCCGCGTCAAACAGGCGGCGGGGCCGCGATCAGGAGAGGTGGCGGGGCCGCGTCTGAGGGACAGCGGGGCCGCGAGGGAAAAGGCGACCCGAGGGGTCGCTAAAAAAAAGGCGCGCCTCGGGGCGCGCTTCGGTGGGCCCTAAAAAACCGGTCCTAAGGTAGGACCCGCTCTATACCATGTGAAACAAGGAAAACAGGAATGACTATGGAAGATTGGGTACAAATACAACCCTAGAAACCCTGTACCCCATATGTGCTACCCCACTATAGCCTACACAAACTATGTCATATAAATCTGACATGCTGAGCCTGGGGGTACTGAGACTAGAGGTGTTGAGCCTGGGGGTGCTGAGCCTGGGGGTGTTGCGACTGGGGGTGCTGAGCCTTGGGGTGCTAAGCCTGGGGGTACTGAGACTAGGGGTGCTGAGCCTGGGGGTGCTGAGTCTGGGGGTGGTGAGCCTGGGTGTGCTGAGCCTGGGGGTGCTGAGCTTGGAGGTGCTCCGCCTGGAGGTTCGTCTCTACGGGAGCCACTTTCTCCACGGGAGCTGCGCGAGTGGTTTGCCCGGCGCTGGAGGCGTGCTACTGGTGCTGGAGGTTCTTCGGCTACTGAGGGTGCTGCTGTCGCGGGTCCCAGAGGTGCTCGTACTGGGAGTACTGGAGCTGCTGGGCCTGCGTGTTCGACTGGAGCTGGTGCTGCTGAGGGTGTTGGAGCTGAGACTACTGCTGGCGGTCCTGCTGCGGGTACTCCTGGTACTGCTGGAAGCTCTGGCGCTGCTGGTGGTGCAGCTGGAGCGGGTGCTCCTGCTGGGGGTACTGGTGCTGTACCTGCTGTGTCTAGCGTCGCCGCGCGGCCTCGACCGTACTTCGTTCCACTCCTAAAGCAGGTTCTTGGTCTTCCGCCTTCTACTGGTCCCCCTCCTTCTGTAGAGTGTCCACAGCCAGTCCCGTCACAGTTACTGTTGCAGCCTACCTCCTCTTTGCCTGCTCCTTCTCTCTACACTAGTCCTACTGGAGGTCCTACTGAGCAACGTGAGCCTGCGTCTCGCCCTGCGTCGCCTGTCCATGCTGCTCGCGCTAGTGGTCGTGGTTCGCGTCAGCGTCCTCCTCCTGTCCCTGGCACGCACAGGATGTCTCTGCGTCCGTCCACTGCTCCTCTGCGTGCCCCTTTGCCTTCTCCTCCTGAGTCCTCTCTTCCTTCACTTGCCGACCCGGAGTCGGACTCTCTTCATGCTGCGAGTCCTACTGTCACGCGTCTCCTGGCTACTGTCGTCACTGACCCTTCTTTCGAGTCCACTGCTGCGTCTGCCCTAGTTGCTGAGCTCGTTGACTTTGCTGCTCGCTGTCGCCTAGACTACGCTGCTAGTCTTGTCGCTGAGTCTGAGTCTGTCTGTCCTCCGTCTGTCAGGGGTGAGTGTGCCCTTGGCACGGACGTCCTTGAGGACAGGCAGGAGGAGTTCCAGTGCTTTGCCGCTACTTCACCTCATCTCATGTCCGTACTGCTTACCCCTGAGGGAGACCCGGATGCACTTGACATCCCGACTCCGCGCTCTTACGCGGAGGCGATAGAGGGTCCCTACTCTTCTCAGTGGCAGGCAGCTATGGATGCAGAGATGGCTTCCTGGAAGTCCACAGGCATCTACGTTGACGCTGTCCCCCCTCCTGGGGCGAACATCGTCAGTGGCATGTGGATCTTCAGGGTGAAGCGGCCGCCGGGTTCTCCGCCTGTCTTCAAGGCGCGTTACGTGGCTCGTGGCTTCAGTCAGCGGCAGGGAGTCGACTACTTTCAGACCTTCTCTCCCACCCCGAAGATGACCACTCTTCGGGTACTGCTGCACGTTGCTGCTCACCGTGACTACGAGCTGCACTCTCTCGACTTCAGCACAGCTTTCTTGCAGGGCAGCCTGCACGAGGAGATCTGGCTGCGCCGCCCACCTGGCTTCACTGGGTCTTTCCCTCCTGGTACCCAGTGGAGTCTCTGGCGTCCAGTCTACGGTCTCCGCCAGGCGCCACGTGAGTGGCACGACACACTGAGGACTACGCTTGCGGCTCTTGGGTTTGCTCCTTCTACTGCCGACCCGTCGCCGTTTCTGCGCACCGACACTTCTCTGCCGCCGTTCTACATCCTCGTGTACGTCGACGACTTGGTATTTGCCACAGCTGACACTACTGGACTCGCCTACGTGAAGTCCGAGCTGCAGAAGAGACACACGTGCACAGACCTGGGTGAGCTGCGCAGCTACCTTGGCTTGCAGATCACCCGGGACAGAGCACGTCGCACCATTACCCTGACTCGGTCACACATGGTGCAGCAGGTCCTTCAGCGCTTCGGCTTCACGTACTCCTCGCCTCAGGCCACTCCTCTGCCTACTCGCCACTCGCTCTCAGCTCTGCCTTCGGATGAGTCCGTAGAGTTGAGTGGCCCGTATCCAGAGCTTGTTGGCTGCCTCATGTACCTGATGACCTGCACACGACCTGACCTTGCATACTCTCTTAGCATTCTCGCACGCTATGTTGCTCCTAGGAGACACAGACCAGAGCACATGGCTGCAGCGAAGAGGGTGTTGCGCTACTTGTGCAGTACGTCGGGCATGGGACTAGTGCTTGGAGGGCGGAGTCTAGTAGTCCTCACTGGGCACGCGGACGCTTCTTGGGCTGACGACCAGGCTACGCAGCGGTTGTCACAGGGTTACACCTTCAGCCTTGGTTCTGGCTCTGTTTCGTGGCGGGCTACTCGCTCGTCTTCTGTTCTCGGCTCCAGTTGTGAGGCTGAGATCTACGCCGGGGCCATGGCTGCACAGGAGCTTCGCTGGCTCACCTACCTGTTGACCGACCTTGGAGAGTCGCCTCGTTCTCCTCCAGTCCTGTACGTAGACAACAAGGCCATGCTGGCCTTGTGTCGAGAGCAGAGACAGGAGCACAGAACAAAGCACATTGCTCTTCGCTACTTTCTTGCTCGTGAGCTACAGCAGCGTGGTCAGTTGCGGCTTGCGTACATGGCCTCTAAGGCCAACACTGCTGATGTCTTCACCAAGGCACTTGCGCCTTGTGATCATCAGCGCTTCTGCACCCAGCTGGGTCTTGTACCTGTCTTGCCTCACTTGCTCACCTCTTGGCCTTGCTTGTACTGTTACATATATCTATACCTGCTCTTGCTTGTCTAGCCTTATATATATATGTACTCCTGCATGTGAACTAGCCTTGTGGCCTTGAACTTGTGCTCGGAATGTGTGGTGACTTTGTGATCCACCCTGAGCTTGCTTTGCTTTGCTTTGCTTGACTGGTCTTGTGACCCCTTGTTCTCCCCCACTTTGCCTATGGGGGTGTGTCAGAACATATAGCTTGTGCTTATTGTGTAGGCTATAGTGGGGTAGTCCATAAGGGGTACAACCCAATTAGGGTTAGTACTTGTACTCAGTTCATTCATAGTTCATTCATAGTTCATTCATTCTCGTTTCAATTTTCTCAATTTCCCAACCTCCAAAATTCTGTAACCCTTATGGAGTCAACCCCACAACTTTCGATAGTCACCACAACCAAATATCAACAGCATACGAACTTCTAACGTTCGTAACTTTCTTGTTCGTGCTCCGATTGAGGCGATGCTTGGTTCGTCGGAAAGCTCTTGAGCAGAGGAGTCACTTCAGATATCTGCTCAAAGCAAATAACATTCACACACACTCAGAAAAACCAAGCCACACGAATCACAAATTCTTGCACACGCTCACACCACGCATGCAACGCACGAACATGTGATGGGAGGCAGACAGACGTGAATGCAAGTGATAGCATCACATAACAAATTGCTTGACCAGTACGTTCTAGAGCTGAAAATTGAGTATCGTGCTGGCCGTACAAACCCTGCCGATGTTGTCTCTCGTCCCCCAACCTCTCAGCTTGCTGTGGTCGGTAGCGTGACATGGGACCCAGACTTCACCAAGAAATTTTCCAAGGGATACCGCCATGATAACTTTTACCTCCATTCTGCCCCTTCCGACAAAGCATACTATTCTGACCCTCCCTTCTGGCACAAAGTAGATCCTCATGCCATCTGCGTCCCCTCTGACCGTAAACTCCGTCTTCTCCTCCTTCGCAAGCATGACGATCAGAATTCGCACTTCGGAGTGGACGAAACCGTGGCTGCAATCACATCAAACTTTTTCTGGCCTGACATCTACCGTGATGCCCGCTCCTATGTGCGCATCTGCCATACCTGTCAGTGCAACAAAGCTCGCAATTCCCCTCCCTATGGCCTCCCACATCCCCTGGAAATTCTTGAGACACCATGGAGCCGTGTCACCCTTGCTTTCATCACTGATTTGCCTGTCACTGCTGCCCATCACAACGCCATTCTCACTGTGGTTGACAAACTCACAAAGATGGCCCATTTCATTCCCACTTCCACCACTGCCACTGCCCAAGACGTTGCTGAACGCTTCTTCACAGAAATAGTACGTCTTCACGGTATTCCCTCTGTCCTTATATCCGACCATGACTCCCGTTTTGTTGGTGTGAAGATAGGTAGGTAATGATAGTAGCCATAGCTAGGACTAACCTAGCTAGGCAAGAAGAAGTTAGGCAAAAGAGAGGGGTTGTACTAGCAAGCAATGGGATACAAATATGAAACCCTAAGGGGTTATACTCGCTATAGAGTACCCCACTGCAGGCTAGATAACAAATATGACATTCTGACACACCCCCATAGCCAAAGTGGGGTGTAATCAGCAGAGCAAGCAAAACAAAACAAGCTCAGGGTGGATCACAATGTCACCACACAGTCTGAGCACAAGTTCAAGCAGCAGTAGTATAAAGTTCACAGTTATAAGCAAAGCTAGAGGTAGTCACAACGGGCAAGTGAGGAGGAGGAGAGAGACTGAGAGGAGAGGAGATAGGAGGCGACGGATGAAGCTGCAGACACACGGGCAACAGGAGGCAGACTGGCAGAGCGGCTACCGGACGAAGCCCCCGGACTACAGGAGTAACTGGCCCCGCGGCTAAAGTAGCGGCAGACGAGCAACGGACCCACGGGCACAGCTGGCTACGACTGGGCTACCGGACGAAGTCCCCGGACTACAGGTGCTGCTAGCGACACATCGGCATCCTCCATTCAGCTTCCCCATACTGTCCTATTCCCCTTGGCACACACCCACTGCTACACCGCTAGCTCTCCTCCCCTTCCCCCCCCCTTAGTATCGCTCCACCGGCTCCACCACAATCACCCCCCCCTCAGCGGCAGCTGCAGCACAAGGAGACGGAGGAGGAGGAGGAGCAGGGAGTGGTACTGAGGAGGGTCACCCCCATACCCCTCACCCCCAAACCCTAAAGTAGGAGAATGGGGAGTAGGAGGGGTAGGGCGGTAGTAGAGGGACTGGGAACAGCGGGGAGGGCAGGGAAGGTAGGAAACGGGCCCACCACGGGCCTGGTAGGGACGCCCGAGCCGCACGCATGTGGCCCGAGCCGCGCGCGGGTCGGGCGTCTCCCGTACGGGCCGCGCGACGGCCTGGCGCAGCCCGTACGGGCCGCGCGCGGGCCTGGCGCAGCCCGTACGGGCCGCGCGCGAGCCTGGCGCAGCCCGTACGGGCAGCGCGTGGGTCTGGCGCAGCCCGTACGGGCCGCGCGCTGCCTGTACGGGCCGCACAGAGGCCACGACGGGCGACGGGGGGCGACGCGGAGGTCCCCGTCGCCCGTCACAGCGCCTCCTGGGAGCGGCGCGCGGCGTGACGGGGCAGAAACCCGCCGCGCGCCTCAGGGCGCACGGCGGTAAGGGAAAGTAGTAGTTGCAGCGGAAGGAACGTGGTTAGGCACACAGGCCAGGAGCGTACTGCTCTGATCACCATGTGAAGATAGGTAGGTAATGATAGTAGCCATAGCTAGGACTAACCTAGCTAGGCAAGAAGAAGTTAGGCAAAAGAGAGGGGTTGTACTAGCAAGCAATGGGATACAAATATGAAACCCTAAGGGGTTATACTCGCTATAGAGTACCCCACTGCAGGCTAGATAACAAATATGACATTCTGACAGTTGGCAGATTCTGGCAGGCCCTTTTCAACAGGATGGGTACCAAGATTCGCCTCTCAACTGCCTACCACCCTCAGTCTGATGGGCAGACCGAGAGAATGAATCGAACTCTGGAAGATGGCTTGCGTGCATGTGTCAACGCTCGCCAGAACGATTGGGACACCCACCTGCCAGAAATTGAGTTCTCCTACAACAGCACTGTTTACCTTGCTACTGGACAGACCCCGTTCTACCTAGCTACTGGACAGAACCCTCGCACTCCTACCTCACTTGTTCACAGCCCCAAACGTGATACTGCAGCAACGGCATTTCTGAAGGACA
Source organism: Closterium sp. NIES-65 (assembly GCA_948144175.1). Taxonomy (NCBI): domain Eukaryota; kingdom Viridiplantae; phylum Streptophyta; class Zygnematophyceae; order Desmidiales; family Closteriaceae; genus Closterium; species Closterium sp. NIES-65. The sequence goes on from CANXME010002057.1 coordinate 3,175,528, forward strand.
GAGAGAAAGCCATAGCAGCAGCACACGCCTCACTCTCCAGGGCACAGCAGCGCATGATTCACTATGCAGACCAGCACCGACGTGACATCCGCTTTCACGTTGGAGACAGAGTACTTCTCTCAACTACAAACCTGCCCCTACTCGCTCAAGGCCTCATCCGAAAGCTCGCACCTCGCTTCATTGGTCCCTTCACAATCACACAGGTCCTCTCTCCACTCACATACCGTCTGGAACTTCCTCCTCACATCAACATCCATGCAGTCTTCCATGTCCAGCTACTACGCCCATATCATGATCCTCCAGCTCGCTTCCTCCCTACTTCTCAGCCACCTCGCCCTCCCATGTTCACTCCAAGCCCTGATTTGTTCGAAGTTGAGAAGATCCTTGCTCACGAAACAACACCTAGTGGCAGATATTTCCTGGTTAAGCGGCGTGAGCATGATGGTGCAGAAAATCTCTGGATTCCACAGAAGGACCTACAGCATGCACAACGAGTTATCTCTGCCTACTTTGCATCTGCTGGTGCACCGAGGATGGTGCCCCTTGGAGGGGGGAGTAATGTTACAGGGCGAAGGCGAACTCGCCACTGAAAAGTTCGCAAGTTGGCGAACTTGTAACTTTCGCCAAAATCCCAACCTGAAATGTCAAATTCGAGGTTGGAAGTTCCAACCTGAAATGTGCGCTTCGGGATTTCCCAAAGTACTCGTGAATTCCCAACCAGCAAAGCAGCAAAGAAGAGAGAAGAGAGCATCTTCACGACAACAAGGCATCAAGTTGCGCCATGCAACTACAACTACGTTCCAGCGTTACAAGACTCAGGTGCAATCACCATGAAGATGAAGAATGAGTCAGCAAGTATCATTTTAAAACTATCTCATAATTGTACTTTGCATATTTCTATATGAACGGCTAGGATCCAGCATAGCATTGTGATCATTGCTTGTACATATTTTGTTCCTAGTTGGTGACAACACAGATAAGTGTTAAGATACTAAGCATGAGTAGGCTTAGGAGCCATAGGTTTAGTAGCTTAGTGATCGAGTTCGAGGGTAAGGAGAAGTGTCGAGAAAGTTGAGAGGGGAGGGGTGTTCACTGTAGCACAAGAGTACATATAGCAAACAGAGCATGCAAGGTGCACCACCAACTAGAAAGTTATATGACTACAGTATTCTACACTACAGGCAGTTATAGAACAATATATAGAATTATATATAAGTCTGACACGCCCCCATAAGTGCCTGTAGGGAAGAATGTGCAGTCAACGCCCCCTGAAGGGGTACACCAAGCGCAGGAGAAGGAGAGGGGAAGTGAGGAGGAGGAGGGACTGTGACAGGAGAGGAGATGGGAGGCGACGGTGGAAGCGACAGACACACGGCGCAACTGGAGCAACTGGCACACGGGCAACTGGAGCAACAGGCATACTGGCAACTGGAGCAACTGGCACACAGGCAACTGGAGTAACTGGCTCCGCGGCTAGATGAGCGGCAGGTTCAACTGACCCACGGGCTACTGGAGCAACGAGCTCACTGGCGACTGGAGCTACGGGCTCACGGGCGACTGGCGCAACGGTCTCACGGGCGACTGGAGCTGCTGGCTTCACGGCGGCCACCTCCACTCAACCTCCCCCACCTGTCCCACACTCATCACCCCCACACCCGCCACCCCCATACCCATCACCCCCACACCCACCACCCCCATACCCACCCCCTCACGGCTGCACCGGGTCCAGGAGCGGCTGCTGCAGTGGCGGCTGCTCCGGGGGCGGCTGCTCCAGGGGCGGCTGCTCCAGGGGCCAGGGGCGGTTCCTGCAGTGGCGGCTGCTCCAGTGGCCAGGGGCGGCTGATGCAGAGGCGGCTGCTCCAGGGGCCAGGGGCGGCTGCAGGTGCGGCTGCTCCAGGGGCCAGGGGCGGCTGCTGCAGTGGGGGCTGCTCCAGAGGCCAGGGGCGGCTGCTGCAGGGGCGGCTGCTCCAGGGGCGGCTGCTGCAGCGGCGGCTGCTCCAGGGGCGGCTGCTGCAGTGGCAGCTGCTCCAGAGGCCAGGGGCGGCTGCTGCAGGGGCGGCTGCTGCAGGGGCGGCTGCTCCAGGGGCGGATGCTGCAGTGGCGGCTGCTCCAGGGGCGGCTGGAGTTGCAAGGCAGGCCCGCGCGCTGTTACAAGGCAGGCGCGGGCATAGGGGAGGCAGAGGCGGCGGCCAGGGGGGGGGGGGGGGGGGGGCGACGAGCAGGTGACGGGGCCACTAGGGGCGGCAACGGAGCCGAGAAGGGGCGGCGACAGGGCCGCGAAGGGGCTGTGAGGGGCCAAGAAGGGCGGCGACGGGGCCGCTAGGAGTGGCGACAGGGCCGATAGGGGCGGCGACAGGGCCGCGAAGTGTGGCGACGGGGCCGCTAAGGGTGGCGCGAGGGGCCGTGAGAGGAGCAGCGACGGGGCCGCGAAGAGGCCGTGAGGGGCCGAGAAGGGCGGCGACGGGACAGGACGACGCCGCTCGCCCGGGGCGCACGGCGGGCGGAAAACCGCCACGCGCCCCGAGCGCGTGGCGGGAAGAAAAAGGTGTCGTGCACCACGGGGGGCACGACAGATAGGAAAGCAGCGGAAGCACGTGGGGCCCACAGGCCAAGAGCGTAGTCGCTCTGATACCATGTTAAGATACTAAGCATGAGTAGGCTTAGGAGCCATAGGTTTAGTAGCTTAGTGATCGAGTTCGAGGGTAAGGAGAAGTGTCGAGAAAGTTGAGAGGGGAGGGGTGTTCACTGTAGCACAAGAGTACATATAGCAAACAGAGCATGCAAGGTGCACCACCAACTAGAAAGTTATATGACTACAGTATTCTACACTATAGGCAGTTATAGAACAATATATAGGATTATATATTAGTTTGACAATAAGAGATACGGTAGCCTGAACGAGCCTCTCAAGGCACCATAGTCATAGAAGTGTGTATAAGAGTAGTCTTTCATCCCTTGTATGCTGTTCTTGCTTTCTGAAATTTACATAGTTTATGCTACCAAATTTACCTTTTCATTTTAGACTCTCCAAGTTCTAGCTTTCCGAAACTCTAACAGCCTAGAGCTGTTCCACACACCAAACACTTCAAGCTCTCTCCTGTTCTTTCATCGAATAATCCCGCCTGCTTCTGACAATTAGCCATGGCGTACTCGAGAATGTTCGCGCTGGCCTGTGCGCTGCCCCTGGTGGCGCTCGTCCTAGCGTCGCTCTGCCTCAACGCCTCCGCCAAGCTCGTCGTCCCCAAGGCTGCCGCGTCCGCACTTGCCGCTGCCATGTCCGGTGATCTGGCTCAGCTCGACGCCACAAATGCTCTCAGCGACGACGCTGCGACGAGGAGGATTCTCGACGACGACAATGATGACAAGGACAAGGACAAGAAGAAGGACAAGAAGAAGGAGGGCAATAAGGAGGACAAAGTTGAAGAATCTCCTCCCACTCCCTCGCCTTCCACTCCCACCACTCCCAACAAGAAGGGCAGCAAGAAGACTCCCCCCACTCCCACAACCCCCGCCACTCCCGGCAAGCCCGCCACTCCGGGCAAGCCCAGCACACCCGGCGCGGGGAAGCCGGCGGTGAAGCTGAGCGGGTCGGACTCGAAGGTGGTATCGCTGCTGGATGCGGCGGCGGTGGACGTGGACAGCGCCAAGGCGAAGCTCTCCGTCAAGACGTACGTCAAGAGCCTCACGGACACGGCGGCGGCGTTGCGCAACGCCGCCATTCTGATTCGCACTGGGCAGCGCACGCTGGTGGTGGGGCAGATCGACAACTCGATCGCCACCATCAATGGTGTGAGCATCATGCTCCCCGCCAGCTGCGCCGACAAGAGCCTGCTCACGTCCGCCCTTAGCAAGGCGCAGAGCGCTAAGGCCGTGTGGAAGGCGTAACACGCACCAGCCCAGATGGCGTTGCGGGATCTTCGAATAACCGCATAGGCAGGTTTGCTGGATTATGTGAATGGCCACATCCATACAAGTGCGAAACTAGCCGTTAGGTTCCTGGCTGATTGTCATAGCAGTTAGTGCCAGTAGCGACCAATGACTTGTGTCACTTGCTGATAATAATTGTCGCTACTAGGAATAATGTTGCCATTTATGAAAATGTTTGGAACTGTTCAGTTGTGAAAGTACAATGCAATGTTCAGCTGTTTACAATAATGGCTAGTTCTGTGCATTTCGTAAATTGCACATGATCGTTTTTTTTTCGTAAATTTAACGTCCATCCATGCACTCGTCCAATTTGACTGAGCCCCAAGCGATACTCAAAACAGTCTCTGTCCATATATTTCGGAGCGCTGACATGGTTCAGGAAAGAGCCATGATACAGTAACTGTTAGAGAGTTACCAAATAACGCATGAGATTGGCGCGACGATGAATTGCCTATTTTTACTTGTTGCGGCTTGTCGAATTAGTTGCGACTGACCTTTTGCGAAACACTTGCGTTACTGTTCACCGTTCATGACGCAATACGGACTGCTAGACGAATTCAATATGTACGTTCGGTGTAAGGAAATTCCCTTTTCCTTACTTCGCGTCCCTGCTCAACGCGTACATCACTGTAGCACCTCAGTCAGCACCGTTACCACTCGCGACCATCGCATCATTCATCATCCCACCCTTTTCGCACATCGCATCCCGACCTCACGGCTCGGCTGGTAACCCGCGCTCCGGACCTACGCTTCGACACTTTCCCAACCTCAGTCCCAGGCTCGTCGCGCGACCATTACCGTTACCACGGTAGTTTCGCTATATAATGTTCGCTCATGCCTTCGCTCACTTGTATTCTTGCTTCGATAGTGCAATTCTCGTTCGTTCACTCAATTGCACTCGTAACACTTGGTATCAGAGCCTACGATCTCATCGCGGACCGCATCCACACCTTCGTTTCCCACTATCTCAATTTTTTGGGGGGGGTAGACGTCTCTCAGCGACACAGCACCGCCGCTCGTAGTGCTCTCTCGAAAGCATGCACGGCCACGACCGAGGCTCTCGCTGAGCTTGCCCGACACCCCCGCCATGGCCGATTTCAATCTCGCCACGTTGACGCAGGAGCAACTCGATCGTCTCGTGTGTCAATTGGAGGATTCGGCGCTCGAAATCGCGACTCTCACGGCGGAACGTGACTCCGCCCATCAACAGTCAACGGTGAACGTACCGACGACATCACACGCACCAACCAATGCATCTGCACATTCGGAGGAGCCCATCGTCATCTCATCCGGCACACCAACGCAACACAACAGCACGGGACAGCGCTCAGGCGCAGCCAGTGACGGCGCAGCCCAACCGATGCCCGGCATGGGAGGGAACAGGAGCGCATTAAGCCCACGGGAGCCCCGAGAAGCCCGTCGGCACGTGGAGTTTGCGGCGACAAGTGGCGAGAACGCCATGATGGCCCCAATGCCACTCAAGCCGCAACGCCCGCCCTGCTTCGACCCAAGCCAACGCGGCGGCCCGACAGTTCAATCGTGGGTCTTCACGATGAATGTGTTTTTCGACGCCAACTACGTCGAGTCGGACGCCGCCAAGATCCGGTATGCGGTTTCACTACTCAGGGGCCCCGCCATGGACTGGTGGCGAGTCATTGTGACGTCGCCGCGCGCCTACGAGCCACCGTCGCACGAGGAAGGGCCCTCGGGTCCAGCTGTTACCTGGAGTTCGTTCTGCGAAACCGCCCAATACAGCACGTGGGATGCGTGGTGCGCAGGGCTTCGGGCGCGTTTTGAGCCGATCGCGGCCTCGATTTCGGCGCGTCAGAAACTGCGCACTTGGCGCCAGCTCGGGTCAGTTCAAGACTACACCAGCGGGTTTCTCGCACTTTGCGAACAGGTCGGCTACATGCACGAGGCGGAGCGGGTGGACCGTTACGTCGGAGGGCTGAAGCCGGACATCTCGCACGAGATAATGCTACGCGGGCTCTCGAATTTCAACGAGATCCTCGCGCTCGCCGAGAAAATCGATATCCTACGCCGACCGAGACCGGGGTCCTATTACGGACATCGCCCTCGGGGACCGACCGAGCACGCCACTGTACATGCCGTCGCAGCAAATGCAGCTGCCGCGCCGTTTAGAGGGCGCTGCTTTGCTTGCAACCGGCCGGGCCATCGCAAGAGCGAATGTCCAGAGGAGCTGAGGCGTCGAGGAGCAGAGCAGGGGAAGGAGTCTCGGAGGCAGGGAAACGCCAGCAGTCAGTAGAAGTTGGGCCAACTACTGACGAGACTGCCTGCTCGCCCAACCACACCGACCCTCACCGAGTCACAGTACCGATTCACGCCATCGATCGGGCTCGGATGAATAAGGAGGGTACAGCGACGGATTGCCCGGTACTGATCTACGGGAAAATACAGGGAGCAGCAGTGAAGATCTTCATTGACGGAGGAGCAAGCCACAGCTTAGTTAATACCGCAACCGCACGAAAATTACAGTTAACGCTTAACCGATGTTTACCTGAGATAGATGCACGCTTAGTCGACGGCACGCCCCTGGCCATACGGGAAAAGGTGGAGCGCGTAAAAGTCCGCTGCGGGGGGAACTTCGGGTTTACACAGGAAATGCTCGCGACAACACTGGATGGGCACGACATTTTATTAGGACGTGATTGGCTGCGACGGTACAACCCACGGATCGACTGGACGACGGGGAGCTGCACAGTGCGAAGTAGTGGTAACTGGGTCGTTCTACCTCGCTGGCAGCCACCCAAATCTTCGACGGTCCAGGTCAACGCCATCACGATGAAACGGGCTGTCGCTGCTGGAGCTGACGTGTACGCAGTGGATATCGCACTCGTAGAAAAAGATGAGCAGCCGAGTGATTTGGAGAAACTGCTGGCAACTGTACCGACCGAACTACAGGCACTACTGAAACAGTTCCCGGGGATATTTCCGGATGATTTACCACAGGGATTGCCACCTCAGCGGGCGCACGACCATAGGACCGAGTTAGAACCGGGGGCACAGCCAACTGTACAGCGGCAATTTCGACTGACACAGCCCGAGCTCGACGAGTTAAGGAAGCAGTTAGATTACCTGTTAGAGAAGCAGTTTATCCGACCGAGCTCGTCACCGTTCGCCGCACCGATACTGTTCACACCGAAAAAAGACGGAGGGTTCCGCATGTGCATCGACTACCGAGCGCTTAACAGGGTAACCGTCAAATCGCGATACCCCATCCCCCGCGCCGACGAACTGATCGACCAACTGCGAACAGCACGAGTCTTTTCGAAAATAGATTTACGGGGAGGTTACCATCAGATTCGGGTCGAACCATCGGACTGCGCCAAAACAGCATTTAGGACTAGGTACGGGTCATTCGAGTATACAGTAATGCCATTCGGGCTGACGAACGCGCCTGCAACATTTCAGATGACCATGAACGAGGCGTTTAGACCACTTTTAGATAAATGCGTGATAGTTTACCTGGACGATATTCTAGTTTACAGCCGGGATAAGCAGCAGCACTTAGTGGATCTTGAAGCAGTTTTTAAGGTTTTGGAGGAACATCGGCTACTCACCAAGGGCTCCAAGTGCGAGTTTTTTGGGGACAGGCTAGAGTTTTTGGGTCACGTCATTTCGGAGGCTCGGGTTGAGATTGACCCAAAGAAGCTGGATACGGTAAAAGCGTGGCGCCCCCCGACGAACATCACGGAACTGCAGAGTTTTTAAGGTTTTGTTAATTACGTTCGACGGTTCGTGCCCGACATGGCACGTTTAACAGCCCCACTCACTGATTTACTGCGTAAGGGGGTCGCTTTTACGTGGGGAGAGAAAGAGCATGCTGCCTTCTCTGCCCTGAAAAACGTTCTCTGTTCACCACCCGTTCTACGCATCGCTGATCCCCACCGCCCTTTCGAAGTGGTTACCGACGCAAGTGACATCGCCATCGGAGCTGTACTGTTACAGGACTTCGGCGACGGCCTCCAACCCATCGCCTACGAATCACGCAAACTACACCCGCCTGAGCGAAATTGCCCGATACACGACCGCGAAATGCTCGCGATCGTGCACGCATTCAAAGTGTGGCGCTGCTACTTGACCGGCGCAGACGTGACAGTACGGACATACCATCGATCTCTACAGTACCTCCGTGCACAGCCCCACCTCAACCCACGACAGATTCGATGGCTCGATTTCCTCGAGTCGAATTTTCACTATACGGTCACATACAAAAAAGGAGCCTCGAATATCGCCGACGCACTGACCCGCCCCACTGCCCAGATCCACGCGATACTACTCGCCCAGACCAGCCCGCTACTGACAGGCCTATTTACCCATGGATATCAAACAGACCCGTTCTTTACAGGAGGCAACTCACAGCAATTCGCAGCGGCAAAAGGAGTCTATTACGTAAAAGCTGGAACCGACCGCATCTGGGTACCAGGATACACGCTACTGCGGGAACTACTGTTACAGGAGGCACACGACGGAGTTACCTCGGGACATTTCGGGGTAGAAAAAAACACGGCAGCAGCTGCAGCGGTACTACTACTGGCCAGAAATGTTGACCGATGTGCAACGACACGTGGCATCGTGCCCCACTTGCCAGCTCATGAAGTCAAGCAGGAAGCGGCCGGCGGGACAATTACAACCCATCCCGCCCCCAGAGCGTGCTTGGCAGCAGGTGACGATGGATTTCGTTACGGGGTTACCAGCTGGGGCGAGTGGGAATGACGCGATCCTGGTTGTCGTCGATCGACTAACGAAGATGGCTCATTTCGCAGCATGCAGGAAATCAATCACAGCCGAGGAAACCGCCCGACTCTTCATCACCACCGTCGTTCGACTGCACGGGATACCCGCATCGATCATCAGCGACAGAGACACGAAATTTACAAGCAACTTCTGGCGGAACCTGTGGCAGCAGTTCGGCACGCGCTTACAGTTCAGTTCATCCTATCACCCCGAAACCGACGGACAGACGGAACGGACAAATCAGACCATGGAGCAGCTGATTCGAGCCACGTGCGACGATCCGAATACGTGGGAACAGCAGCTGCCACTCATCGAGTTCGCATACAATAACGCACCATCAGCCACGACGCAACAGTCGCCGTTTTACTTGAATTACGGACAGGACCCAACAGTACCCATGACACCGAATCCCGACAACCCCGTCCCACGAGCACAACAGTTCGCCGAGATGCTGCAAGCGGCACGGACCAGGGCAGCAGAAGCAATAAAAAAATCAAACATCATCGCTAAACGCAACGCCGATCGCCATCGCAGACCCGTTACTTATCAGCCCGACGACCTCGTTTTACTCGACACTCAGAACCTCCGCCTGCCCATCACTCCAAAACTCCGCCCTCGATACTGTGGGCCATTTCGAATCAGTCACATGGTTACGCCAGTCACCGCGCACCTCCTCCTCCCTGCTGACTGGTACGTCAGCCCTCGTTCCACGTCAGCTTACTTCGCCCTTACGTGCCATCCACCAGCCAACTCCCACGACATCGACCCACCAGCATGACACGACCACCAACCAAACCAGTCATCACCCCCGACAAGATCCTGAGCCACAGAGTTCGCGACCCTCGAGGAGCCCGAAAAGTGGAGTTTCTGATCCGCTGGAAAGATCGTACCCCCACCGAGGACAATTGGGTTCCCCTGGAGAAAGTTGAAAATCACCCCGTCGTCACCGACTACCTGCGTAGCCGCAATTTCCGAGACATCCACGCGCTTTCATAAGGAGGACCTCCTTAGGAGGGGGGGGTAGTGTAAGGAAATTCCCTTTTCCTTACTTCGCGTCCCTGCTCAACGCGTACATCACTGTAGCACCTCAGTCAGCACCGTTACCACTCGCGACCATCGCATCATTCATCATCCCGCCCTTTTCGCACATCGCATCCCGACCTCACGGCTCGGCTGGTAACCCGCGCTCCGGACCTACGCTTCGACACTTTCCCAACCTCAGTCCCAGGCTCGTCGCGCGACCATTACCGTTACCACGGTAGTTTCGCTATATAATGTTCGCTCATGCCTTCGCTCATTTGTATTCTTGCTTCGATAGTGCAATTCTCGTTCGTTCACATCAATTGCACTCGTAACATTCGGACATGTTCTGCGCGTCTCGGCTAACGTTTTTTAATTGCGTCGCCGGATGAACTGTTTCCAGTCAACTGCTTTGTAAAACGTAAAAAGTTCTGCTACACGCCTAAATCTGGTAACTGTGCTGAAAATATATCGGATATGAACAAAGTTGGACCCGCCCTAATAGCCATTTGGATGTATGGAACTGTTCAGTTGTGTGCATGTCTCATTGACTTGGGATGAAAAATCGTCTCACTGTACACATCCACTCCACCGTAGGTGCGCTAAATGGAACACAGTGTGTGGTGGCACTCTTAGTCGTTTCCATTTCAGGTTCACTAGACATGAACAACCATCTGGTTCAGTTCAGACGCATCTTCAGGCTGCTATGTGCACCAGTGTCCAAACATTTGCCTACCTCAGATCTGCACGTCCCTAGCGTGATAAAAGCATGTCTAGCATCCTCGTCCCTCCACACGCCACTATCTCCTCTGCTCCCCGCCTGCTCACCTCACCCACCCGCTTCAGTGCCCGCCTCACCTCCCCCTCATTCGCTGCTCCCTCCTCTCCCATCCCCCCACCACCTCCCACCATGTCCTCACCACCACCACCACCAGCACCGAGCAGCACGGCTACCAGCAGCGGCACGGCTCCTACCAGCACCAGCTGCTCCTCTACCGGCGCACACAGCCCCACCGGTCCCCTCGCACTCATCTCCTCCTCTCCTCGCGGCACCAGTGCTGCCACAGCCGCAGCCACGCTCACATTGGTGAAGGGATTTGGCAGCTGCTCCCTGAGCAGGTCAACGAGAGGGAGCAGCGCGCCCGTGAGGAGGATTGAGCGGCGCACGACGGGGGAGAGGGAGAGGAGGCGGAGTGTGGTGGCGGAGAGCAGGCGCAGGTCGAGAGGGAAGGCGGGCGAGAGCAGGGCGACGAGCGGGGGAAGGCCGCCCTCTAAGGCGATCAGTGAGCGATAGTCCCTGCAGGAGAGAGAGGGTGGTGGAGAGGGGAGGGGGCAGGTGAGGGAGGTTGAGGAAGGGGTTGGGAAGCTGCTCCTGCAGGAGGTCAACGAGAGGGAGCGGGGGAATGCCACCTTCTAAGGCGATGCGGGGAAGCTGCTCCTGCTTCTATGGCGGTGAGGGAGCGGTAGTCCGTGTGGGAGAGAGGGCGATGGGGGGAGGGGGAGGTGAGGTAAGAAAGGTCAGGAAACAGGATGTGAAAGAGTGTCTCATTTTGACGAAATCATTGGATCCACCACATTGATTTTGATTTTGTCTAACTATTGCTTGTCCTCCCAGGCTGGCACATACACCCACTCAACCCCCTAACTGACATCTCCTTACCTCCGCACCTTCGCGTTCCAAAGCAGCACACGGCCTCGACTGCCCGTCTCACCTGCCAGCAGCCCATGCAGGCGCACCCTCTCCCCCACCGCCATCATCCCTCACCTCCCAGCAGCACATGAGCCTACCAGCCAGTCTTACCTGCTCTTCAGCCCAGCAATGGCACAGAGCACGGAGACAGCATGCAGGCGCACCCTCTCCCCCACCGCTGTATCCCTCACCACCTGCAGCACCGGCACCAACCCCTCCAACTCCACAACCGCCACCACACCCCCCTCCGCCCTCTCCTCCCTCTCCACTCCCCCCACCCTCCTCACCGCCCCCTCCACACTGCCACCCCCGTTATAATCACCCTCCGGGTCGACCTTGGCCAGTGCAGCGAGGGCAGCAAGGGCGTAGATGCGAACAGTGGGGGTGGAGGGGTGCGCGAGGTGGGGAATGATGCAGGCGATGAGCTTCCTGGTGGGCAGAGGCACGGCAGGGCGAGGGCTCTGAGCCAACCCTCCTATGATCCCCAGCATGTACTCCTCTGTCTCCCCACTCATGCACGCCCTTGCTGCCGCTGCTGCTGCCGCCGCCGCTGCTTCTGCTGCTGACTCATGTGCCTCTGCACTAGTTGAGCTGGTACCAGTGGTGTGGCTGGAGGTGTCAAGGCTGGCGGTGTCAGCGGGGTGCAGAGCGGTGGGAATGGAGAGGGCGGAGAGGAGCAGGGGGGACCGCGCCGTGCTTGACCACGCACGCCCGCGTGGCGAGCAGCGATTGGCTGTCCTGAGGGGGGTCCCGGAAGACCATGTTCTTGAAGAGCAGAGCGGCAGACTCTCTCACCTCCACGTCCTGCCAGCAGGGAGCGGATTGGGGAGATGGGGGAGGTGGGGGATAGGAATGGTGGGGGAGAGGACTTTTGAGTCGACTCAAAAGGGTCCCGGAAGACCATGTTCTTGAAGAGCAGGGCGGCTGACTCTTGCACCTCCACGTCCTGCCAGCAGGGAGCGGATTGGGGAGATGGGGGAGGTGGGGGATAGGAATGGTGGGGGAGAGGACTTTTGAGTCGACTCAAAAGGGTCCCGGAAGACCATGTTCTTGACGAGCAGGGCGGCTGACTCTCGCACCTCCACGTCCTGACAATGACAACCAGACACGTAGAGATCGGATTGGTGGGTGGGAGCGGTGGGGGAGGAGTTGCAATCACATAGGAAAAGTGGAAGAGAGTTGAGCAACTGGTTGGTGGAAGAGGAGGTGCGGAAGGGAGGAGGGCTGGTAGTGGAAACATCAAGGCTGCAGCAAACGCTTAAGGAGTCAAAACGAAGTGGAAGCGAGGAGAGCAGGAGATGAGATACAGAGGGCGATACAACGGGAGAAACAGGGGTGGGGAGGGGTTGGGGGGGTGGGGGCGGCAGTTGCACCTTGGAGCGCAGCAGAGGCACGAGGAATGACATGGATCCCGAATCGGTGACGTGGCAGCGCACCGAATCACAGCGCGCCAGCTGGCCGAGGGCGAAGACGCAGCGGCCTGAGAATCAAGCGGTGTGGCTTCCGCACCTGCAGCAGCAGCGCCTGGTGTGGCGAGGGTGTAAGGGGGCGAGAGAAGAAAGAGTGCAGAGCAGAAATCGCAAGTTAGGGATTGAGAATCTAGCCACGTGGACTAAAGGTGGGGAACACCGCCACTTGTGCGTTTACCGTCACTCGTGTCCCTTGCGTTTACCTGAACAAGAACGTACGTTTTGTATAATAAATGCAAAACGCGCGATTACCTGAAACAAGAACTATCCACATACTACCTGACCGTTCTTGCCACACCCACAAAGCTGGACCTGCTGGCTGCCCACCTGAAGAAGCCCCTGGGAGGCCAGAGCAGTGCGCAGCTCGTCAGAAACAGCCAGGCACACGAGTGACGTGGCGACAGCTGATTGTACGACAGGCGGGCGGCGGGAGGAGAGCGGCTTGAGGGCGGCAGCGAGAGCAGGCTGCCATTTGCCGGCCAGTATGCGTGCTGCGAGGGAGAGCGTGGCGGTGATGGCGCCCGTGTCACAGCCCTGGTGGACAACACATCGCAGGGGAGAAGCAGAGGGAATGAGTGCGCCGGGGAACGAATGCATGAGAGAGCAGCAGCGAGAGCGGGCTGCCATTTTCCGGCCAGTATGTGCGCTGCGAGGGAGGGCGTGGCAGTGATGGCGCCCGTGTCACAGTCCTGGTGGGAGTGTGTGTACAAGGGAAGGGAGGAGCAGGGTACATGAGAAAGGGGAACGAATGCATGCGAGGGACGGACAGGACTGGGGGGAAGGGCGTGGCGGTGATGGCGCCCGTGTCACATCCCAGCCCTGGTTGTGGGGGAGGAGGATGTACGTGAGTAGACGGATTCGTGCGCAAGGGAGAATCAAGAGCGCAAGTGCAGGGAAACGAATGCATGTGAGTGGCAAACTGACAGCTTCACTTTCCCTGGAGGCACGTGCTCTTTGTGGGAGTGCGAGGTGGAAGTGGTAACACTGTTGCTCCATCCATAGTCTGGGTTGGAATGGAGGCATGCAGGCTTATCGATGTCTTATCAAGCCCGAGACAGGCTGAGTCAGCTGCAAAGGCACACGCGTGTATTTGTGTATCCACGAGCACCTATGAGTCTTCAGGAATTTTCACCCCACAATACCTCCACAGCCATACCTACCTACCTCCACCACAGCCTCGGCCGTACCTCCAGGACAGCCTCGGCAGCAGCTTCTTGATCCTCCTCACTGCCATACCACAGAGCCGACACCAGCGCTGCCAACGCCGCCTCCCCCTCCCCATCGCCTCCTCCACCTCGCCTCCTCCGCCCCTCTCTCCCGCTCTTACACACCCCTCAAAACCCACCGCCCCAACCCCGCAACCAGCACCCCTGCCAACACCATCACCAGCACCCTCACCCTCACCCTCACGAGCATCTCCTCTTCCGGCCCCATCCCCAGTACCTCCCCCTCCTACTCCCTCTCTCCCTTACTGCCCGCCTGGCGCCAATTTCTCTCCTCCCCCTTGCTCTGCTGACAGATGTACCTCCCCCGAGTACGCCCTCCTGGGATTGAACCCTTCATCGCCACTGCTACCCTGCTCCACCTCTCCTGCTGCCCCCTTCCCTCCATCCGTCATCCCGCCCTGCGCCATTCCCCTCACACTGCTCGTGCCTACGCCGTCCCCATGCCGCTGACCCGCCAACTCCATCGCCCCATCCCTCACATCTCCCACACCACCCATATCAGCCACGTCAGCCACGTCATCCCTGCCCCTCTCTTCACGGCTGATTGCACTCGGACCCACCCGCGCCTGCCCATTCTCTCTCAACACCTCTGCTGCACCTGTGCCTCGAAATTCCCCTTTATCCCTCGTCCCTGCTTCACGTGCGTTCTCCTTCCCCTCTTTCCCCGCAGTTCCACACTCCGTCCTCTTCCCCACTCCCCTCCCTCAATTTCCTTCCGCCTGCCCTCCTCTTTCTCTCCTCTTTCCGCCTTACCCCTCCTCTGCGCCTCCCCTTTTTCCCCCGCCTCCCCCCCCTTGTTCTCCGCCTCTTCCCCTCGCCTCTCCGCCTCGTCCAAATCCTCCTCCAGCACACTCAGCACGCCGCCCGCCACACCCGCATGCCCCACCAGCTCCGCCACATACTGCCGAAGGTCGCTATCCATCCGCGCCAGCAGCGGCCCCACATCGCTCTCTCCCCGCCCCCGACCCCCACGCCCCGGCGTTCTGCTCCCACTAGCTCCTGTCCCACTCATAGCACTGTTTCCACTTGAAGCAGCAGCACCAGAAGCAGCACCAGCAGCAGCGGCAGCGGCGGCAGCGGCAGAGGCAGCTTCAACGGTGAGCAGGAGGCGCTGCATGGTGTTGGCCTGGCGGCGCACGCCCCTCACATGGATGCTCAGGTCCCTCAGCGCGCGCTGCCACTCATGCAGCTCCCCATACCGCTCCGCCACCCCCACCGCGCCCCTCCCCATCCCCTCCTCTCCCTCACTCCCCTCCCCTCTCGCCCACCTGTCACTCCCCCGCGCACCAGCACCATTCATCCCCCCCTCACCTCCTGCCCCACCACACGCAGCGTTCCCCTCGACTGTACCTGCCTCCTGTGCCTCGTTATAAGCAGCCCTGCTAAGAGCGGCGTCGACAGCAGTGACGTGCGCTGCCACCTCCCGGAGGTCGTCGCGGTGGGCGGCGAGCTCCTCTGCCAGTAGCGCCAGCCACGGCTCCTCCACACATGACACTCCTATGGCCCACATGTCCCTCCCTCCTGCTCGCGTGGGAAGACCGGTAGAGAGAGGGTGAGAAAGGGAACGAGGAGCATATCTGAAAGAAATGCTCTGAGGCTCTGAGGCTGACGTGGTCCCACCACCCACCCGGTGGGGTGGGATTGCAAAACGAGGGAGGCATGGAGTTATCAACGGAAGGCACGGTTGACCCCACATGCCGCCCGGCCCACGCCCACCTGCAGCGCCTTTCTGGTGATCCGCCATGCGCAGCCGCAGGCTCCTCACCACGTCCCGTGCCAGCTCAGCAGCGCGCCTCCCCAACCGCAAATCCCACGACGCCACCTCATCGCCAGCGCCTTTCATCGCCTCACACGCCTCCAAGATCTCCCGCTCCGCCCTCCCTCCTTGCCCTCCCTCCCCCTCCCCTTCCCCTCCTCCCCTCTCTCCATTCCCCTCCCCGTCCCTCTCCCCCCCACCCCCCCACTCAGCCCTTCTCCCCTCATCCATCCCACGCTCTCCTCCTCTCCGTCTCCCACCCCTCCACCCTCACTAATCGACAATACTCCACTCAGGGAATCCGAACACGTGTCAGCAGCTGATAGGTCTTGCCGCCTGAGCCACTGCTGAATCTCATCCACAGCCCACCGCTGCGTGCCCACCACGCGCCTCTGCTCGCCCAGATCCTTATAAGCTTCTTCACTACAGTCTCCTCCATCCACCCGCACTTGAAGCACAGAGCTTTCAACACGCCCACCACCACTGCCTCTCTCTCCACCTGCTGTAGCACCCGCACCAACTCCCCTTCCACCTGCTCCCTGCTCCCTTCCGCGCACAACCCCCCGTACCTTCTCCCACCCCGCATTACCCCTTCCGCCCATGCTCCTGCCGTCTCCGTTCCTGCTGCTCCCGCTCCCCGCTGCACGCTGCAGCCGCCACTGCACGCCCGGCAGCTGGCGCCTTGGGAGTGTGCGGAGAGAGCTGGGAGCAGCGAGAGAGGACGCACGCAGCTGCTGCAGCAGCCGCTGCTGCTCTGTCGCCTGCCCGCATACTGTTGCCAGCTGGGCCTGTCCCTGCTTGCCAGCTGGCACGAACCTCAGCTGCTGGATCTCGGCGGATGGCCCGAGCCTGCTTGGCAGCTTCGGGAAGCGTAGAGGCGGCCTGGGCTGCTAGGTCCGCCAGGCAGTCCGCGAGGGAGAGGGAGGCCTGGAGAGAGAGGGGCGGCATGGGGCATGTGGATGGGAGGGCAGATGAGGAAAGTGAGGTGGGAGCACAGGTGAGGCGTGTGAGAGCACAGGTGAGGCGTGTGAGAGCACAGGTGAGGCGTGTGAGAGCACAGGTGAGGCGTGTGAGAGCACAGGTGAGGCGTGTGAGAGCACAGGCGAGGCGTGTGAGAGCACAGGTGAGGCGTGTGAGAGCACGTGCAAGCATGTGAGATTGGGTCCCACGGTGCACAATGACTGGACGTGATAAGCAGATGTCCCTATATAAGCACACCTGTTTGAGTGTGAAGTGCAGGTCGCGATAGAAGCTGGAGACACAGAGGCGACTGGAGCGCCCACAGCGTTGAATCACCGTGCTGAGACGCCTCAGGCACCTGCCAGAACGACCGCATAAATCCGCGGAATAGGGCATGTATGAATGGTGTGGATACGTAGATGGGGACATGTAGGACCGATGCACGGATGGATCCATGCATGCGTGGATGCACCAACGCAGCAACCCAGCAGTGGTATTCTCTGCATCCCCGGAGATGTCCCTATCAGGCACCAACGCTGCCAAAGCTCGTTCCGAGGTTTCAGCAAGCGACGGCAGGCGAGCGCACCTCTCGAGGCGCAGCAGGATGGCGTCGATGGCGACCTGCTGTCGACCCATCTGCACCGCCGCCAACCACGGCCGCATGTCCTGCGCGCACCGAGGAGGGGAAGGCGGGGGGAGTGTAGGGACACACAGTTAAACACGGACGCGCCGAGGAAGGGGAGGGTATCAACTGACGCTCCTTCACTTTTTCTGAAATTTGCTCGCCTTCGCTGGCGTTCATTGCTTTTCACTGACAGAGGCTATACGCCGAGTGTAACCTTGGTAACGAAATGTTGCACATAATGACCGGCAACAATTCCCTTTGAGTGGTGCGCGACGAGAGGTGCGGCTGAACGACCACCGTGAACGAAACCCAACCCGGCTAGAGGACTGACAAGCAACCTTAAGAAGTGGTCGACGGATCGACGACAGCGCTACACAGATGCGTAACGCAGTGACGACCGAACCATGAGCTGGAAATGCGGTCTGAGAATTGCCGACTAAAATCGTCGTGATCGTCGTGGAATATAAATCTGTACTGCATCTTGATGTAGGAGGTGCAGGATCAACGGCTGACTATAACATATCGAGGCAGTCGGGGAATCGACGGCTGACCTTGAGCAGTGGGCGGAGGATGCCGAGGCGGTCGCTGAGCAGCAGGCAATTCTCGAGCTGCACCTTGGCAGTAGGAAGTGGTAAGATCGACGGATATAATTCAACACGGTCGGAGGATCGACGGCTAACCTTGAGCAACGGTCGCAGGATACCGAGGCGGTCGCTGAGAAGCAGGCAGTTCTCGAGCTGCACCTTGGCAGCGCGCCCCGCCTCTCAATCTCCACCACCAGCGCCAGCTGCCGATCCACCGCGTCCTCCGCCATCGCGCGCTGCTGATGCTTGTCCGGTCCAACTTCTGTCGCGCTCGGTTCAGCTGCTGTTGTGCTCGGTTCAGCACCTGGTGTATTAGCTAAGTGCCTATCTACCACCAATAACGGCTATGGGTCTATTCAGTCATTCGCTGATGCCTGGTACAGATCTTGCTCCCGCCAGTGCCTATCACCCCAAAACTTTCTGGTTGAAGAGACCTTTGTCGGTTTCTGCGCGTACTTCTGTTCGGTTCAGTGCCTACCTATCACCAGCGTCTATCCAGTCATTCGATATTGCAGGCTACTAGTTTATCCAGTCATTCCGCGTTGCTGATTACACGAATTGCTCAGTCGCCCTGTCTATTCAATTCACCGATGACTCTGGCCGAGAGCATGCGTCCTACAACATAACTGCTGTAAGCGTTTTCTTGCAAATAGGTTTCTATTGTCTCTCATTCGTCCTGTAATGGTCCGAAGGCAGGAACCGCCTTGGTCGGGAACATCGTCGTGAACTGTTGGCCTGTCCGGGTCGTACGTCTCGTGTACGATTCAGGCGATGCGGAGTTCCCAAGGTGGGATGGAATGAAAGGCACAGATGAGCCGCCAGCGAACGACCACAGGTCCACCATAGTCAAGCAGGTTGAATGAACATGGCAGAGAGAGCTCTGCGATCTGGTTAAGTGCGTTACAGATCGCTGGTGCCTGATGGAAACCGTGTGCCGAATGAACCCCAGACCGCGGTTTGTGCCAGGTCTGTACTGACAGGTTTTGATTTTCGAAGCGTGGCGGTAAATATGCGACTTGACTATACCCGATATTTCGTACCATTACGGGTTTCGGCTTCTTAAAGTAGTGTTACGGGTGCAATGAATCTAGGTAGCGAGGATTGCACTAAGTGTCAAACGAGTACAAAATGTGAGCGAAGGCATGAGCGAACATTTATACGCGAAACATGCAAACGGTAACGCGGTGCGTGCGAGCTAGCTAGTGCTAGGCTGGCATCGAGGCTCGGGCTAGTCCGAAGCGTAGGCCGACACGGCCGGGCCAGCGGTGAATGGTTTGGTGAAACATAGCGCGAGAAGTCGGCGAAGCCCCGATAGCAGTAACGGGCGAACAACGGCTGCTGCTGTACGCGATGTTGCAGGATGCGCTAAGGAATGTCAAGAAAATTCCTTGCACTACCCCACCCCCCCCTCAAGAAGCCCCCTCCGCTACACGAGTGCGTGTATATCGCGGAAAACCCTGGCTCCTCATGTACACTTGCAGGGTAGGGTGTTTTCGATGTTGGCCAGGGGCACCCAGCTATCCTCAGTTGGCGTGCAGTCCTTCAAGCGAACCAAGAATTCAATCCTCCTGATTCCCGTGGGTGTCGAATTCGATGGCTCATGATTTTTTCTGGCTCGATGATCGGCTCCGATGCAGGGCGAGTCATGGATGGTGGGCGATGACGAGGCAGTTGGGCTCGTGTTGGGATGTAGGGGCGAAGCAGGCTGACGTGGAATGATGGGCTGATGTACCAGTCGTCGGTCAGTACAACAGTGTTGCTGTCACTGGGGTAATCATGTGGCTGATTTGAAATGGTCCACAGTAGCGCGGTCGTAATTCCAGTACGAGTCGACGGGCAGTCTTACGGTAAGTTTGTGTGTCGAGCAGTACTTAATCTCCTGACTGGTACGTGACTGGACGGTGGTGGCGGTCAGCGTTGCGCTTAGCGATGACATTTGTTTTTTTACTGCTTCGGCGGCTCTGGTGCGGGCAGCTTGCAGAATCTCGGCGAATTGTTGTGCGCGCGTGGCGTTGGGTTGTCCGGACTCAGCGTCATGGGCATTGTAGGGTTTTGCCCGTACTTCAGGTAGAACGGGGACTGCTGCGTCGTTGCTGATGTGGCGTTGTTGTACCCAAACTCAATCAGCAGCAGCTGCTGCTCCCAAGTTTTCGGATCGTCGCACGTGGCACGAATCAGCTGCTCCATCGTCTGGTTCGTCCGCTCCGTTTGACCGTCGGTCTCGGGGTGGTACGACAAGCTGAACTGTAGCCTGGTCCCGAACTGCTCCCAAAGGTTCTTCCAGAAGTTGCTGGTGAACTTCGTGTCGCGTTCGCTGATTATCGCGGCTGGTATCCCATGGAGTCGAACGACGGCTGCGATGAACAGGAGAGCGGTTTCTTCGGCTGAGATCGATTTCTTGCATGCAGCGACGTATGCCATCTTCGTCAACTTGTCAACGACGACCATAAATGAGTCGTTACCCCCTAGGATTCGAAGGTAACCCTGTGACGAAATCCATGGTAACCTGTTGCCAGGAGCGCTCAGGTGGTGGAATCGGCTGCAACTGCCCGCCTTTCTTTTTCGCGAGCTCTTCATCACCTGACACGTAGGACACGAGCCCACGTGGTGCTGCACGTTTGTCAACAGCTCCGGCCAGTAGTAATACCGCTGGCAGTTGCTGTCGCGTTTTTTCTACCCCAAAATGTCCCGAGGTAATTCCGTCGTGTGCCTCCTGCAGTAGCAGTTCCCTCAGTAGTGAGTACGCGAGTACCCAAATGCGGTTGGTGCTTGTTTTTACGTAACAGACTCCTTTTGCTTCTGCCAGTTGCTGTGAATTTCCGGTCGCGAAAAATGGGTCGGTACTGTGAAGAAATGAAGAATGAACGAACTATCAAGCAGGTGGGTACAAGTAGGAAAACCTGGAAATGTTGTACCCCATATAGTCTACCCCACTACAGCCTACACAGACTATAGCATATAAGTTTGACACACCCCCATAGGCAAAGTGGGGGAGAGCAAGAGGTCACAAGACCAGTCAAGCAAAGCAAAGCAAGCTCAGGGTGGATCACAACGTCCCACACAATCCGAGCACAAGAGCAAGCCAAAAGGCCAGTTCACATGCAGAAGATCATATATAAAGGTAACAAGCAAGTGCAGGTATAGAAAGATCACAGTACAAGCAAGGTCAAGAAGTGAGCAAGTGAGGCCAAGTAGGCACAAGACCTAGCATAGTACAAAAGCGTTGATGATCACCAGGCGGAAGTGCCTTGGTAAAGATATCAGCAGTGTTGGCCTCAGAGACCACGTAAGCAAGGCGCAGCTGACCACGCTGCTGCAGCTCACGAACAAGGATAGCGGAGAGCAATGTGCTTCGTTCTGTGCTCCAGTCTGTGCTCCCGACACAAGGTCAGCATGGCCTTGTTTGTCAAACATTATACATGTTATGCTTGTGTAGGCTACAGTGGGTTAGCCTATAGGGGATACACATTCTAGGGTTTTACTACTTGTACTCTCATTCACTTCTAGTTCATCCATTCCTGTTCGCTTATTCTCACATGGTATAGAGCGGGTCCTTCTACGGACCGTTTTTTTGTTGGGCCCACCGAAGCGCCCCCCGAGGCGCTTTTTTTTAGCGACCCCTCGGGTCGCCATTTCCCCTGCGGCCCCGCCGCCTTCACTGACGCGGCCCCCGCCGCCCTCTCTGACGGGGCCCCCCGCGCCGGCCCTTAAGCGGCCCCGTCGCTGGCTCTCACCGCGGCCCCGCAGCCGCTCTGTCGCGGCCCCGCCCCGGCCTTTACGCGGCCCCGCCGCCTGCCTCACGCGGCCCCGCCCCGGCTCCTTCGCTGCGCCCCGCCGCCGCCTGCTCTCGCGCGCGGCCCCGCCCCGGCTTCTACGCGGGCCCCGCCCGGGCTTTCACGCGGCCCCGCCGACGGCTTTGTCGCGGCCCCGCCCAGGCCCTTACGCGGCCCCGCCGCCTGCTCTCTCACGCGGCCCCGCCCCGCTCCTTCGCGGCCCCACCCAGTCGCGGCCCCGCCACATCCCGCCAGCCGCCCCGTCGCTGCCCGGTCGCCTCCTGACGGCCCCGCCGTCCCTTCGTGACGGCCCCGCCGTCCCTTCCTGACGGCCCCGCCGTCCCCTCCTGACGGCTCCTGCCGTCCCCTTCTACCGGCCCCGCAACTGCACCTGCTGGCCCGCCGCTGCACCTACCGGCCCCCACCACCCCCCCCCTTTTCCCGTCGCCTGTCGAGGCGACCTGAGGGGGCCGCTTGCGGACCTGAGAGCCAGCAGAGGGGTGGCAGGTGTGTGGCCTCCCCTGCTTCTCCTCCTCCTTCATCCCACTGCAGCAGCCGAGCCGCTCACCTGCAGCAGCCGAGCCGCCCCACCGCCGAGCCCGCCCCTGCACCCGAGCCGCCCAGCAGCCGAGCCGCCCTGCCGCCGAGCCGCCGGGTCGCTGAGCTGCTGAGCTGCAGTTGCTGCCGAGCCGCCCTGCCGCCGAGCCGCCGAGTCACCGAGCTGCTGAGCTGCAGTTGCTGCCGAGCCGCCTTGCCGCCGAGCCGCCCGAGTCGCCCGAGCCACCGAGCCGCCGAGCTGCCGAGCCGCTGAGTCGCCGAGCCTACTCTTCCCACCACTGGTGAGCTCTTGCCCTGCAAGCACGCTGCGCGTCGCCTGCTTGCCTGCCTGCCTGCCTTTTGGCTTGCCTGGCTGCTGCCTTCCTGCTGCTAGTCTTGCTCCTGCTTCTACTTGCGGAGCCAGATGCAGCCCCAGCGACGCCTGCGTGAGTCCCTCACGCCCCAGCAGCTGCGTGAGTGGTACGCTGGTTGGTGCTGTAGGGGTGGCGACGCTACTCCTACTACCACTCCTGCTGCTTCTACTCGTTGTGGCGGCCAGATGCAGCTCCCGCGACCCTCTCGCGTGTCTCTCACGCCTCGCCAGCTTCGTGAGTGGTACGCTCAGAGTGGAGGGTCTCTCAGTGCTGTTCGCTGCTCTTACGTGATTCGCACTGGTACTCGGACTGGTCAGCCTTGTGGGACACATAGTCATACACAGTCCCGCTGCTTCGCCCGTCTGAGCGACGCCTGGCGTACCGTGTTTGGCGACGAGGCTGAGCTTCCCGACTGGGTGGAGTTGCTTAGGCAGAGGGTAGATATATATGCTCTTGACTATGATGCTATTCTCACTGCCATGTATGCATTGCCTACTAGTGCTGACCGTGCCGGTCACCTGTGCGTCCCGCCTGACCCAGGTATAGGACCTGCTGCTCTAGCTACTGGTGAGGCTGCTGCTCTGGGTGCTAGTGAGTCTCCTGCTCCAGGTACAGGTGCGGCTGCTGCTCTAGGTGCTAGTGAGTCTGCTTCCTCAGGTGCGGGTGAGGCTGCGCTCTCAGGTACCGCGTTGGCTTCGGCCTCCCTCACTTTACACTTGACTCTGGGGCTTCTCGCTCCTTCTTTCGGGACCGCACCACACTCACGCCGCTTGGTCGGCCGTTGCAGTCTCCCTGGCTGACCCCTCTGGGGGTCCTGTCCTCGCTCACTTCTCCACTGTCCTCCCGTGTCCGGCTGCCCCCCTCGGGCACCCTGTCTGGCCTGTACCTCCCTCGTTCTCGACGAACTTGGTGAGTGGTGCAGACCTACAGGATGCGGGGTTCCACCAGTTCACTCCTGCGAGTCAGCGGGTGACCCACTGCACGGACGCACGCACAGGCCGGCACCTGGCCACGTTCTCGCGTCGGCCGGGGTCGAGCCTCTACACCCTGACCACTGAGTCTCCTCCTATCCCCGCGTCCGGTCAGGTAGCAGCGTCGGGTCAGGTGTTTGCTGCTGCGTCCAGGTCTGGTCTGAGTCTGCCCCTATTCGTGTCGCCTCCTGTCTCACGAGACTCTTCTGTGGCACCACCGTCTAGGCCACCCCTCTCCTTGCCCCGTCTTCGGGGCATGGCTTCCCGTGTCCTTGTCTCTGGTCTTCCCCAGTCTCTCCCTCCCCTTCCTTCGGGACCAGGACCTTCCTGTGTCCCCTGTGTCGAGGGGCGCCTCAGGGCTGCTCCTCACTCCTCCCAGTTTCCCCGACAGAGGCTCCTCTGCAGACGCTTCACATGGACGTGTGGGGCCCGGCCCCCGTCCGTGGGCAGGGTCACGAGCGCTACTTCCTGTTGGTGGTTGACCGACTACTCGCGTTACACCTCAGTCTTCCCCTTGCGCAGCAAGGGTGCTGTCACTGAGGTACTGATCGACTGGATCCGCGAGGCTCGTCTCCACCTCAGGAGGAGCTTCGGCTCGAACTTTCCTGTTCTGCGCTCTGCACTCTGACCGAGGTGGGGAGTTCTCCTCTCGCCTTCTGCGAGACTACTACTGTCGTGCACAGGGGATCCGCCAGACCTTTACGCTTCCGGACTCTCCACAGCAAAATGGGATTGCTGAGCGCCGCATTGGCATGGTCATGGATGTCGCTCGTACGTCCATGATGCATGCGGCTGCCCCCATTTTCTGTGGCCGTTTGCGGTTCGGTACGCGGCGCATCAGCTCAACCTTCACCCCAGGGTCTCTCGGCCCGCGATGTCCCCAGTGTTACTGTGGACGGGGAAGGTCGGCGATGCGTCTGCGTTCCGTGTCTGGGGATCTCGGGCGTTTGTCCGCGACTTGTCTGCGGACAAGCTGTCCCCCCGTGCTTCTCCCTGTGTCTTCCTTGGCTTCCCCCCTGACGCTCCAGGGTGGCAGTTCTACCACCCCTCCTCTCGTCGTGTTCTGTCCTCCCAGGACGTCACGTTCGACGAGTCAGTCCCCTTCTACCGCCTCTTCCCCTACCGTACTCCTCCCCTCCCCCCCACCGGACTTCCTGGTACCAGTTCCCCCCCCGTAGACCCCCTCCCCCCTCAGGTTCCTGCCCCTTCAGGTGTGTCCCAGGTAGACACGGTCGAGCCAGTCGAGGTTGCTGCTGGTCTGGTCCTGCTGCGGGTGCTGAGCCTGGGGGTGCTGCTGCTGGGGGTGCTGAGCCTGGGGGTGCTGAGCCTGGGGGTGCGAGGCCGGGGGGTGCTGAGTCTGGGGGTGCTGAGCCGGGGGGTGCTGAGCCGGAGGGTGCTACGTCAGGAGCTGCTGAGCCTGGGGGTGCTGGGCCTGGAGGTGCGGAGCCTGCGCCTGCTGGACCTGGGGGCTCTCCGGTTCTTCCGTCTCGGCGGGAGCCGCTCTCTCCACAGGAGCTGCGCGAGTGGTTTGCTCGCCGCTGGAGGCGTGCTGCTGGAGCTGGAGCTTCTTCGCCTGCTGAGGGTGCTGCCGGTCCCGGAGCTGCTGGGCCTGCGGGTCCTACTGGAGCTGGAGCTACTGAGTCTGGGGGTGCTGAGTCTGGAGCTGCTGAGCCTGGAGGTGCTGAGTCTGGAGCTGCTGAGCCTGGGGGTGCTACGTCTGGAGCTGCTGTGCCTGGGGGTGCTGAGTCTGGAGCTGCTGAGCCTGAGGTTTCTCCTGCTGCTGCGTCTCGCCGGAGGCCCTCTCTCCACAGGAGCTGCGCGAGTGGTTTGCTCGCCGCTGGAGGAGTGCTGCTGCTGGACTGGAGGCTTCGTCGACCGTCGAGGGTGCTGGTGCTGCCGTCCCGGAGGCTGCTGGGCCTGCGGGGCCTACTTGGAGCTGGAGCTGCTGAGGGTGTTGGTGCTGAGACTACTGCTGTCTGTCCTGGCGGTGGTTCTGCTGCTGGTGCTGCTGGAGGTCCTGCCGCTGAGGTGTTGGTGGCGCTGGTGCTGTCGCTGAGGGTGCTGGTGCTGTCCCTAGCCTGAGGTCTCGAGCTGCCGCGCGGCCTCGCCGTA